>OX387195.1:4481671-4949171 GCA_947561395.2 Buxus sempervirens
ATGATCAGGATATTCAAAGCAGCCATATCTCACAGATTTGAGCACATGGGGGTCTACCCTACGGATCCACCTGTTCTCTTTTCCCCTAGCTCTCTCTTCACGTTTTACAGCTAAATAGGATTATTGAGGTACTTGGAGGTAGGTTTAGTTATACAAACACAATCAAAGGCCTTATTCTATGAAAAAAGAATAAAAACATATATGGGGTTCTATTCTAGGGATCCACTTGTTCCCCTTTCCCCTAGCTCTCTCTTCACGTTTTATGGCTAGAGAGACTCTTGAGGTACTTAGAGACAAGTTTAGGAATACAGAATAAAATATGGCCTTATTCTACAGCAATAGAGAAATCCTATTACTTCTAGAATTGAAGACAGAAAATAAAAGGGAAAAGGGACTTACCTAGATTGAGCAGGCAGAGCAGCAGGGATTCCTCTCTTCTCTTGGAGCTCCTTGGACTTCAAAATTTCGTGGCAATTTGCTTGAGGAAAGGCCCTCTATTTATAGGCAAACCCAAGGGCATGGTTGGTCCAAGGTTTGGCAAGATAGAGTTTCAGTTTGAGTTAAACACAAGATCATGCCAATCCTTTATCCACAAAGATATTTCGAACGAATAAAAGATATAATTCGCACATTTAAAGGGATATTGGACTAAATATAAGGCTCAGAAATCGAGAGAAGAATAAAACTCGCACAAATCTAATGTACCCGTAAATGATTTACAGTCCAATGGTGTCCGTATATGTATTACGGGCGCTGCGTGCCCGTATACAAAATTTGGGCGCGCTTAGCCCGTAGATACAATACTGGCAAGGCTTAAATTATTGATTTTCAAACATTTTTGGCCTGTTTTAAATTCCAATTAATGTTTTTATTATTTTCTCATTTTGTAGTGCAATTTGGGGTGTTTACAGCTGCCCCCTCTTTGCTGGTAATTGGAACCAATTATAAGCAGAGAGCAAAAAGACCCACCAATTGCACTTTTTGAGATCTTTGTCTTACTAATTGCATTTTGCAAGGATTAAATGGATGATTTTGGCAATAAGAATTCATTGCGGAAGATTTGCTAAAAGTCCCTCAGCTTAAGGGGCAAATCCTCCTCTCTCCTCTCACTAAGCACTCGTGGCTATGAAGTGAGATTTGAGACAAAATTTTTAAACAAAAGTGGGTAAGGTGGCAATCCTTGCAACTTACAACTAATATAAACATTAATCTCCTAAAAAGTGTGGAGAAAATAATAAAAAATGCAATTTTCTGCTTCGCCCGTATTTACATTACGGACAGATGTTGCCCGTAATTTAAACACGGGCGTAATGGACCGTATTACCTTTACGGGTGCCTGTAGCCTGTACTGCTTTTACGGATTTTGGGATTTTACTTAACCGTGGCCGCGAACTCCTTTCCTTCTTGCTCGCATTTCTACCCTATTTTCCTTTGCCCGTATCTTCTTCTCCAACAGTGCCCGACTTCTCTTATCTTCTCCGGTGACACCAACTGTTTCCGATGACATCTTCGGTTCTCCGGCAACCCCTTGCTTCTCCGGTGACCACTGTTCACTCCGGCGATTCTCATATTCTCCGGTGACCACTGTTCCTTCGGCGACCTTCTTGCTTCCTTGGGCGACTGTTCCCATTTCTTCTTTCATTGCCGCAACTGTCTTCTTAGCTTCTGGTGTGCTCTAACTTAGCTCAACAATCGTGGATATTCCTTGTTGACGATCCAGTAAAGGTTCCATTTTTACTTGCAAACTCTCATTTCGACTATCACATGTAAGTGGCCGTTCTTTCTTTAGAACAATACATCCATGGCTGAGTGAAATTTTGAACCTTAAATTCCCTATTGGCATTGGACTGATTTGATTTTTGCTGTACAATTTCTATGCTCTTGAATTCTAGAATAATTAAAAATCCCAAGCATTGGTTTGTTCATCCTTGTGACATGCTGCTTCTTCTTGTGAATCATACACCCGAAATAACACTTGCAATTTTGCATTCTTGAATGATTGAAAACCCCAAACACCGGTTTGTCGATTACTGTGACCTGCTGATGCTTGCAATTTTTCTGATCCAGACTTGATTTCTGTTTTGAATTTCTGCTTTAATCTTGTATACTTTCTGTTGAAATTCTGACTTCCTTTTCCATTGATCATCATGGAGCAATTTGCCATTGTCATTGGCTCCTCTTCACTTAGCATGTTGTTTGCATCTGTTCATGCTTTCATCTCAGTGTTCTGATTGTAGCAAATGCAAACCAATGCCTGCTTTTTGCTTTGAAAACCTTAGCTTGCGTCGAACACTCTTGGGTTTGATATGAACTGATTCTTGACTGGATTTGATGTTAAACATCTTGTCCAACTGTCTTGGCATGAACACAATAGATTTTTGACTTTGCATTTCTTCTGTTACCCCAGTCTCAATACAAGTATGCTTGAGCTTTTATCCTGAAACCAAGTAAACTCAAATGATCAGGTATCTTTAGAAAATACAAAGGAAAAATTAAAACCAATCTTTAGCACACATTTTTTCTTTCTTCTTTTTTTTCATATAAAGAGAATATACAAGAAGCTTGTGCTTCTTATAAATTTTATATACTTTCTTGGTTAAAGCCAAGGCAAATAAAATATCTCAAGACATAAAAGTAAACTCCTTTAGTTATCTTCTGATTTGGTCGGGAGCTTCTGAAGCATTTTCTTCCATTCTCCATTTTTCCTTTTCCTGCAAATCAATTAATCTTGGTTAATATGGAAATCAAGCAAATAAAAAATTTTAAATGAATAATTAACCATCTCCCTGATTTGAACCGTAGATGGCCCGCCTTCGATCAGCTTCCAGGGATCCTGTAGATGAGCCTTCCTCCTCGAGGGTTAGGCGGGATCATGCTGATGTGGCCTCGTCTTCGAGGGCCGAGAGGGATTCCGATTCTGATATCCCAGATCTCCCTTCTGGGGATTCGCGTGAGGTGACCCCAGAGGTATACCCTAACCTTTCTAAATTCAATATTCTTTCACAAAATGCATCACCCTGATTCTTTCTCCCTTCCGATTATTTCCTTAGCCGGCAGTTGAGGCTTCAGGCAGAGACAAGAGCCGTAGAGGGCGCCGCCGCGGAGGCCGAGATGGAGGCCATGATGAGGGCCATAGGGGAGGCCGCAGAGGAGGCCGTGGCAGAGATGGGGCCAGGACCAGGGTTGAGGTCCCTGAGGATGTGGCTGCCCAGATTAGGGATACCGATCTTTTGCATGGCTTGAGGACTCATCCCTCAGCGTGTATTAGGGCGGATATCCCTTTGGAGTATCCTATGTCTCATTACAGAGGGAGCTGGGCCAGCTTTATTAGATTTATTAGAGACTGCAGTTTAGCCTATCGCCGGGAGCTAGGCTTGTATGGCTTTGGCCTCTTCATCACCATTCCGAATGTACGCCTGGATCGGGCCCTTATTGCAGTGCTGCTTGAGAGGTTCTTCCCCGAGACATTGAGCTTCCATTTTCCAGATATCGAGATTGGGATCCGGCCGTCTGACTTCACGCTTATCACCGGGATCAGGATGATCGGTGATATTATTCCCGAGATGGTGATGCCTGATGCTAAGGAGATCGCTGCTTATCTTGGCTATATTGTGCTGCCTCCGGAGGCCTGGGATAGAGGGAGAGCGAGATTGTCTCTGACTTGGTTGAGAGAGACTTTCCGGGGGAGGCAGTTTGGCCAGCTTGCCGCTAGTGATCCATCTTTTCCGTTTGCCTTCCAATTCGTTTTTCTATACATGATGGGCTCCTGCTTCTTCCCAGAGGACACGACTTCAGTTAGTCCTCATTTTTTGAGCTTACTGGGGGATCTTCAGCGGGCGAGGAGGTATGCATGGGGCCCGCTCATTTTTGGTACCATTTTGGCTGGTCTGCGCCGATCAGTGAGCGGCCTCTCTACTTCCAGAGGAGGTGGAGTTGGGTGCAGATTCTTCTGGCCCTTCCTGCAGGTGAAATATCTATTTCTCCTCTCTTTCTTTCTCTTTCTTTCTTTTTATATTCTTCTGACCCTTTTTTCTTCTTTTTGCAGTTTTTTGCTAGGGTTTATATCCCTTATTTCCGCCCTACCTCTACGATGCTAGAGGAGACATATCCCATGGCTCGTAGATGGTGTCATATGGAGCACGACTCTGAAAAGAGTCGTCCTAGGTCTGCCCGGGCCCACCTGGACAGGCTATATCGATCTGAGGTAAGCTGCTTTTTTAATCCCTCTTCTCTTTCTCTTTTTTTTCTTCTGGATCACATGTCTAATATCCCCTTCTATTTTCCAGCTGTTCGTCCCCAGGATGGAGGACATTCACGAGGTTCTAGCCCTGCATGCGGCTAGAGATGATGCTTTTGCCCTTGACCAGAGACGTCAGAGATATCAGTTCTTTATTGGTCAGATGGGGAGCATCTGGTATTGCGGTGAGCGCTTCTTCTATCAGCATGTTGGAGAGCCCCGGATTCCTGATATCCCTCCGGATACTACCCCCTCCTTTCCTCATATGCCTGTTGATCCCGCCCAGTTCCTAGATTGGACTGAGGCAAAGACTTTATTGGAGGAGTGTGACTATGATGCCTAGTTCAGGCGAGCTTCAGTCGGGTGCCTTATGCCACCTATGCTTGTCCATGGCAGAGTCACGGAGATATGAGGGGTAGTGATTAGGGCCTATGATACTGTAAGCACCCAAATTTTGATCAAACCAAAAAAAAAAAAAAAAGAAAAAGAAAAAAAAGAGGAAAAGAAAAGAAAATAAGAAAACAAAAATATGTGCTAAAAGACAGCAAAACAGCTCAAAACCCTGGCAGAAAGTCAAACCCCGAGGGGACAAAAAGTTGACTTTTTGATTAAGTGATATTTGGCCACCGTGCTTTATATCATTGGATAGAGAATCTCGACACGATTCCAGCGCAACTGAGTTTGCCCAAATCGGAGCCCGGATGAAGAAGATATGAGCTGACGAAATTCCCGAGCAGCAAAACCAACAAACTGCGCACGTGGCAAAAAGCTGCACACGTGGCGAGTTGCGCAGGAAAATATCTCGGGGATCAAATCCGTAAATATCTAAACATTCAAAATATCCCAGGGACCAATATGAAAATATTTGAAAATATCTGAATAAAATAATATTAAACCAAAATATCCCAGGGACCATATCTTAATTTTCAGATTTTTAAGACAAACCTGCGGCGGCATTTAATGATTTAATCATTATGTCGCTTGCGTCGAGCGACAGGAGCTCGGCGCAAGCTGGGCGCCGAAGTCGGCGGATACCCCGCCCTCTTCTATAAAAGCAGCATCCCCTTCATTTGCAGGGGTTCTGCATTTTTTGTGGGTTGGGATTGTTGGAGTTCGGATTGCTGGAGGTTCTGCATTTTTTGGGTTCGGTAATTTGAAGAAAAGACCAGACACACTCGTTTCCTCCCTTCCTCTTCTTCCTCGTCAAACCCGAAGATAATCTCGTTCTTGGTGCGAGAAGGAGGCCCCGGCTTCAGCTCGTTGGCTCCAAGGGACCCTCCGACCTACTTTACAGAGACCTAGAACCAAGGTGAGCTCTACACTTTCTTTTGTTCAATATATATATAAATCAGGCTTCCCATGCATCTCTGATATCTTGTTTGTCATTGTTTGTTTGATTCGAATTCGAAGGGGAGCATGTTCCCTGTGATCGCACCTCTTTTGTATCCCGATAAAACCCCCCTTTCCCTTCTTCCTTAATCGTGTTTTGTTAGTTAGTGTTTTGTTTTCAAAGTTTTATGCATGTTCTGTAATGTTTGGGTGTTCGGATTTGTAGGTTTGCAAAGAGGTTTGATCGTCACAACTTAGGTTAGATTAATTTCCAAGTATGTTAGAGGTCTGCTGGGGTTCTAAGGATCCCCAGAAACCAGTTACAGAGCTTAAAACCAGTCGGAAATGGAGTTTGGAGAGAAAAAAAGAGAGAGTCAGGGTCTGCGCTGAGCTCACGCTCACCTCGCGCTGAGCTCGCGCTCACCTAGCTTGGGTGCGCTCACCTCGCGCTCACCTTATGCTCACCTATTTTTGGATGCGCTCATCTCGCGCTCACCTCGCGCTCACCTCGCGCTCACCTCGTGCTCACCTCGCGCCCACCTAGCTTGGGTCCGCTCACCTCGCGCTCACCTCGCGCTCACCTCATGCTCACCTAAATTTGGATGCGCTCATCTCGCGCTCACCTCGCGCTCACCTCATGCTCACCTCGTGCTCACCTCGCGCCCACCTAAATTTGGATGCGCTCACCTCGCGCTCACCTCGTGCTCACCTCGTGCTCACCTCGCGCTCACCTCGCACACACCTAAATTTGGATGCGCTCACCTCGCGCTCACCTCGTGCTCACCTCGTGCTCACCTCGCGCCCACCTCATTTTGGGTGCGCCCACCTCGTTTTTGGGTGTTTTTTCGCTGTTTTCGGTCCGCCAACTTCGCGCTGACCTCGCGCCTAGCGCTCGGAGGTCGGCGCCTACCCTTTTAAGGCCGAATGGCCTATATTTTTTAAATTCCAAAAATACCCCTTGGACCCAGTGTATGTGATTTTCGTATATTTTGTGTATTTCATGGTTTTTGACTGTGGGGTGACATTCTCAAACCGAACCAAATATGCCAATAGGGTTTCCGGGTCACCCGGGAACCCAACATGGGACCCAGACCACCCGGTCTGACTTGATTTCCAGTGGGCCCTCCAACGGGGCCCACCCAGCCCGAACCATTGAATCGTGCTTAAATAAGATAATCAAAGGAACTGGGCGGGCCAGACCACTTGAGCCCCACCCAAGCCCTATGCGGGGCATGCATGCTTAAATTTGGTCGTGGTTTGGCCGAGACCAAGGGCAGGGCCTATCGGGCCCACCAAGCCCATTAACCAACTAAGGTTAGGGTTTCAAAACCCTAACTCAGGAAGTCTTGGGCTTTCAAGCCCAAGCCCAGGTAAAGGGCCCCAAGCCCAAATCTTGGCCCACTTTGGAAACTTAAGCAAGATAAATCTCAAATCATTTGGCAAACAACTGTGGGGCCCACTCAAGGGCCCACAAACAGTCCCGGCCCACTTGTGCATAGAAATCACTTAAATAACCAAACGGAACTTCAAAGTAAAATCAATTCACTTGAACCAAAGCCCAAAGGGTCTCTCAGGTTTAGACCGAGGCCCACCAAGGGACACGTGGGCTCAACCAAGCCCACCAAGGAACCCGCGGGCCTTCCAACGGGGCCCGCCCCATCAGACTCACACCACTTTAAGCTAAGAAAGATAAAACCAAGTAAAGGGACCCACACCACTTTGGCGGTCCCGCTAGACTTAATCAAAATTACATGCTGGAATAGGAATCGGGTGAGTGAGAGACCAGAGTTGACTCAAACCAGGGAAACTTATGGGACCCGTCATTTGACGGGGTGGACTGGGGTGTCTACGGACTTCCCCAGACCGCAACCAAGAACCTACTTAGAATCTCAAGCCGCAGACCAAGCCTTAGTAGAAGAACTTAGGCACCCAGGTGTCCGCCTGCACCCCATCAGGCGGTGGCGACTCCAACATTCCCGAATTACCCTTTAGGAGGCGTGCCTACCCGTGCGACTACGCGCACAGCTTGGCGACTCTGCTGGGGACCTCTCAGCCCAATAGGACCCTTGGTTAGAATGAGTCAACCTAAGAGGGATTTAGTTGATTTTAGGGTTTTACTACCTCGCTTAGTAAGACGTGGCATACACGCAATTGCGTATTCTGGGGATTCCTGTCACAAGGACATGATAATCGCCTAAGGAAAGTGGGATTTAAGCGGTCCCCTATGACCCCCCACTTACCTGGGGACTCTCCCGGGACCTCGTATTGTGTGCCAATTCTGCACCTTACTATACGAGACGGTAAAAACTCCTTTGTCAACAAAATCCAGTCAAATCTCACCCGGTTAGACACCGCACTCGGCCCAAATGCACATACGGGCACACCACCACACCGTGGATGGATTTAATTTCCAGTTTCATGATAAACTGCGTGGGGTGACACGCACGAGGGAGGATGCGTGGATGATCCGACCCTGAATGAATGAGAGCGGATACTGCATCTTCTTTTCCAAGACTTAGACCTCTCTAGCAGCCTACCCTTCTGATTCCTATGAACTGACTCTTGGGATGGTATTAGCACTTACGCTCCCGTGGCTTGCCGGGGAAAGCAGGGTAAACCCATCCCCCCAGTTTTCTGGAGTCCATTAGCACCACAGGTTTCTTGCCGTGGCACGCGAGGATCCAGTACTGGTCCAGACCCTTGTAGGCTTATGTCTCGGGCTGGGTATCCTCCCCCACCTAACGTTTCTGAACAAACCGCGCTTGATATTGCGAGGGTGATATGAATGATGAATACAAAAGGAGTAAAATCAACTTAAAATCCAAGAGTCCATCAGGGGCAGCAACCCCCGCTTTTTGCATCCAACTGAGTAAACACTAGATCATGGGCTACCTCAGCCTAATTTAGGAAACCTACCAAACTTTGATCAGGGGAACCACCCCAGATTAATGCATTGAGTCATGTGTGCCGTGGGCCTTGACCCATTGAGTCCGCGGGAAGCACCCTGAGTCCAGATCAGTCTTTTTAGCAAACGAAAGCCGGCCAGATCAGAAAGAACAGAAGAAAGCAGGCCAGATCAGAACAGGGGCAGTGAAACCCTAGATCTAGGACTTTTTGGCCTACCTTTTTAAAATCAATTGTACCCTGTCCTAGGGTTCCCAACAACCCTGGGATCGAACACTTTTCCAGCTTTTTAGGCTTTAAGTGATTTCGCCCTAGCTGGCAAGTTGTAAGCAGTTATTCAATCAGACAGCAGAGATCCTTCAGAACAGATGAAAAGACTAATTTGGACTTGGATGTGCTTCCTTACACAAGTACGTCTAGGAGTCGTGCCTTCGCTGGCACCAACCCTTTTAGGACTGCACACACATTTCAATTTTGTTTGTGTTTTTTCCGTTTGGAGGACGTTAAGCCTTGCAATACTTGCCCTTACCGTCCTGCGCATGCATAAATCATTGGCACATTAAGTTGCACCAATTTCAAAATCAAAACCATGTCAACACTTTTGGTCAAAACTGCTTTGAAAAATTGCACAAAAAGAATTTTCAAAATTTAATCACCTCCGGGCGTACATCAAAGCGCCTCAGGGCATACATCGAACCGCCTCCGGGCGTACATCAAGCCGCCTTCCGAGGTGCAAATTGCTTTTCAAAAAAAAAAAAACAGCTTTAAGTGGCCTCTGAGCCTACATCAAAATCGTCTTCCATGACGTACATTTGTAAAGATCTCCCGTGACTCAAGATAAACCATTTTCCATGGTTATATTGGGCCATCACCCTGGAGAAACATCGAATTGCCTTTTTTGGCATACATTCCTTTTCAACCGGGGCAATGCCATCCATGGCATGACATTGGGAACCAATTCCAATGCCCCCCATTTTTGCTTCCTCATAGCAATAATTTCAAAATTTGCCAGTCTCAGTACGATTTCGGGTTTCGCCGTCAAAACGGTAAAACCTCAAAAAAAAAAAAAAAAAAAAAGATTTCCAAAGAATGTTTTAAGCCAATCTCTCAGAATCCTAAAATTCCTAAAATTTTCCAAGAATCATTGTGCCATAAACGGCACATTCCTAAAATTTTCAAAAAAAAAATCCATTTGCCGTCTACGGCACCGAACCAATAAAAGGTCTTCAAAAAAAAATAAATAAATCACTTTGCCATCTGCGGCACCAAAACCAAGAGTCCCTGTTAAAAATTTCCAAAGCACAGCTACCCTTCTTGTACGTGAGATAGCGCAGCTCAGGCTACCCTTCTCATACGCAAGATAGCACAGCACTTTCACCTTCCAGCTACCCTTCTTGTATATGGGATAGCACAGCTCAGGCTACCCTTCTCATATGCAAGATAGCACAGCACCCTCACCCTTGGGCTACCCTTCTCACGTTTGAGATAGCACAGCTTCGGCTACCCTTCTCATACCCGGGATAGCACAGCTTTCAAGAAGGCCATATACGGCATCCACCCTTGGGCTACCCTTCCCATATACGGGATAGCACAGCTTTCAAGAAGGCCATATACGGCATCCACCCTTGGGCTACCCTTCCCATATACGGGATAGCACAGCTTTCAAGAAGGCCATATACGGCATCCACCCTTGGGCTACCCTTCCCACATACGGGATAGCACAGCTTTCAAGAAGGCCATATACGGCATCCACCCTTGGGCTACCCTTCCCACATACGGGATAGCACAGCTTTCAAGAAGGCCATATACGGCATCCACCCTTGGGCTACCCTTCCCATATACAGGATAGCACAGCTTTCAAGAAGGCCATATACGGCATCCACCCTTGGGCTACCCTTCCCATATACGGGATAGCACAGCTTTCAAAATATTTCTTTTTCATGTATAGCCATATACGGCATCTCCCCTTGGGCTACCCTTCCCACATACGGGATAGCACAACTTTCAAGATATTTCTTTTTCGTGTATAGCCATATACGGCGTCCACCCTTGGGCTACCCTTGCCAATCCTTGGCATAGCACAGCTTTCAAGACGTTTCCTTTCCATGCATAGCCACATACGGCGTTTGTCACACACGGTCGCAGCGCTGTCTGCAGTACAAAGATTCCTTGTCACCACTCACAGCACCAGCACGAAGCAGAATTTATCTCTTAAAAAAAAAAAAAAAATGAGCACCACTTTTCTGCCACACACGGCACTCTAAACCACGGCTGCCCTCGCACGGGAGCAGACCATTTTCGGAAGAAACTAACATGTTGCTTGTTTGTCCTTCCTTTTGTTTTTATTTTTGTAACCCCAAGGTTGAAAGCGGTGCAACCATTGCCAATCGGAGCCCGTATCTGCTGAGATCCCGTGCAAGGATGAACCCAGAAGAGCCACCTGTACCTCAGCCACTAGTACCACAACCTCCAGCACCGCAACAGCCTCTGCCTCAGCGCCAGATTGAGGATGAGCCTGTGATTATCCACCTAACGCAGCAGATGGGGCAAATCACCCAGCTGCTCCAGAGTTTGGTCAGGCAGATGCCGCAACCAGTTATCCTGCAACCTCAAGGAGAACCACAAGCATTGCCGCAGGCGCCGCCAGGACCACCACATGCCCCGCCGGTACCTGTCCATCCCATGCCTCCACAGGCTTTCCCTCCACAAGTTCCACCTCCGGCGGTGCCACAAGGCCAACAGCTGCATCAGCCACCTCCTGAAGAAGCATTACATCTCCCGCACATCCCGGAGATAAACCAGGAAGAAGAGGAGGAATGGCATAGACAGAGGGTCGAGGTAAGGGGCATCTCGCCTGAACTTAGTGCCACGATCAAAGACCTCAGGGCGGAATGGCAAGAGATAAAAAGAGGGGCAATGCCAGGTAGGATGACAGTTGACAATTTCTGTTTCTTCCCTGACATGCGACTCCCGGCAAAGTTTAGGTGTCCTGACTTTGAAAAATTTGACGGGACTGGCTGCCCCACTGCACACTTGGGATCATACTGTGGAGCCATGATGGGGTACAACAGGGATGAGCAGTTGATGATACAGCTATTCCAGAGATCCTTGACCGGGCAAGCACATCGTTGGTTTTCCACCCTGAGCCCTACACAGATCCGAACTTGGTCAGACCTGGCACACCTCTTCACTGAGCAGTTCAGGTTTAACTCCGAGGTTGTACCGACAAGGATGGAACTGATGAGAATGAGCAAGAAGGTAGGCGAGATAATCCGGGATTATGCTCGAAGATGGCGCGAACATGCAATGATGGTGCGCCCACCACTGACAGAGGAAGAGATGGCCAGCCTATTCATCTCAACCCTGGGGCAACCATATTACTCCCACATGATCGGCCAGCAAGCTACAAGCTTTAGTGCCTTGGTCCAAATCGCCGACAGGGTTGAGGGCGGCATCAAGGCAGGATTGATAGAGGCAGGGTCACCTGGGGCAATGGCAAGAAGGCCAGTGAATGGAGGCAAGAGGCCTGAAGGGCAAAAGGACGTGGCAAGCGTTGACGCTGCACAGGGGCAGCAGCCACTCCACCTGCAAGGAGGGTCACATCCACATGGCACAGGGCCTACCGGGTCCGCGCCGCCACAGGGCGCACGAAGGGAAGATCGGAGACAGAGGTTATTTACACCTCTCCCATATACGCTGGCAGAGCTCCTTCCTACATTGTTGAAGGGAGGCTATGTAAGGTTGATAACTCCCAACCCGAATGCGGCGTTGAACAGGAACTATGACCCCAAGGCAATTTGTGAATATCACATGGGGTCACCGGGGCATGCCACTAATCAGTGTTGGGCCCTTCGGCATGCAATCCAAGATCTGATTGATGCCAGAAGAATCACAGTGGACCCTCCTGCTCCTGCCAGAACACCACCAGCCGCCGTATATGTGAACCCTCTCCCGGATCACAGCAAGGGGGCATCCTCCAGTGGCATAGCTGAGAAGTGAGCTGCGGGGCACAACCAACTCCCAAGAATCCAAAATCTGCACCGGACGCGATCCCACGCCAAGTCCGCCGTTCCCAGGCTAAGTTTGAATTTACTTTTTGCATCAACCGTTCCTGGTGATGGGTCATTCTGTGCATATTTTTACATGCTTTCGCTTTCATACAAACTTTTGTAAAAAAGCCTTTTGAAAAAAACAACAAAGAAGAAAATACTTTTTGAAAAAAATGGCAAGTGCTTGGGTCGATGATGACATCCTTCTGAGACCGCATTTTTTTTGGCACGACCATGATCATGGAAAAATGCTAAGTCGCTCAAAGGTGTCTTCAGCTGGGTGCAACATACTGCTCCTATGAGAACCTTGACTGAGCCAAAGGCAATCTTTCCTGATCCATGCCTTGATTTTCCTCCCAAACCTATCTTTAACCGGGGCAAAATGATCCTTGAGAGAAAGGGAAGGAAAAAAGAAAGAGAAGTGAAAGTGCTAGAACCAGCTAAGGGCCAAGGCCGACTTTAACATCACGTCTTTAAGAAAGGATGAGAGGCCGTCCTTCATGAATCTTGAATCTTAAGAATCACTAGTCAAAACACTTTGGGCTTGATCGTACTATTCAAATACCCGTGTTGTGTCTAGCCACCCCACACCGGGGCAAAGCTAAGAAAGAAAATAAAATGGATGAATAGATTTTTGAATAAATTTGCATGAATATTTCAACCAAGTTGTCACAACTTCTGCAAAAGGATGAAAGGCCATCTTTGCTTTGTTTTCCCAGTTTCAAAGTCATATCCCTAGTCAAACCATTTTGAGCCTAACTTTCTTTCTTCTAACCCACTGAGTCATGAGCCCTAAATATGGCGCTTGATAAAGAAGAAAAGAGACAGGGATGAGCAAGAACAAAGAGAAAGAAAGGAGAGCAGAAAATAAACCGGGGCATGCTAGTCAAAGTAAAAAGCTAAGATGACCCCAGAGCAAAGAAAAGGAAAAGCAAAAATGCTAGAGGGAAAAGTGAAAGTCACAAAAGGCCTCCAGAAGAAAAAAATGAAAATCAGTGAACAGGTATTGGCAAAGCCCAAGCAGTCAAGAAAAGGGTAGGACATGACTCGACCCATTTGCAAAAGACTTTGAGCCATATTCCCTTCCTTTCATAAACCAAAAACCTCAGCCTACGTTTCGTCCCATCAGAAAGTCCTCTCTGATTGCAGAGGATGTGACGGTTGAATTCATGCAGATCTATAATGAAGGAATCTAAAAAGAAAAAATGAGCTTTGGCGAGACACAAAGTAAGACCTGAAAATGAAAAGAAAAGAATTTGAGCCTTATATCCCTTCATTTCTCAGATTTAAAACCAAGCCTATGTTTCGTCCTAATGTGAAGACCTCTCTGATCTATGAGACATGATGCACAGAAGTCAGCCAAAGTCCCTAAAGCTGGGGCAAGCACCAACCCAAAGGAAAGGACAAAGGGAAAACCCTCAATAGCAAGATCCTAAAACCACCCTAAATGACTGGGTCAAGGTGAGAGGAACCAAAACTGGGAAAGGGAAAACACTCCTTGAGACATTCCCCACCTTCTAAAACTTTTACAGAACCACTGAGAGCCAAGGACAGGCATAAGTCAAAAATTTCATGGAGATACGTGTCAAGCACACCATCCCAAAACACTTTAAGCTAACAAGGCAAATCACCATGGTCACTGGTCCTAGCCATTCCTTTTGAAGCACTTGTACAAAAAAAAACCAAAAAAACAAAAAAAAAAAGCTTTTGAAAAATATTTCATTTCAGTCATGTGCACTCGCACACACAATAAAATCAAGTGAGCACAAGTGCTCACAGTGTGAACTTCAGATACCTCACTACCTTGTGAGAATTTTGCAGGCCCAGGCAAGGCAGGAAAAGCCAGA
Source organism: Buxus sempervirens (assembly GCA_947561395.2). Lineage (NCBI taxonomy): Eukaryota > Viridiplantae > Streptophyta > Magnoliopsida > Buxales > Buxaceae > Buxus > Buxus sempervirens. The sequence goes on from OX387195.1 coordinate 4,496,038, forward strand.
TGATATCAAGAAGCATCCTCAAGTTGGAAGGAAAGGAAAGAAAAGAAAGAAGACAAGAAAAGCAAAGCGGAGGAAAGCCAGGCGGTAATCCAACGCACACCAAGATGGGGTTTGAAGAAAGCTCACCTGTCCCCTGCGGGTTCCTTCCCAAATAAAGAATCCCCAGATCCCCAGCGGAGAACCGTCCAAAGGTCAAGCAAGCTCACGATCAAGAAGAGAAGGCGTATTCTGAAGACAAATGGGCAAATTGGCCCCTCATGTAATTTTTGATTTCCCACTTTTGTAAGTAGAGTAGGACAGGTGGGTGAGTCCCCTTGAGGCACCGGACAGCGCCAGGAGCACCTCCTCACCAAGAGCACCTCCTCCTTCCTTCCTCCTTCCGTTCCTTGGCCCACCTCCAACCCCCCAAAGTTTGAAAAAAAAAAAGAAAAAAAAGAAGAAAAAAAAAAGAAAAAAGAAAAAATGTTTACATCCTCACTGAAATCTGAAAATTGCATCCTCACTGAAATCTGAGAAGCTGAATCATCCAGAAAACCCAAAACCGGAAAGGTGCTAATCACCACCTATTCCAAAGAACCCAAACCTGGAAAGGTGCTAATCACCACCTTTTCCCCAGAACCAGAATCTAGAAAAGGTGCTAATCACCACCTATTTCTAAGAACCAGAACCGGGAAAGGTACCACACGCATGACCAGCTCGCGTTAATGTGCTTTGTCCCACCAACCAAAAATTAAATCCCAGGCCCTCTCAGAAGGAGGTGAGGAATGCAAAATTTGGGTTTCTTTCAACCTTTGTCGTTCATCAACAAGTGACTCCGACAAAGGGGGGCAGCTGTAAGCACCCAAATTTTGATCAAACCAAAAAAAAAAAAAAAAAAAAAAAGAAAAAAAAAGAGGAAAAGAAAAGAAAATAAGAAAACAAAAAAATGTGCTAAAAGACAGCAAAACAACTCAAACCCCTGGCAGAAAGTCAAACCCCGAGGGGACAAAAAGTTGACTTTTTGATTAAGTGATATTTGGCCACCTTGCTTTATATCATTGGATAGAGAATCTCGACACGATTCCAGCGCAACTGAGTTTGCCCAAATCGGAGCCCGGATGAAGAAGATATGAGCTGACGAAATTCCCGAGCAGCAAAACCAACAAACTGCGCACGTGGCAAAAAGCTGCACACGTGGCGAGTTGCGCAGGAAAATATCTCGGGGATCAAATCCGTAAATATCTAAACATTCAAAATATCCCAGGGACCAATATGAAAATATTTGAAAATATCTGAATAAAATAATATTAAACCAAAATATCCCAGGGACCATATCTTAATTTTCAGATTTTTAAGACAAACCCGCGGCGGCATTTAATGATTTAATCATTATGTCGCTCGCGCCGAGCGACAGGAGCTCGGCGCAAGCTGGGCGCCGAAGTCGGCGGATACCCCGCCCTCTTCTATAAAAGCAGCATCCCCTTCATTTGCAGGGGTTCTGCATTTTTTGTGGGTTGGGATTGTTGGAGTTCGGATTGCTGGAGGTTCTGCATTTTTTGGGTTCGGTAATTTGAAGAAAAGACCAGACACACTCGTTTCCTCCCTTCCTCTTCTTCCTCGTCAAACCCGAAGATAATCTCGTTCTTGGTGCGAGAAGGAGGCCTCAGCTTCAGCTCGTTGGCTCCAAGGGACCCTCCGACCTACTTTACAGAGACCTAGAACCAAGGTGAGCTCTACACTTTCTTTTGTTCAATATATATATAAATCAGGCTTCCCATGCATCTCTGATATCTTGTTTGTCATTGTTTGTTTGATTCGAATTCGAAGGGGAGCATGTTCCCTGTGATCGCACCTCTCTTGTATCCCGATAAAACCCCCCTTTCCCTTCTTCCTTAATCGTGTTTTGTTAGTTAGTGTTTTGTTTTCAAAGTTTTATGCATGTTCTGTAATGTTTGGGTGTTCGGATTTGTAGGTTTGCAAAGAGGTTTGATCGTCACAACTTAGGTTAGATTAATTTCCAAGTATGTTAGAGGTCTGCTGGGGTTCTAAGGATCCCCAGAAACCAGTTACAGAGCTTAAAACCAGTCGGAAATGGAGTTTGGAGATAAAAAGAGAGAGAGTCAGGGTCTGCGCTGAGCTCACGCTCACCTCGCGCTGAGCTCGCGCTCACCTAGCTTGGGTGCGCTCACCTCGCGCTCACCTTATGCTCACCTATTTTTGGATGCGCTCATCTCGCGCTCACCTCGCGCTCACCTCGCGCTCACCTCGTGCTCACCTCGCGCCCACCTAGCTTGGGTCCGCTCACCTCGCGCTCACCTCGCGCTCACCTCATGCTCACCTAAATTTGGATGCGCTCATCTCGCGCTCACCTCGCGCTCACCTCATGCTCACCTCGTGCTCACCTCGCGCCCACCTAAATTTGGATGCGCTCACCTCGCGCTCACCTCGTGCTCACCTCGTGCTCACCTCGCGCTCACCCCGCGCACACCTAAATTTGGATGCGCTCACCTCGCGCTCACCTCGTGCTCACCTCGTGCTCACCTCGCGCCCACCTCGCGCCCACCTCATTTTGGGTGCGCCCACCTCGTTTTTGGGTGTTTTTTCGCTGTTTTCGGTCCGCCAACTTCGCGCTGACCTCGCGCCTAGCGCTCGGAGGTCGGCACCTACCCTTTTAAGGCCGAATGGCCTATATTTTTTAAATTCCAAAAATACCCCTTGGACCCAGTGTATGTGATTTTCGTATATTTTGTGTATTTCATGGTTTTTGACTGTGGGGTGACATTCTCAAACCGAACCAAATATGCCAATAGGGTTTCCGGGTCACCCGGGAACCCAACATGGGACCCAGACCACCCGGTCTGACTTGATTTCCAGTGGGCCCTCCAACGGGGCCCACCCAGCCCGAACCATTGAATCGTGCTTAAATAAGATAATCAAAGGAACTGGGCGGGCCGGACCACTTGAGCCCCACCCAAGCCCTATGCGGGGCATGCATGCTTAAATTTGGTCGTGGTTTGGCCGAGACCAAGGGCAGGGCCTATCGGGCCCACCAAGCCCATTAACCAACTAAGGTTAGGGTTTCAAAACCCTAACTCAGGAAGTCTTGGGCTTTCAAGCCCAAGCCCAGGTAAAGGGCCCCAAGCCCAAATCCTGGCCCACTTTGGAAACTTAAGCAAGATAAATCTCAAATCATTTGGCAAACAACTGTGGGGCCCACTCAAGGGCCCACAAACAGTCTCGGCCCACTTGTGCATAGAAATCACTTAAATAACCAAACGGAACTTCAAAGTAAAATCAATTCACTTGAACCAAAGCCCAAAGGGTCTCTCAGGTTTAGACCGAGGCCCACCAAGGGACACGTGGGCTCAACCAAGCCCACCAAGGAACCCGCGGGCCTTCCAACGGGGCCCGCCCCATCAGACTCACACCACTTTAAGCTAAGAAAGATAAAACCAAGTAAAGGGACCCACACCACTTTGGCGGTCCCGCTAGACTTAATCAAAATTACATGCTGGAATAGGAATCGGGTGAGTGAGAGACCAGAGTTGACTCAAACCAGGGAAACTTATGGGACCCGTCATTTGACGGGGTGGACTGGGGTGTCTACGGACTTCCCCAGACCGCAACCAAGAACCTACTTAGAATCTCAAGCCGCAGACCAAGCCTTAGTAGAAGAACTTAGGCACCCAGGTGTCCGCCTGCACCCCATCAGGCGGTGGTGACTCCAACATTCCCGAATTACCCTTTAGGAGGCGTGCCTACCCGTGCGACCACGCGCACAGATACGACGGTATGCCTTCTCCCTTTTCATCTTCCATTCTTATACTTTATTTGAACTTGGCATTTTTTTCTTACACCTTTTCTTCTATTTCAGGAGGCTCAGTTGGCAGAGATCTGATCTCGGTATGCTGATATAGAGCGCCAGCGAGTTGTTGCTATCGCCGAGCGGGACGCCCTCTACATTACTATCTTAGACCTCCGGGGACAGCTTGCCAGGGCACAGGGCCAGGCGGGCCCTTCTGGTGCACAGGACCAGGCGGGTCCATCTCATACCCAGGTTAATTCGTTCACTTATTTCCATTCCTGCTTTTATATTTGTTTATCCTGTTCTGATTAAAATTTCCTTTCTTATTTTCAGGATGACACAGCCAGCCCTTCTTCACCTGCTTCACCTGTGCTTATGCATCTTCGTGGGGAGGTATTCTCTGTGGCACGGGTGGAGTTTGTGACTTCTCCCAGATCGGTAGAAGCACCTGCAGCAGAGCCTGGGGTCGAGGCTAAGGTTGCACCTACTGTTGTGGATGTGCCAGAGTCTGCTCCAGCACCTGAGATTGCTCCTGACGGGTCTGCAGATATGGATATGGAGTCGGCCAGGGATACCCCTGTGGTGGAGTGAAAGAGTAGGAGACTACTCTACAGGTCCTCGATCTACAACAATTTTGATCTTAACAATACGGAAACATACACACAGAATTTATACGAGGAAACCTGAATCCAGATCCAGGAAAAACCTCGAGTCTATATGAGGCGACTAACCCTTAGAATCTCCACTATTAAATGAAAAGCAATTACAAAGGAAAACACACTTAACCTTTACAATTGAACTCACTCAACAGCAATCCACAGCTCGAATCCACGAGCTGTAACACAACTTGAATCCACAAGCTGCAATTCACGATCAATCCAGATTGTAAAAATCACCTCAGAGCCCACTGAGATGATCCAATGCAATAGGAATCCACCTATGCATCCATCAAGCTCGATCACCAATCCAGGAGATCATACGATCATGTGAAGTTCCGAAATGAAGAAGAATCCTCAAACTTCAATTCCAGGAGATCTCTCTCAGATCTCCCCCTCACTCGATCACCGACTCTCTAAAGATGAATTGATTGAATCTCAAACACCTCAAGATCCAAATTGAATTGATCAAAAGAAAAAGTCCTTTCTAAAAAATACAGCTCGTCTATTTAAAGAAGAAAAACTCAGATCGCATCAAGCGCTGGTGGCGTCACCTTGCGATCGGGGTAGACGGCTGGAAGCGAACTCAAGTCCCGCTCAAATCCAAATTGACCCAGTTAAGGGCACGCTGCCAGCGCGCTGCTAGCGGGAGGGAACGCGGCATGTGCACAACTGATTTTTAGATTCTTCAATCTTGCTCTGCGCTACCAGCGGCGTGTCGGCTTCGTCTTACGACGCAGGTGCGCGTTCTTTACTTTCAAAGCACTGCATGACTCATGCGCTGTCAGCGGCGTATCAGCGTCGCCTTACGACGCAGGTGCGCGCTCTTTATTTTCAATGCACTATTTCACTTATGCGCTGCCAGTGGAGTGGTAGCGGCGTTGTTCCTCGCATGTGCCTTTACGAAATATTCTTTATTTAGAAAACCTTACATTTCCTTGAGCTACCAGTGAAGTGGTAGCTGTGTGGCAGCATCACCTTCCTCTTTACTAAATTCACAGAACTTACATTTTGATTCTGTACATCTTGAAGATTATTAGAAGATATAATTTGTCAAACATTTGCCATATAAGGAGTGTGAGTTTTCACACTTACATGGAGCCTACCGAGGAGGCTGTGGTTATAAAGGAGGCTTCGGTTGACCCTGTGGATCCTGAGGTAGAGACTGATGTTCCTGGGATGTCCGTTCTTGCTGATTCTGCTGCTGCCGATTCTGAGCCTGTCTATACGGATTCTGATACCGAGTCTACGGGATATGTAGATACTTCGGGGTACGTTCCTCCTGATCATCCCACCGCTGGCCTTGTGCCTTTATATATGTGGCATGATATTCAGTCTGTTTTGAGCAAGATGACTCGTAGTACAGCCCGTAACATCGTACGACATGTTTTTGAGCCCCGGCGATCTTCAGGCCGTGATCGAGGCAGAGGATGTGGTCGTGGCCGTAGGGGTGGTCCTGTGTTGACTGTAGATTAGGATTCTTCATGTACATATATTTTGACAAACTGATGTATCCATTCATATATATAAAAGAAATTTGATTCTTTTTTATTCACTTGTGCTCTCTTTTCTTTTATTTCTAGCTTTTCTTGCATGATATGTGTTAAAGCAAGGACAGGTGAAACTTAGGAAACCAATGAAATTAAAATTTCCCACTTTTTTGCATTTTCCCGAAGGAACCGTAATTAGGTTACGATCAAGCCGTGCCCATAATATTAATACGGGCGCACTCTGCCATAAATTTTCCACGGTCACAGTGTGTCCGTATTCTTTATACGGGCACGCCATGCTCGTATTATAATTACGGATTTTACTGCCTTTTCGAATTTTCTATATAAACTCAAGGGGGACGTCATTGTGACACTTTTAAAAGTTTGAAAACTCCCTGAGCCTTCTGTTTTCTGCTTTCCTTGTCTTCTTTGGTGCTTCCATGGCTTCCCTCGCTCTTTCCTCTTCTGTCGATGAATCTCCTCCTGCAAGACAACTTGTTAGATCAAAACCTCCTAATCTCACCAGGTACAATGTTGTGGATTCCTTCTATGATAGGTGGGTTAACTCCATGACCCTTGATGAGGAAATTCACTGGGATTCCATCCACTTAGGGCATATCCTACACATCCCTAAAATTCCCTTTAAGTGGGAAATCATTGTCGATGAATCTCCTCCTGCAAGACAACCTGTTAGAACAAAACCTCCTAATCTCACCAGGTACAATGTTGTGGATTCCTTCTATGATAGGTGGGTTAACTCCATGACCCTTGATGAGGAAATTCACTGGGATTCCATCCACTTAAGGCATATCCTACACATCCCTAAAATTCCCTTTAAGTGGGAAATCATTAAAGCTTTGATTGGACACTGGGTTCCTGAATTGAATCTCTTCCACTTTGATGATAAAGAGATGACTCCTACCATAGAAGAAATTGAAACCATCCTTGGCCTAAGATTTTCTGAAAAAGTTGTGAATCCTCCCCTAAACCTTGCTACAAAAAGGAGGCCTCCACATTTTTGGGTATAGGGAAGAAAGACTTAGAAAATTCTGATACCCTATCAACCTCGTCGAAGACCTTTCTGACTGAAAAACTTTTAAGGAGTGGGACAAGGATGCCAGGTTTAATGCTTTGACTCTGATAGTGGTTAACCAGTTGCTCTTTCCATGGGGTGACGACCAGGTTGACTTGGCTCTCATCTCAGTTATCTGACAGGTTAGGGAACGTGAGAGATTAGCTCCTATGATCTTAGCAGAGATATACCAGGCTCTGACTGACTACTAATTCAGAAAGAAGAAACGCTTCCTTACCTGCGCCCCTATCCTACAGGTAAAAAAGAAATAAATTTTTTCTTTTTTTTTCTTTTTCTCTTTTTTTTTCTTTTTCTTTTTTTTCTTCTTCTTCTTCTCTTTTTCTTTTCCTTCTTTCTCTTTTTTTTCTTTTTCTTCTTTTTTTTTCTTATCTTTTTTTTTCTTTTTTTTTCTTCCTTTTTTTTTCTTTTGACATAAATTGAAATTCTCCCCTTTTCTGCAGCTTTGGTTTCTTGACCACCTGAGTCAAGTTGAAGAGATAACTCGCCGCTTCTTTCCAAGATTGAAAGTTCCTGTTCTGATGAGCCATAGGGGGTGTCCTAACATCCAAGGCGGCAAGCAGGGATGGTTCACTTTCTTAGGTACTCTCCAGGATGATCAAGTGAGATGGCCTGGCACTTATCAGCCCAATCCAGAGACAGTGATCAGCTTCAGAAATAAGAACTTTTTGGTCCTGGCAGGCTTGAAATCTACTGTTCTCTATCTTCCTTTGAGGGTTCTTCGGCAGTTTGGAGTGACCCAGGGAATTATGATCCCAACTGGCTATGAGAGCTTTGTAGGGCCACTTACATCAGCCACCATGGGGCTAAATGCTCAATTAATGATTGAGTGGTCATATGTTCGCTTTCTGCGGGGTCCAGTCTTTTCTGAGTCCCATGTGAAGGACTATCATTTCTGGATCAAAGAGGAGGTACAGAGTCATGCCCCAGTACCAGAGGATCCTCCTGCAGTTCTTCCCCCTACTTATGAGGACATTCTGGAGTCTGAAAGGGCAACCCACAAGCGGCTTCAACAAATTTGGGTATGAGAAGCACAAGAGCTCAGGATAAAGGGTATTGATCTGGAGAGGCAACTTGAAGAGCAGAAGTCTTGTCGCATTGCCATGGAGCAGAAACTTGAAGAACAAAGGCAGACTCGTCGCATTGAAGTCCTAGTGATGTGGGAAGAAATATCAGGATTCCTTGGCTGACCTTAGGGCGTTGAAGATCAAGCATTCTCTTTCAGATGAGATCATCTCCTTTTTGAGCGATCCTGATGCAGAGGGAGCTTCTGGAATCATTGCAACTCATGCAGCTAGGATTAGGGAGCTTCAAGAGCAGTTGGGGAATAGGGCTTAGATTCTCTTATCTCTTTTTTTTCTTTTCTTTTTTTCATACTTTTATATAAAAACAAACTCCATTAGTGGAAAGACAATAGATTTAATTCAAAAATAGGTTTTATATTATTGGCCTCAGAATTCTCAGATGCTTGTAAAAACAAAAGTTTTATGAAAAAGTATTTGATTTCTCATCACTGGCCCAAGTATAGTTTTTTTCTTTTTTCTTGAAAGCTGATCGAAAATACTTAATCACATATAATTAAAGGAATTAAAATCAGGTTGAATAATGAAAAAGGTAGTCCAAGCAATAGGGAGAGACCAAATCTGTCTATCCTGTGACCTTTAGAATCATCCCCAAATGGCTTTTCCTCCATGACTGACCCTGCTAATCTGCTCCTCATGCGGACTTCAGACTTGGACCACATGATCATCTCAACCTTTGATTCTTTTTTTTTCTTTTTTTCTCTTTCTTTTCTTTTCTTTTTATTTTTTCTTTTTCTTTTGCCCCTATTGCCCCTAGCGCCAATTACGGTTTTCACTAGGGCCGGCTTCTATATTCCGTCATCACCAATCTTACTCTGAAAGTTGAATGAATATACTAAAATCACCGAGGGCTTTAAGAATAGGACGAAACAAAGGCTAAGCTCGGTTTATGAAAGAAAAGGTATTAAAGGCTCAAAATTTTCAAAGGGTGAAAATAGGTCAACCAGACTTATAGTCATGATGAATTCAATCCCATTCCCTTTCTTTTGTATTTGGTTTTCATTTGCCCCAATTTTTTTCTCTCTTTCTTTTTTTTTCTTTTTTTTTTCTCTTTTTGCCCCTATTGGCTTTGCCTCTATTGGCCTTGCCTCAGTATAAGACTATAAGTTTGATTTAGGTTTATCAAAGAAGACGAACAGGCTCAAATTGGCTTGATTAGGGAAGAAAATTTTGGGAAATATAGAAATATGGCCCCAGATCATTTCCTAGTAATATTCATTCAAGGAAAATATCTCTTTACTGCATCAGAGTTAATTGGCTCAGGAAAATCTTTCCCATCCATTTCTGTTAAGATGATAGCACCCCCTGACAGGACATTTTTGACAACATAAGGCCCTTCCCAATTTGGTTTGAATTTTCCACGAGGGTCTTCCAAAAAGGGTAAAATTTTCTTCAATACTAGATTTCCTTCTTGGAAAGTTCTGGGCTTTACCTTCTTATTGTAAGCCCTGGCCATTCTCTTCTGATACAATTGGCCATGACAAAGCGCTTTCAAACGCTTTTCCTTTATCAAATTGAGTTGATCATGTCTTGACTGTATTCATTCAGCTTCTTCTAATTTAGCCTCCATTAGCACTCTTAGTGAAGGTATTTCCACTTCTACTAGTAAAACTGCTTCCATCCCATATACTAAAGAATACGGGGTTGCCCCCGTAGAAGTCCGGATCAAGGTTCTGTAAGCATGCAGAGCCAGTGGCAACATTTCATGCCAATCTTTGAAACTTACTACCATCTTCTTTATGTTCTTATTTGCTGCTTCCACTGCCCCATTCATCTTTGGTCTGTACGGAGCTGACTTGTGGTGGGTGATCTGAAACTGTTCACACATCTTTCTCATGTCCTTGTTCTTAAGGTTTGAAGCATTGTCTGATACTATGGCACTTGGCAAACCGTAGCGACAAATGATGTTGTGCTTTAAAATTTTAAGAACGTGGCTACTTGTGATGTTTGCATATGAAGCTACCTCTACCCACTTGGTGAAGTAATCAATTGCTACAAGTATAAACCTGGGTCCATTTGATGCCTTTGGAGAGATCATTCCAATGACGTCTATACCCCACATGGAGAAGGGCCATGGAGATGTCATGTTGTGCAATTCACTTGGGGTGCATTCTTATTATCAGCATACACTTGGCATAAATGACACCTTTTGACATGTATATAGCAATCGTGCTCCATTGTCGACCAGTAATATCCCAATCGCAGAATCTTCTTGGCAAGCATGTGCCCATTCATATGGGGTCCACAAACTCCTCCATGTACAGTTTCAACTAACCTTTCTGACTCGGTCTTGGCAACACATCTAAGTAGGATATCGTTGTGTGATCTTTTGTACAACTGCCCACCACTTAGTAAGAACTGTCCTGCCAACCTCTGTATTTTTCTTTTCTCTGTAAAAGTGACATTTTCTGGCAAACTCCGATCATTTAGGAAGTTCTTAATATCTTGAAACCATGGTACTTCTTCTTCTGGAGTTTCTTCTAGAACAAAGCAATAAGCTGGTTCATCCCTGACTTCAATTTTTAGTGGTCTAATATCAACACCTTCTGGCATACTGACCATTGAAGCCAATGTTGCTAGAGCATCCGCAAACTGATTTTTGGCCCTTGGCATATAATTGAAGGAAATTCGAGTGAATTTGGTGCTTATTTCTTCCAAATACTGGTGATAGGGGATTAGTTTGTAATCCTTGGTTTTCCATTCACCAGTTGTTTGGAAGATGATAAGACTCGAATCCCCATATACGTCAAGTTCCTCTACTTCATTGTCTATGGCTGCTTGTAACCCAATTATGCATGCTTCATACTCTGCAATATTGTTTGTGCATTGGAACCTCAGTTTCACTGCGATTGGGATGTGTGCCCCATTTGACTTGATTAAAACAGCCCCTATTCCATTTCCATTCATATTGGCGGCCCCATCAAAGAACATTTGCCAAGAGCTTTCACCTTCTTCTTCTTCAGTAAACAAGATTGCCTCATCAGGGAGATTAGTCTTCAAAGGTTGGTATTCTGGTAAAGGGTGTGCAGCTAAGTGATCAGCAATGGCTTGACCCTTAATGGCTTTCTGTGTGATATAGGTGAGGTCAGATTCAGAGAGTAACAACTGCCACTTTGTTGTTCTGCCAGTTAAAGCTGGTTTCTCAAATAGATACTTCAAAGGGTCCATTCGGGATATCAATAAGGTGGAATGACTAAGGAAATAATGTCTCAGTCTCTAAGTTGCCCATACTAAAGCACAAAAAGTTTTTTCCAAAGGAAAGTACTTTGCTTCATATTCTGTAAATTTCTTACTTAGGTAATAAATTGCCCTTTCCTTTCTGCCTGTATTGTCATGCTGTCCCAAGACACACCCCATGGACGTCTCCAAAACTGACAAGTATAAAATCAATGGTCTTCTTGGAGTTGGTGGCACTAGCACAAGTGGATTCAATAAATACTCCTTTATTGTGTCAAAGGCTTCTTGGCAATCGTCATTCCAGACCAATGGGTTATTCTTTCTTAGAAGCTTGAAAATTGGTTCATAGATAGCAGTGAGCTGTGCTATGAACCGGCTTATGTACTGAATCCTTCCAAGGAAACCACGAACTTCCTTCTCCGTTCTAGGTGATGGCATTTCAATGATTGCTTTAGCTTTAGCTGGGTCAATTTCAATTCCCTTCCTTCTTACTATAAAGCCCAATAATTTTCCTGATGTAGCCCTAAAGACACATTTTGCAGGGTTAAGCCTTAGACTGTATTTCCGGAGCCGGTCAAACACCTTCTTCAAGTTGATCAAATGGTCTTCTTCTTCACATGATTTGGCTATCATATCATCCACATAGACCTCCATCTCCTTATGGATCATATCATGAGATAAGGCTGTCATGGCCCGTTGGTAGGTTGCCCCGGTGTTTTTAAGCCCAAATGGCATGACAGTATAGTGGAAGGTACCCCAAGGTGTAATGAAGGCTGTTTTTTCTTGGTCCTCCTTAACCATCTTAATTTGATTGTACCCAGAAAACCCGTCCATGAACGAGAACAGGCTATGTACGGCTGTGTTATCCACCAAGATATCGATGTGTGGAAGTGGAAAATCGTCCTTTGGGCTTGCCTTATTCAAGTCTCTGTAGTCTACACACATTCGGACCTTTCCATCCTTCTTTGGTACTGGCACTATATTTGCAAGCCATTCAGGGTACGTGGAGACCGCCAAGAACCCAGCTTGAAATTGCTTAACCACTTCATCTTTGACCTTCAATGTCCATTCACGTTTCAACCTTCTCAGTTTCTGTTTAATTGGATTGACATCTGGTAGAATGGGTAGCCTATGCACAACCATGTCTGTGTCTAACCCTGGCATATCCCGATATGACCATGCAAACACATCTTCATAATCAGCCAAGAACCGTATCATTTCATCCCGCTGTATCTCAGATAAGCATACCCCAATCTTTACTATTTTTGGGTCATCTTCGGTCCCTAGGTTTATTGATATGGTCTCTTCAATATTGGGTTGGACCCCCTTTTCATGACGCTCCAATTGATATGTGATTTCTTTTGGAGGGTCGTCTTCTTTGTCCTCGGTCTCTTCTTCAACCCCCATTAGGTCAAAGTCGAGCTCGAGGTCGAAGTCATACTCAACCTGATCCAATTCCGTTTGCTTATATGGTTCATAAGTGGTTTGGATCTTTTTGAAAAATTTAATTTTTCTAGAAAAAATTGAAAAATCTTTTTGTGTTTTTTGAGAGCCTTCTACAAAATCTTTTCCCGAAGACGAAGGCTCATTAAAACCTTCAGGAAAAGGGCATTCCACTAATGGAGTTTTTTTTTTTGGAAGCCATGTATGTTTGCCAAACAAACGCGGCTTCAAAAGTAAGGGGAGTTTCCTCCCAATTGTTCAGAATAAAAGAATCTGAGGCAGGGATACAAGCCTGCTCCTCAAGCTCAGGGTCCGCATCCAAAATCACCAGTACTGTGTGAGTTGCATCGCCTGCTTCTTCTGTAGGGCTGGTCCCAGATGGAACTTTTACTGCAGCCCAATCAATGAAAGGTAGCTCCTATGCTCCTTCTTCTTGGTTGCCTTCAGTCATGGCAAAAAAGGCTCCAAGGTCCTCAGAGAAATCATGCTCATGTTCTGCCTGTGGCCCAGGCCCACCCAATGCTTGTGGATGTGAAGGTGGAACATACGGCTGCACGGTTGAGGACTTGGGTTTCTGGAATGGGTTGATGTTATAGTATGGGGGTTTGGACTGATCCTGGGGAGGAGACAGTTGAATCATGTGGGAAAGCTTTGGAAAAGTTTCCCTAATGTGAGGGAATTTCATGTCTTCCATTTCCTTCTGTCTTCTCCAGTTCCTTGGCTTGGACCCCAATCCTACTCTGTGGACCATCTTCTTAACCTTTACCGGTTCTATCCTTCCTTGCAGGTTAACCCCCGAACCTTTTCCAGGGTGGAAATTGTACTTTCCCAGTATATTCTTGACCATTTTCTCAGCACAAGTCAACTTTCCTTCTTTTTCCTGATACCCCTAGGTATAAAATTCACAGTTTCAAACTGGAAAGAGTGAAATGCCATCTTGTCTGCAGTCATTTCCATGTTTATGTAGGGTACATCAGGGGACCACATGGGAGGAACCAAATTCTCAGCTAGGACAGTAATCACCTTTTGCCCTCTAATATATTTGACTCTTTGGTGGAGGGTAGATGGTATAGCCCTAGCTGTATGAATCCACAGCCTTCCTAGGAGTAGGTTGAAGGCTGCAGGTATATCCATCACTTCAAATGTGATGTTAAAAATATACGGTCCAATAGTGACCGGCAGTTCAACCTCCCCTAGGGAGTGTGTTTTAGAGCTATCAAATGCTCTTATGATTCTTCCATTTTGCTTAATTTTATTTTGCTCCAGACCGAGCTTAACAAATGTTATTAATGGGCAATCATTCAGAGCCGACCTATTATCAATTAAAACCCGAGCTATCATGCAACCCTTACTGAGCACAGCTACGTGCAAAGGGTCAACATGATGGTACCCTGATGGGCTAATTTCAGTCTCAGAAAAAGTTATAACATTGTGGGATAAAATCTGCTCAACCATCCGGCCTAGTTGGTCTGGTTCAATGTTTTTAGGCATATGTGCCCCCTGAAGTATCCTTAACAAGGAGTCCCTATGTTTTTCAGAATTTAACAATAAGCCCAGAATTGAGATCTGAGCAGGGACTTTGTTCAATTGCTCGACAATATTGAACTCACTCTTTTTTTATGATTTTAATGAGGTCAGTAGCTTCACTGTCAATTACCTAGGGGGCATCTTCCCCTACCTTGGCCTTTCCTTTATTTTTCTCTTCTTCCTTTTCCTTCTCTGTCTCCTTTTGTTTTTCTTCCACCCCTACACATTTTCCTAACCTCATCATGAGGTTCACTTCTTTCTTGCTTTCTGCCTCAGCTGCAGGGAATGTAGTGGTGTAGCCTTCACTGTAGTTCCATGGTACAGCCAATTCAGAGTAGGAAGGCTTAGGGACATTTATCACCAAGGGAGGAAGTTTGGTCTTGGATGATGAAATTTGAGTAAGAGGAATATCAACAACCAATGGTGGACATTGTTTTGGTTGAGGGGTTGCAGAAGTGACTGATGCATTGAGATGGTCACAGTTTATGACCAACGGTGGTTTTGATTGGATGGGGGAAGTAAAGGTTGATGGACTGCAATTGATAACCAAAGGCGGTTTGGCTATATTCATTTGGGCCATGAGAGATGAGACCCGGTCCAGAGAGGAGCTAATGCTCTCAGCGGCATTCTCATTCCTTTTTGAAATTACATTTATTTCTTCATTGCTATTTCTTTTGTCAAAATAAACTTTGACCATTGTCCCTATTGGAGCAATTAACTAGGATGGGTCAAAGGTTATTTCATCAGAAAAAATGACCCCTATGACATTAGATGGGCCTGCCCCGTGATGTTGAGGTAGAGGGTTCTGTCCAATATCTGTTCTGGGAGGATTAGGAGCCCCTGTATTAAAAGACAGGGTATTCTAGTCAAGCATATCCTGAATGGCATGTTTCAACGGCCAACACTTGTCAGTAGAGTGCCCAGGTACATCCATGTGGAAATCACTAGTGGTGGAGGGGTCATAATTTCTCCCCTTTTATGCATTCGGATTGGGTTCTCTTAAAGTAATATACCCTGCTTTCAATAAAGTGGGCAGCAACTGAGAAGGAGTCATTGGAATAGGGGTGAAAACCCTATTTCTCCTTGCTGCAAAATAGGCATCCTTTTCTTCTTTAGTAAAAACCCTCTTTTGGTCTGAGGGTGCTGCTGGAACATTAACCCTCATGGGGGCCTAGGTAGATGGAGCAGATGGAGTAGGAAAATGAGCAGGTTTATTGATTTTTATGGGCTTGTTAGGGCCTGATGGTGGTTGCACCATGTTCACCTCCTCTTCTTTCTTGTTCCCATTCTTTTTTATCCCGCCTCCTTTCTTCAGATTGGGGTCCTGTTGACTAACCATAGCAGAGTGGTCAATTATTTTACCCGACCTGATTCCGTCCTCAATTCGGTCGGCCACTTGTACCAAAGCCGCAAAATTAGTGGTGATCTGACCCACTAGGTGGCTATAGAATGGTTGACCCAGTGTAATGATGAAAGTGGAAATCATTTCCTGCTTTAGCATGGGTGGCCTGACCTGAGAGGCAGTCTCCCTCCATCTCTTAGCATACTGTCTCACGGATTCATCCCTTCCCTTACTCATCCTCATTACATCGTACCTGTCTGGCACGATTTCTGAATTAAACCGGTACTGAGCTAGGAAGGCATCTGCTAGGTCCTCCCATCTTTTGATCTTTTCGTGGTCTAAAGTGGCGAACCACCTCAACGCAGTTCCAGTTAAACTCCTTTGGAAGAGCTGAATCAAGACACCCTCATCCCGACCGAACTGGCATAGGGCACCGCAGTACAACTTCAGATGGCTCATGGGGCAGCCAGTGCCATCATATTTGTCTAGGTCTGGGCATTTGAACTTAGCTGGCAGGTTAACGTTGGGGTATAGGCACAAGTCTTCAAAATTGGTACCCCAAAGTTGGTCACACCTTTAACCTCCCTCAGTTCATCTTGGATCATCTCTAGTCTGTGCATGAACTTCCTTTCAACTTCTTCCCTCATCCTTTCCTTTTCCTTAGCTTTGTCTGACTCAACTGTCTCATCCCTGATCAGTATAGGTTCAGGGGTGGGTTCATAAACGGGTTCAGGAATAGGTTGAACTAGAGGTGGAATATTGATTTGGGGTGGAGGTGCTGGGTTGGAAGTGGATGCTTGATTTTGGGCTTGCACTTGTTGGGCCTACACTAACAGTATGTTCTCTAGCATTCGGGCTAGTCCTGCCACCTGCTCCTGAAGCAGGGGTATATCTGGATGAGGAGCATCAGCTTCAGTCTCAATGGGATTCATGGCGTGAGCTCTTGATCTGGTTACAGGAGCTACGATTGCAAGTGTATTGGTACCTAGCAAAAAGATAAAGGAAAAATATCAGTGTCCATTTAATCTCATTCACATGCCTAGGAATGCCTATATGCAAGCTGGGTGAACACGAGTTTGGATTTTTTTTATTTATTTGCTTCTTTTTTTTTCTTAGAATTGTTGGAATATTCTAGGACTTCCAACAGGTCCCACAAAAAGAGAAAAGGATCTGAAATTCAAAGGCTTTCAGAGGCCCAGGGGTGTTTTTTTTGGAAAAGGTCTGAAATTCAAAGGCTTTCAGAGGCCTAGGGATATTTTTGGAAAATGTCTGAAATTCAAAGGCTTTCAGAGGCCCAGGGATATTTTTGGAAAATGTCTGAAATTCAAAGGCTTTCAGAGGCCCAGAGATTTTTGATAAAGGTCTAAAATTCAAAGGCTTTCAGAGGCCCGAAGATTTTTGACAAAGATCTGAAATTCAAAGGCTTTCAGAGGCCCGAGGAAAAAAGATCTGAAATTCAAAGGCCTGAAAAAATATCTGAAATTCAAAGGCCCGAAAAAAGATCTGAAATTCAAAGGCTTTCAGAGGCCCAAAGAAAAAGATCTGAAATTCAAAGGCTTTCAAAGGCCCAAAGGAAAAAAGATCTGAAATTCAAAGGCTTTCAGAGGCCCAAAAGAAAAAAGATCTGAAATTCAAAGGCTTTCAGAGGCCCAAAAGAAAAAAGATCTGAAATTCAAAGGCTTTCAGAGGCCCAAAGGAAAAAGATCTGAAATTCAAAAGCTTTCAGAGGCCCAAAGGAAAAATATCTGAAATTCAAAGGCTTTCAGAGGCCCAATGAAATTCAAAGGCTTTCAGAGGCCCAAAGGAAAAAGATCTGAAATTCAAAGGCTTTCAGAGGCCCAGGGAAAAAGATCTGAAATTCAAAGGCTTTCAGAGGCCCAAAAGAAAAGATCAATTCAAAGGCTTTCAGAGGCCCAAAAGAAAAAGTCTGAAATTCAAAGGCTTTCAGAGGCCCAAAGGAATAAAGATCTGAAATTCAAAGGCTTTTAGAGGCCCAAAAGAAAAATCTGAAGTTCAAAGGCTTTCAGAGGCCCAAGGAGTTTTGAGAAAAAGTCTGAAATTCAAAGGCTTTCAGAGGCCCAAAGGATTTTTGAGAAAAAATCTGAAATTCAAAGGCTTTCAGAGGCCCAAAGGATTTTCTCTCACATTTTTTATTTTATTTTTTTTGAAGCATTTTATTCAAACTCATTTCCCTTTATCATTATTTAAAGGTTAAAGGAACAAGATTTAGTGGGAAAAACTGATTAAAATTGAATTTTCCATTAAGACCGCATACACAGTACGGTCCAGCCCTGCCCGTATTCAAATTATGAGCAAGCCGTGACCGTATGGAAAACATGGGCAAGCCCAGCCCGTATAACCAATACGGGCGAGCACAGCCCGTGTACTAAATGCGGTTTTACGGAGCTCTTTTATGATTTGATCACTTTGATTGCTCATCCAAACATACGGTTCACCCATTGCAAAGCTTCTAAACTGTCCCAAAGTAGACCTTGGCCTATTTGCAAAAACACTTGTTTAAGAGGGCACATGTTCCCTCCAAATTGACACCATATTCAGGGGTATGGTACCCTTTGGTTGCCTCTTGTATGAACATTGGGTGGGCTTGATCCTGAATAGAGTTAAAAACTCTTCTTATAGGCTACACCAATTTTAGGAAACATGCCTATTTGGGACCAATTTTATCCCAAACTGATGGACACCATGACATCCCTATGACTTGAAAATAATGCAAAAATTAAGGTTACCTTGTTACCTTGTTTACCTTCAATATGGGAACCGCATTATGCCCTTGTTTGTGAACCATACAAACGGCCTTCCCACAATTACAAACCCATATCCCCACGTAATTGTGTATTTTAGCCAAAAACGTGTATCTCCACCTTCAAGCGTAGGGGCTTTGGGTTTTGGCTTAATGGCAACTTAGCACTCAAGCCTAGTGATGACCAAAATCGAATCACAGATCCACGTTATCATCACATCATTGGCCCAAAGTTCTAAGGTGAATGTTTTCACTTTCGCTTTCCGAAGTATCGACCTCGTTGGGCCAAACTACACACATTCGGGTTCAACTTCCTATAGGTTATGGGTAGGCTGTGTAAAAAATAAAATGTGCACAGTGCATTGTAAAAATTGGGTGCATTCACAACGTCCCAAACCCTTGCCACTCTTTTCGTAGCCATGCATATACAAACCAAGGCATAATAGCAAAGTATATATAAAGTGAACAAATATACAAAGCAGTCCCTATAGCACCTAAAACATGCTCATAAAAATCATCCAATCATGCAAACATATGATCATGTTATACACCAAAAAATCATCATGGAGATCATGCTGAAAATTAAAACATGCTATCATAAAAATACAGCAAGAAATCAGCATGGTTTAGCAAAACGAACCTCCCCTACGCATGTTTCTAGAAACAATCCTATAAATCAGAATTAAGCATGTTTCTACCCCCATGAAATCTTAAGCAATAATTCAGATTTAAAACATACCCAACATGCTTAAGAACACAAAATAGCAAGCAAATCCAAACATATCAAAAACATGAACAAACACCAAAAGGCTCAAATCCTCAAGTCCCCAGCAAATTCGCCAGTTGTGAGACATGGGAAAAAATCAATTCAATGACTTCCTGATCATCACGCGGGATTGGTTAAAAACAAAGAGTCGCCACCATTCTGTTTAGGTGTGAATGGACACCAAAATATCAAATAAGCTCAAAAAGGCAATTTTTAGGGTAAAAATAACCCTCTAAAAAAACAACCAGAGATGGGTAAGGGGATTAGGTTATGAACAGGGGAAGATGTTAGGCACTCCTATTCATCCACACAAGGTGGTTGCCAGGCATTGTTCATGTTAAAATAAAGGAAAAAGCTTGCTACAAAAATAAGGAAAAATCACAAAAAGATAAAAATATATGGTTTTTTCATACGAATAGCCTGATTGATCCAGAACTTTCAAATATGATCATACCATTCCTAGGGTTTCATGATCAAAACAAAATTGAGATAAAATCAAATAAAATCAATTTAAAATGAAATCTTTAAAAATCTGGTTTCAAGTTAAATTCTAGAAATCTAGAAAAATATGATTTTTATAAAATACTGCAAAATTGAACTTGAACAGTCCAGGACATAGATATATCCTAAATTTCACATTAAATCAAGAAATCAAAACCAAAAATACCCATGTTGATGAAGAACATCAAAAGGGGAGAACTTAGACCGTAGGGTCTTCTCTTAATAATGAAAAAGGACTCAAAAACCACATCATGAAACCCTAGAAGTTATTTTCAGGCTTCTGAATCCAGATCTATCATACTGATCATGATAGATCCAGGATCTTAGCCTAATATCACAAAAATCACGAAAATAGTGTTGTAGGTGCAAATATGTGAAAAATCCAAATTTTGGAAAAAAAGTAGGGATCTCATGCTATAAACATCATAGACATCATGGATTCATTCAGATTCATCATAAAAACAATTAAAACATGATCAGGATATTCAAAGCAGTCATATCTCACAGATTTGAGCACATGGGGGTCTACCCTACGGATCCATCTGTTCTCTTTTCCCCTAGCTCTCTCTTCACGTTTTACGACTAGAGAGGATTCTTGAGGTACTTGGAGGTAGGTTTGGTTATACAAACACAATCAAAGGCCTTATTCTATGAAAAAAGGATAAAAACAGATATGTGGTTCTATTCTAAAGATCCACCTGTTCCCCATTCCCCTAGCTCTCTCTTCACGTTTTACAGCTAGAGAGACTCTTGAGGTACTTAGAGACAAGTTTAGGAATACAGAAAAAAGATATCTTTATTCTACAGCAATAGAGAAGATCCTATTACTTCTAGAATTGAAGACAGAAAATAAAAGGGAAAAGGGACTTACCTGGATTGAGCAGGCAGAGTAGCAGGGATTCCTCTCTTCTCTTGGAGCTCCTTGGACTTCAAAATTTCATGGCCATTTGCTTGAAGAAAGGCCCTCTATTTATAGGCAAACCCAGGGGCATTGTTGGTCCAAGGTTTGGCAAGATAGAGTTTCAGTTTGAGTTAAACACAAGATCATGCCAATCCTTTATCCACAAAGATATTTCGAACAAATAAAAGATATAATTCGCTCATTTAAAGGGATATTGGACTAAAGATAAGGCTCAGAAATCGAGAGAAGAATAAAACTCGCACGAATCTAATGTGCCCGTAAATGATTTACGGTCCAATGGTGTCCGTATATGTATTACGGGCGTTGCGTGCCCGTATACAAAATTCGGGTGCGCTTAGCCCGTAGATACAATACGGGCAAGGCTTAAATTATTGATTTTCATGCATTTTTGGCCTGTTTTAAATTCCAATTAATGTTTTTATTATTTTCTCATTTTGTAGTGCAATTTGGGGTGTCTACAAGGATCATTATAGGGAGGAGGATTATTACCTTCCTTAGTCATTGTAGGTGGTTTTGTGGATATTGATAGTTCCATTATACTTGTATTTTGATTGGGTTGTTTGGTATCAAATTTGTTTAGAGATATACATTTACTTGGATTGGTTTTAATTCCCACGCTTAAATAGAAGTTTAATTTTCCACACTCTAATGTATATGTCCCATGTTATTATTTTGAGTTGGTATATAAAATGTGGGTCCATACATAACACTCTGTGAGACGTGTTATATCTTTAATGAACAACATGGATCCAGGGCGTTACACTTACTTAAGCACCTAAGCAACTTTTATAATATTTGGGGTCTCACAATGTCTATAATTTAAGTCAGTTAGTTATAATTTCTAAATAATTGTTATCAATTGATCATATAATAAAATAAATTATTTATTTTAAAAATAGATAAGTAAAAGGTTAATAATAATAATAAATATATTTTGACTGTCAGATAATGTGGGATGGTTTATATACCTGTATTACTAAATAAATATTTAATAAGTTGTTCCTATTGATCCTATAATGAAATAGATTGCTTACCTTAACCCTAAAATAAGTAATTAAATAAAGCAATAAAAAATTAAAATATATTTTAGATTTTGATAATTTAATAAAATAATGTATTTATCTTAAACCATGTGTATCAGGAAGACAAAAATAATAATAGTGATAATAGTAATAATAATAAATAATTAAATATATATTGTTATTAATACAGTAAACCTCTAAATCTTACTTGATGTAGAACCTGCTTGTAATAAATATACATATTACTATTATTGGAATGTTTGTGTAATATAATAATAAATAATTAAATATGTATGATTATTATTGTAAATCATATTGATATTGAATTGTAATATAATACCATTTAAAATTCATATTTTCTTTATATGTGGCACATGGTTTGTCTGTTTTTGCTTTTCAAAGGTTTTGCAAGATTCTAAAAGTACTTGTCTTAGTTTACTTGGGAAATTGACGTTTTCGGCTTACATAGGTATTTTGTGGTTGTCTTCTCACTTGTGTATCTCGGGATGAGTCTAATTCCTCACCATGTATCTTGGATTGAGGATTTGGCTTTCCCATGTACCTTGGAATAAACTTTTGCTTTCCTCCATGTATCTTAGAGTGATGATTTGGTTCCCTCCATGTATCTTGGAGTGGTATATGCCCAGAATTGGCAGGATTTGATTGATATTTGGTTTTGGATTAGTGTCTAGCGGGCATAGCTATGCATGGATCCATTCGTCAACTAGGTAATGAAATGGGCCGGTCTTTGTTAGGTTAATTCCCGTGGTCCATGTATGCGTACCACCATGTATCTTGGTGAGGCCTTCCTGTATCTGGTTAATCCGTACCGCCGTGTATCTCTGTGAGGTCTTTCTTGAGTTTATGGTTGCAGTTTGACTGGGTTATACTTGCCAACCCACTCCTATATCTAGCTTTCGTACTGCGCAATAGGACAATGTCCGAAGCCCAAAGTAGGCCGGCTTCGCACATAAATCGTGAGGTAGCAATTGGAACGAGTAATTGATCTCTCAAAGAAATCTAATTTCATGAGTCCTATGATGTCACATTGAATTGGTTTTGGTTAAACACTATTGGTATTGTGTTGGAAACTTGTGAATTTATTTTATTTATACGACATTTTCCTATTTATCATTTTTTAAATTATTATTTGCAACTAATGAAAAGTATATGAAAAATTATATGTGGACTATGTAGTTGACAGATTGAAATGCAGTATGAAATTTGTATCATTGTTGGATATTTATTTATTAATGTTATCAATTTATGAAATATTGCATTACTATTCTTGTTATTTCTGTGAGGGTGTTATTCTATAGTCTAATGTTCTTTTTGAGACTCGAACTATAGGATGAAACCTACTGAGCATTACTCACCCCTACTATTTTATAGGGATCGAGGTTCATGTGGACTAGAAGCAGGATACGAAGAGGTGGACTTGTATCTTAATGGGTGCATCTTGATGTCGGTTTGGCCTACTAAGCGTAGGAAAGTAAATAGGTTTTATTATTGAAATGTTATAATAGATTGTGTAAATTGCAATTAATGTGTATTATTCTTCAAATTTATTTTATTGTATTTTCGGTCTCATTTAGTAAGATCGAAACACCCCGACACCAAGTCAATGCAAACCAGGCACCCAACCCAAATCTGAAGTGCTATTGGGCCCAAAACATCTAATTACCAGACAATTAAATATAATTCATTCAACAATTAATATTAGAGTGCGGAAGTTTATCATCTATAAAAACCCAATAATAAGCGTGGATAAAAGTATCATCCAATCCATCACATCAAAATAAATCAAAGTCTGGTAAATGGGTTCTATCACTCTCACTCTCATAAACATCCAATCCATAAAATAACAAATAAATAATCAATATGTCCATCAAATGTATCAACCTCAAATCTAACTACTCAGGATAGTAATAATCCTCTGGGAGAAAATCTACAAATTGGCCCTAAGTATCAAACCCCAAGTCTCTCTCACACGTATCAGCTGAAAAACAAAATAAAATAAAACACAAATGAGATACGAATATCCCAGTAGGTAACACTATGCATGAATAAACAGTTTATACATAAAAATAGTCATGCTTTCATGCTCAATAAAGTAAACGAATAAACAGGATACAATCTCAATAAATAAAACGGTAATCAAATAAAGGACATTTCAACAGATATAATCTTTCCTATCAACATGATTTTCAATACAAAAGTGTAATAAACAAAACCAAAACCAAACCATAATATGTCTTTGTAGAACTCATGAAGACAAGAAGGCCTTTAACATGAAACTCTCCATTCACTATGCCACCATGCGACTTATGAGCGAAGCTAGTAAATAATCCTCAAACCCGAATCTAAATCTAACGATAAGAGGCCTAGACATCAACTTATTGGGCACGAAACTCACAGAGTTCAGCACGTACCACCCAAGCATGCAGCCCCTAAATCAATACATGGGGATGACCATTAATCACCAACAACATAAATCTGAAATGAGACCCTACACATATGAAGACCCCCAATGCAAACTAACTTGTAAAGGAAGCGCAAGAGCAAACTAGGAGTATTCAACCAAAGAAAAACCTTTTCACTCTCTAGCTTAACCCTATGGATCCATATGGAGCTATGCCCACTAGACACGAACAATAACAACTCACTCAAATCAATGTAGTTTAGTAATAGTGCCTAGTGGGATATAGGGATTTTCGAAGCTTATACTCTTTCCAAAGATAGTTCTACAAAATAGTTCTGGTGTGAAGTTCTTCTAATGAAGTTCAAAAATCAAGATATTTTAAAATATATTATACTGAGTAAGAATTTTTCAATCAACTCAAATCAAATTTTGAAATAGCCCAAAAATCCTTTTATTTCCAAAATAAGACAACCTTTTAGCAAACAAACCTAAATCACTCATCAAATTATTTTAATACAGAAGATCATTGAAAACAGTTATAAACACTTAATATTTGTTGATTCAGATATTTAATATCATTTAAAATCATTGTGTATTGAAATTTCTCTTCAAAATTTAGCAAAATCAGAATTCTGTATTGGTCGCTCAACCCAGTTGCTTAGGCGATCTGGTTAGGCAATTGTATGTTAAATAAATCAGAAAAATCACAACGGCCACTCAACGTAGGCGCTTAGGCGATCTAATAGGCGTCCTAACTAAAAATCAGGCTTTTGAATAGTCACTCGACCCTAGTCGCTTAGGCGATCGGTTGGGCAACTTAGTTTCTAAAAGAGACAGGCGAGCTGCTCAACCAAATCGCTCAGGCGATCGCATCAAGTGCTCGACCAATAGCGGTTAAATCCAACTTCCGAAACCAATTTTTATGCAACATGTAACGCCCCGGAAACAGGTTACGTAATGAAACCGTAACTCTTTCCCGAGGAGTTAACTTTTCTATACAGGATCGCTATATCAGAGTAAGGAAAGCATGAAATGGCAATAACATAATCAGAGTCAACTAAAATTTTCCCCAACTCACCAGAATCAAGCATATACCCGCCTGTATCGTCCTCTCTGAGATCTGAAAACAAAACAAAACAAAAGGAATGAGATACAACTATCTCAGCAAGAAGCACATGTATGCTCAAATATATTTAATTTAATTTCTAAAGCATGCACGATTAAAACATACTCAACGATTAACCACAGATAAATCGATTAATCCGACTAATCCGGCAAAACAATATCAAACCACAAAGTAAGGTGAGACTCATGAAATTTGACCACTTTGTCAGGTTAAGTTCTAGCTCCAAACAGTTCCAGTCCAAGAACCTCTGCCAAATCTGATACCTCTGTAAACTGATTCCAATATATCGTCTCTTGGTGGAAATCACAAGACCTCACCCTCTCCAAGGGTGGAAACGGATATCAATCCGGTCTGAGAACCACTGTTGTAACTGCTGCCAACAATAGACCTCACCCCCTCATGGGGTGGAAACAGATCTGCTGCTGCACATTCCTCATGGAAGGCCTCTTTATATAGAGGAAACGCGTAAAATAAATCCCTCTTAGTTTGCAGCACTTCCCTCATGGAAGGCCTCTCTACATAAAGGAAATGCATGAAGGAAGCTAGACTTTAACCAAACAAATTAGACAGACTTCACTTACTAGCTAAATTATGGATCCATAACGTGCTATGCCCTAAATAGTTTAAATGATTAAACCAACCATTAAAGCAAGGACTGCGATTCAAACCAAAATATTTCAACATGCAAACCATTATACAACTGAGTGCGAGCAACATATTCATGGCCACTCAAGGCCAACTTACTCCCTCATGGAGTGTCCCAAAATATTTCTCATGAAAATCTCAAGAATAAACCAAAGTGCCTTAACAATTTAAACACGAAATCCATTTTATCCAAAACTGTCTAGATTTGCTAAAAATTAACTCAAGTCAAATCAAAATAATGCTCAAGCAAATGGAGTCATTAACACTACCAAATTCAGCTCAACAATCCACTAGAATTCTCAACAATGGAAATCTCCATAATTTGACACAACCGGTAAAAGTATTTTATAAATTAACCAAACTTAGAAACCAGAAATCTTTCGAAGAAAACATAACCAATTTCTAATCAGGTCACAAATAGAGAACAGCAAATTTAATAATATTATAATCAGGTCAAGAACTCTCTGATTAGCAAAATTTCTTTTACATATTTCCAACATAATCTCTCCTTCAAATTTATGGTCAAATTTACTTTTCGTAGGGTTCTATTAGTTCTGGAAACCTTGTTTAGAACTTGAACAAATCAATTTAAGCAAATAAGAGAATGGACATAATCTGAAATATTAAAAGGTATAAAGGTTTACTTAAAATTCCAAATCTGCCACATATGCATTAGTACTATTCAATCCCCAAAACTGAATCAATTTTAGACCAAATCCTCTAAAATATTGTTAGTTAGTTTCCTCACTCACCCTATTACATCACCTAATAACAGTTTCTACAAAACTACTATGGTTAGAAAATTATGTCCAAACAAACTAGACTTTCCAGAAAAATCTGTGCAGACAGGTGCACAAGAAAAATGTATTTTAAATTACCAAACAGTGAACTTATATTAAATACATATTTTTAAATGAATCTAGACCCAAAACCCTACAATTCTTATGAAGACCATCTTACCCAAATCCGTCGTTTGATACCTAAAACAATTCATTTTTGTGGAAAATTGGGTGCAGTCCCAAAACAGACATTTCTGCAACCTCTAAACTTAGAATTCAAAATTCACATGGACTGATCTAAAATTTCTTATTCAAACTTTTTCTAGCTTAATTCTAATCCTCTAAACAGTGTTTTTGCATAGGTTTGGATTTAATTGAATTGCTCAAACAATTTATACGGAATATACACTCCAGTTCAGCCCAAAACAGACATTTTAGCAATCTCTAAACTTAAACTCTCCAAGATGTACAAATACCTTAAAATCTAGTCTCTTATTAATCTGGGTATTTCCAGAATATAAACAAGCCTAAATCCTTCTTAAAATATAATCTATTTATTTTCTATTGAATTTTAATCATAACTATATCAATTCTGTGTTTTCTGACCTAGTGAAAAACAAATCCCCATAATTCATTCATTTCTTAACAAATTAACATGAAATCTAGTTTGTTAGACTTCTAACTCAATACACTAAAATAACCTATAGCAGTTTCGCAAAATTCCTCTTGGTTAATTAATTATAAGTTTTCAAAATCACCTTTAATTCAAAATCTGTATAGACCAACAGCTGTAATAATTCGATTAACATTACTAAATCATAGGTTTTTACCCCAGAATATATTTTTCAGTGAAAATAGAGAAATAATGGAACAACTTTCATTCAGAAACCAAAACCTAAATATATCTCCAAATTAGTCTAAAAATTCCATCTTTCTGAAAATTTCTGCAGAATCTGGGTTTTGACAGATTCTATCAATTTCGTTCAATTCAAAACTAAATTTCAGGATGTCCACAAAACACATGAAAATCATGACATTTGAAAGGGCTACTTGCCTTATATTTTCTGGCCTCCCAACTTCAATAACCCAGCAATGAACTCAATTATTCTCCATGGTCAAGACCCCTTCAAAATCTAATCTGGACGTCCGGAGCACTCTACCACTTGAGTTTTGCTGTAGAAAATTCTTCCAAAAGACTCCAAACGAATTCTGGTTCTCCCCCTTATGCTGCTCCTCTTTTCTCCAGCAACAAGGACTCCAAGAGTCCTTTCTCCAGCAGCAATAATTTCAATAGACCTTTCCCTAGTATCTAGAACTCCAAGAGTCAAGACTTTTAGTTTAATGCTCCAGCAGTTTTTAGAATCCCAAGGGTCTAAATCTAACTCTCCAGCAACCTTTAGAAACCCAAAGGTCCAACTCTCCAGCAACCTAACTCTTCAACTTCTTCATGATCCGGTGCAACTCCACTCCATCAATTGCCTACACCAATAGCCTATCGACCCTTGGTTATTTGATTTACAATCCTAACCAACAACACACTTATATTATTATTTGTTTCCAGCTCTAAATTTTTCTCATAATATTTATTTAATATTGAAACTAAAATATAAAATCACTTACCCTTAATTCATATAAATCGAATTTTCCAAAGTTCCCAAATTACCCTTGCTTGACAATCCAACAATAATTTCCAGCAATTTCTCATATCTATTTATTTATAGTTATCCCATCCGGTTCGACCAAGAGTCCCCGGTTTAACTCCTTGATCTCCTTCCTCTATGAAATTTTAATTAGCCTTAAATTAATTACCAAACTAATAATTTTTAATTTCATTAAAAATTTGGGATTTTACACAACATACTACATTCTATAAATCTAAATCATCTCTAATATATTCATAAACATATATTCAATACTTCTAAAACATACAAAATGATCAAACCACAATAAAACGCAATATCGACTAAACGAGTGTGCTACCTACCTCTGTTTATTTGAGAACTCCTTCCTCCTCTTTCCTCTTAGTGTAGGTTCTGATCCCTTCCTTTTCAGCAACCCAACACCTTCTGGATGTGGATCTACTCAAGAACAACAAACCTCCACAGTCCTTCTTCTCCTCTCTCTCGGTTCTTCTCTTCTTCTTTAGCCGTCAAAGAATACCAAAACAATAAGTATACGACTAATCGTATACCCTCTTAAGAAAAACCCTATTTTAATCCTTATGATTTTATGTGTCTCCCCTCCATCAAATCCTATACTTCTAACCAATCAAATTAAAAGATAGCCTTAATTTAATACTTACCCCATTATTTCATGATCCAACGGTCGGATTTGCATCAAACTCCTAATCTTCTTCATCCATGTGATGACCTATACAATTCATTACAGATTTTCAGTTAAATCCACAAATAAATACTGATTTTTATTTAATTAAAATTTCTGAAAATTTTTGGGGTCTTACATCTGGGTTAATGTTTAATTGCTTTATTCACTTCCACTCACGTCCTGATATTTCCTTGAGAGCTCAACCATATTAGTATTATTAGAAAAAATAAATAAAAAGATTGCCTTGAATTTTGGAGTGCGACAAGCAATTCAACTGCTACCTTCATCAATGTTGTCATGGCCACAAACACTAACAATTTGAAAGTTAGACCCTGGTGAGCTAGAGAAGAAATATGAGCAAGGCCTTTGTTTCAAGTGCAACGAGAATTTTTCTCCTAAGCATAGTTTCAAGGGATTATTCTACATGGAAGAAGGATTCACAAAGGAAGAAGATAGTCCAGTTAAGGTTGCGCCACACATAGAATAAACCCTGGAAGATGAAGGAGCTCTAGAAATCAACCTACACACTTTGACATTTTCCATGAATAGTAAACAATGTAATTTCATAGCCAGATTAAGGAGCTGAAAGTTACCATTCTTGTAGACTTGAGAAGTAACCACAACTTCATACATGAGGAAATGACTGCTACTGTAACGCCCCGAACCTGGGTTAATGAAAACCAACATCTGACCCGAACCCGGTTCGCTACTGTAACAACCCGAATTCAGTCCATCAACCAAATCCGAGATGTTACTGGCCCATATCAAATAAACATCAAGAATATACCAGACTAAAGAAATAAATGATCCATTCATTAATTAACTATCAGAGTGCGGAACATGTATGTGCAGAATTATAGTCTAAAATCCTCAAGGAAACTAATATAGTTAACCATCAAAATCAATATTCAAGTCTGGTAAAATAAAAGGGTCACTAATCTCTCATCTCTCTAATACATCAAACCAAAATGAATAATAATCTGATCAAAATAACTAAATCTATATCAATCCATAACCTCAAACAATATCCGGATAATAGTACTCCTCCGGCGAATAATCAGCTAGCTCTCCCTGGAAATCACTACTATGATCCCCCTCTTGCGTATCAGCTGAAAAATGAAATAAAGGTAGGGTGAGATACGAATATCCCAGTAGGTAACACATGCATGTTTAAACAGTTCATAGAAGTAAAATAACAATTCATGTACGATTAGCAATCTGGACTAAGCAGGCTCGTATAACCTTTCGTATCGATCATGAATACAAAATAGTATAATAAACAGTTCTAAATATGAATTTTAGCATATTCTATTTGTGCGCGCGTCGGGAGCGCGGCACGGGAAAAATCGGAGTCGCCACCACCTGATGGGGTGCAAGCGGACACCTGGGTGCCTAAGTTAGTCTATTTTGGGCTTGGGTTTACGGCTTGAGATTCTAAGTCGGGGTCTCGGTTGTAGTCTGGGGAAGTCCGTAGACACCCCCAATCCACCCCGTCGGATGACGGGTCCCGTGGGTTCCCTGGTTTGAGTCAGCTTACTTTGTTTTCCCACCCGATTCCTAATCCGATAGGCAATTTGGTTAAGTCTTGGCGGGACCACCTAAATGGTGTGGGTCCCTTTGTTTGATTTTATCTTGCTTATTTAAATGTACTGAGTCTGATGGGGTGGGCCCCGTTGGAAGTCCCCCGGTGTCCCTGGTGGGCTTGGTTAAGCCCACATACCCCATGTGGGCCTCTGTCTAAGCCTAAGAGGCCCTTCGGGTTTACGTTTAGTGAATTGATTTTATTTCAAGGTTTAATTCAAGAATTTAAGTGACTTCCATGCAAAAGTGGGTAGGCCTCGGTTTGTGGGCCTTTAGGCGGGCCCCCATGGTGGTTGCCAAAGTATTTTGGATTTAATTTATTTAAATTTGCCAAAATGCACTAGACATTGGGCTTGGGGCCCATAGTCCAATTCTGGGCTTGAAAGCCTGAATTCCATGAAGCTAGGGTTTAAACCCACACTTGGTTTGGTTAGTGGGCTTTGGCGGGCCCGATAGGCTCTAGCCCTGGGTCTCAGCCAAACCATGCAATTTAAGCATCCCTACTTCACAAGACAAGGCCGGGTGGGCCGCATTGGGTTTGGCCCGCCTGATTCAATTAGTTGATTTTACTTAAGTTGTTTAATTGCATGCTTTCGGGTTTATCGGGCTTGGTGGGCCCCGTTGGAAGGCCCACTAATGTTCCAAATTGGACCGCGGTCCAGGTCCCATGTTGGGTTTCCGGATGACTCGGAAAACCCTATTGGTTCACTTGGTTTGGTTCAAATCATCACAAAATTTGGCCAAGAACACAAAATCATAAAAATTGCATTTTTTATCATGTATCCGGCCTTAGTTGCCGGGTACACACAGACCGTAGGTGATCCGGCCTGAGTTGCCGGATCACCTTAAAAATGCCTTTTTTCGGGGTTAGGCCATTGGGATTGTTTCAAAGGGGTTCCTAGGGGTTTTTTACAAGTCATGTGGGCCCTTAGGCAGGCCCACATTGGCTCAGATTTGGGGAGAAGCCTTGTTTGGCTTCCCTTTGGGGGTGTTCCAGCAAAAATCAAGGGGAAAGAGGAGATGCCTAGGGCTGCTGCCCCTCCTCACTTCCTTTCTATAATTCCAGCAATGGCATGGGGGCCTTGACACCCCAATTCCCGGTTCCCACCCGACCAATCAGCGCATGGTCCAAGATTAAGGACGAGGCCCGCCGAAAACGTACAGGATCAACACAAAGCAATATAGGTTATAGAACATGAAATATCAGTCAATAAAAGGGGCTAAACCCCAAGGGAAAAACGGTAAATCATACCAAAGAGGGGAGCCCGCTCCCGTAACTAAAAACAGTAGGCTAAAACCCACTTGAATGCTCACATCGATAGGACTTGGATTATGCTCAAATATGGGGGTGGGGTGCAAACCTCAAGGCACTAGATTTAGAGAGAAGGGAAGCATGCACTGGTACATAAAAACAGCAAATTCCTAAGGAAAGGGTCGTGCTTTTATGTATATGCAACAAAACAAAAAAGGCAGTAAATAAGCAATCAAGCCATGCATGTAGAACCAGCAAACCTCCAAGCGAGTTCTAAGTGTATGCATGGAGGTAACATGCCAAGGATGGAGGTGCTCTTGCAGCTTCCAACAGCGGCTCAGGTGCATCATGCTCATGGATTAAAACAGCCTATGGTGGGGTCACTTATCATAATAATCCATCAAAGTGAAAAGGCTCCTCATGCATGCACTATCAAGAGGCTAAAAAGGGCTTGCTGTAGGTAGATGTACAGCATTAGTTATGTAAAACCCCGAATTTTCACCTAATAAATAAATAAATAATAAATAAAAGAAAATATGAGTTAAGTCCTAGTTAAAATAAAAAGTGAATATTTAGAGGATAATTAATTCAAATGAGTCCTAAGCTGAAAATAAAGAAAGAATTTTAATGAAATTAGCCTAAAAGAATAAAAAGGGTATTTTGGTAATTTTCAGAAAAAGGTAATTAGTAAATAGATCATCAAATAATAATTAGAATTAGAAAATAGAAGGAAACAAATTAATTTGACAAGTTAGAAATTAAAAGAAATTAATAAAAGCCTAAAAGTGGGAAAAAGGGTAATTAGGAGATTTCACGTCTTAATTTGGAGAAAATAAGGTTTTAGGTAATAATAATGTTTAATTAAATATTTTGCACGAAAATAGGTTATAAATAGGAGTTTAGATAATAAGAAACTTAATTAGTATTGTTTAAGTAGAAAAATAGAAGGTGGAGAAAAAGTAGGAATTAAATTAGAAGGATTAGACATTAACTAGACCATGGTTGGATTAGCCCAAATTAAATTAGCCAATTAGGGTTGGTTTAGGATTTCTAAAGCCTAGTATAAATAGGAGACTAAGGTTAGACAAGAGGGAATTTTCGTAGGTTTCTTATGGAGAGAAAGGAAGGAGGATTCTAATGGAGGTGTCTGACCAGCCACCATCAAAACGTGATCGGGGAAAATCCGTAGGGTGGATCGACTTCAAATTTGGAGGTTTTGTTCTTCACTAGTGGAACTACATTGTGTACGGTGGAGATTTGAATTGTAAGAGTATAGCTTGGTGCGGTTTGGAGCAAAAGTCTGGTCCAGAATTAGAAGGTGCAATGGAAGAAGGATTTAGCGTATAAGGCAAGTAGTAACCCTTGGAAAACGTGAGGAACTGCATGATTTTGATTTCTGTGATTTCATATGGTTAGAATGGATTAGACGGAACTGTATTTACATGGAATCAAGTTGCTTATATTTTCATGATTTGTATTCTCGATGGATTTATCAAATTAATGAAGAAAGTTTAGTTGGATTATGTAAATAAGGGTAGGAGGGTATTTAATTCATAAAAATTACTCTAGAAGGCTCTAGGTAAGTTTCAGAAAGTTTGTAGATTAATTTAGACCAAGAAAACATAAAGCAAAAGCATAAGAATCCGAAATTGGAAAATTTGGAAAATTCTGTTTAATTTTGCACGAGCGCCTAGGATCGCCCAGCCCTGTAGAGGTAGGCGCTCTAAGTAAAATTTGTAGATTTTGGGGATTTTGTAATTCGAATAAATATCTAATAATTCTTATGATTAGTTAAGCATGTTAGCATCTTTATAAGAACCTAATTAAGATATAAAAATTATAAAATTAAATGGGAAAGATTATCCAATAAATTGAAGGTTACAATGAAAGGGGTTGTTTATAAAAGGGTCAAAGGGTATGGGTATTGCTAGAAATAATATTACTGATACTTATAGCTTATAGACATCTTCTAAACTTTATTTTAGGTTTGTAGAACTTGCTGGAGAAATAAAATACAGAAAATTTTATTAGTAACTAGCTTAGGTGTTAATATAGGAAATTTGATTCTAATAAAAGGGATTAATCAAAGGAAACTCTAAGTAAGATTTGTTTTACTTTATTTAAGCTTTCAATATGAATACTGGATTCTGGAATTTCATAAACTCTGGTTTCTATCGAATTTATGATACATGAGCTTTATTCGAATATAATTAAGAAATTGTATATGTTATTCTGAAAAAAGTCTTTAATGGAATTCGTAAGGATTGAATTATGGATTTCGCATGGAATGGAATACTTTGGTATGGATTGGTATGTGGTATGATATTGTTCTCTTTAATTTTAAGGTTGGGTGATACGGCTTCTGTGGTGGAGTTTGATACTATCTTTTACAGCAGAGATGGGTAATCCTCTGTGTAGAGATGTGTAATCCTTTACGGGTAAAAGTGTGTATGCCTCCTACATTAGCATGTCTTCCCGTATGTGGTTTTATCGTGGTTTGTGTCAGTGGGCTTAGCTGTATATGGATCCATAGTTTTGGCTGGTTAGCTAAGTGGTATTTAGTTTGGATTGATTTACTCCTATATGCGAGCGCGCTTCCCTTTGCAAGTTAGTTTGCTCTGGGAGGGTCCTATGTCTGGAGGGACACCCCAGTGAGCCGTTGGTGATTCCCTGTACATGTGGATAAGCGACCACACTCCATGTATTGATTATGGTGCTGCATGCTGGTGGTACATCCAACTCTGCGGGGTTCGTGCGCAATAAGTCGGTGACTACGGCTCTTGCCTAAGCTGCGCTGCATGGAGCTTGAGTATCATTAAGTAGCACTGCCCCTAAGCCGCACGGTGGAACAGCATTTAGTCGAGTGTCATCTCAAATACTTATCATCTTTGTGAGTCCTGCAATGGCACGTGTTTCATCGCTTTTGTCGGTTTTACCTCGTTAACATCAAGTTACTGGTATTTATACATGATCATATGTTTCATTGCCTTATTTGTAATTGCCATGAATAACTTGGATTTCTCGTCTTATCGTTGATTAATCGAATACCTCATGACTATTGCTTACATTAGGCTTTTCAAATTGCATGCACCTGCTACTTGTTGAGATGTAAATCTCACTCCGTTTTCCCTTATTTTTCAGGTTGCTTGGAGAGATCGCGAAGATGGGGTTTTAATTTGATGGGTAAAATTATAATTAGTATTAATGCCACATGTTGATTAGAAAAACTTTATTGTAAACAGAATTGATATTATTGAATAAAGAATTGTTTTTATTGGCCGCCATAACTCTGATGTAATTAATTTGTAAATTTTAAAATTATTGTGAATCTTGGTTTGTATCTGACCCCAGCTTCGTGGTAACACCTCGGGTTTGGTTATTGAACCGGACTTGGGTTGTTACAGTAGCAAACCGGGTTCGGGTTGGGTGCCGGTTTGCACTGACCCGGGTTCGGGGCGTTACAAGTTAAATGAGGGCTTAGCATGTAATAGGGGCTGGGAATGCACGGATATTGGGTGGGGGAAAGCATGCACACCTGGGCCAAGGCTCCAAA
The DNA here is from genome assembly GCA_947561395.2 of Buxus sempervirens. Lineage (NCBI taxonomy): Eukaryota > Viridiplantae > Streptophyta > Magnoliopsida > Buxales > Buxaceae > Buxus > Buxus sempervirens. The sequence goes on from OX387195.1 coordinate 4,531,284, forward strand.
CAGCAAAGCACAACTTGTGCACATATGTAAAGCAAGTAAGACAAAAAAAAAAAACAGAACCTGCTGTACCAAAGAGGAACAACAGCCACTATAGTATCTAAACATGCCAAAAAAGTGCTAGAAACATAACCTAAAAGAGGGAAACAGAGGGGTTCATGCATGGCTCTTAGGGGCTAAACACCAAGGTGGGTGAGGTGCACTCGGCAATGACAACATAGCAAGTGTAAAGGGAGGGCAGGAAGTGAGTGGTAATGCTGCTGCTGTTCCCAGCAGCAGCTCATGCAAGCATCCTTGGGGGGTTACAAGATGAGGGGGAGCAAGGGAGCATGCTTACACACATATATATAAAAAAACAGCAAAGGCTAAGGACAAGGTTAGCACACGTAATCCATAGCACGCATGGTTTAGTAAAAAAAAACAGCAGGTTCAAGCAAGCATATTACAGCAAAAAAAGAAATAATAAAAACATTAGAACAAGGCTATGCCCAGCAACTATCTTTCCCAAAAAAGATATAAGAAGGTGGGAGAAGAGAGAAGAGACAAGAAGGGAATGGGGGCTGTTATAGGGATACATTGGATGAAAATCAAGGAACATGCTTCCTCTAATAGAGTGCCCAAGATGACCCCATGGACAGCCACTAAAGGACACTGAAAATGGTGCAAAAGAAAAGACTCATGTGCTTCCCTACGAGCCTACGTGGGCTTCTTAATTGTGGTGGCATTCATGCCATGAAAAAGGTGGTAAATGCATGGTTGAGCCACCATGGAAGTGCTCATGCCAAGAGAGGAGAAAAATGAAAAAAAAAAACAGTAGAAAATTTTAGCTTTAATGTATATTGAATACAATGGGGTGAGGAACCTTACCTTGTGGTTCTCAACTCTCTAGTGCAGGGTGGTGATGCTCCCTTGAGGTGGTACAGCAGCTGGAGGGTCCCTTTGTGCACATACCTTTTCCCAACAGCAGCTAGGCACCCCTTGTGTTAGTAGGAAGGTGGAGAAGGAGAAGAATGGAAGAGGTTCAATGATCTTGGGGGTGGAGTGGGGTTGGTAGAGTCCAAAAGTACTCAAAAGGGAGGGGTTCGAATGAAGAAGGAAAGAGGAGAAAGAGCCAAAGTCAAGCCAACCCTGAGAAAGGGGGCTGCTGCCCCCTTTTATAAGAAACTTAATGTATCCGGCATTGAATGCCGGATACACTAGCAACTCCTCATAGCCGGCCTTCATGGCCGGCTATACACTCCTCTCTTTGTATCCGGCATTAAATGCCGGATACAAAACACAATTATTCCGAAATTTAATGCCGCCGCGAATTTGTCGGGCAATCGGCGTGAATCTCGCTGAAATATCTCTTTGTATCCGGCATTTGATGTCGGTTATACACAAACCTATGTGTATCCGATATATGTGACCGGATACAAATCAAAAAATTACGGATTTGCCCCTCGACTTGACCGATTCGACCGATTTGACATTTTCGGATATCTATGGATTGCCCCCTGCAAATTTTGGTTTAGTTCCTGGGATATTTGATGATTTTTGGATATTTGAGATTTAGTCCCTGAGATATTTTGCTGCGTTGGCTGCCACGTGTGCAGTTCCTGCGCCACGTGTGCAGTTTCCGGTTTTGCTGCTCGGAAACTTCGATGTCTCATATCTCCTTCATCCGAATTCCGATTTGAGCAAATTCAATTGCGTTAGACTCGTATCGGAGCCCTCTATCCAATGACATGGGGCTAAGCACTTGGCACAGGGTTCGAGAAAAAGTCAACTTTCAGCTCCCTTTTAAGTTTGACCTGCCTGCAGAACCTTCATCCGGACTCCGATTCCAGCAAACTCAGTTGCGTTGGACTCGTGTCGGGATTCTCTATCCATTGAGATAAAGCAAGGTGGCCAATTATCACTTGATCAAAAGGTCAATTTTCCACCCCTTAGGGTTTAACTTTCTGTTTAGGGTTTGCATTTCCGGCTCTTCTGGAAGCGCGAAAATGAGGTGCTTACACTATTATAGGAATCCAATATCATAAATCAATAGCGTAATCCAGAAGTTACTAGGATGCACTAAAAAGTCACATCCAATCAATATACCAATTACATGCCTCCAGCATGTATGCAACAGTAACATCATGCGTTTGTGATTTTAGTGTCATTGTAAGACTCACAAAGATAGATAAACCTTTTGAGATGACTCTCGACCTGTAACGCCCTGGATCCGTGTTGTTCATTAAAGATATAACACGTCTCACGGAGGTTAGGCAAGGATCGTTAATCAATTTATGATCGCTGGATAATCATACATCTACAACTTAACAGAGTGCACATTTCCATTTATGCAAAATTGTAACATTTAAACTGAACTGAAATCATATGGTTCATCCCCAATTACTTTAATACATCTCAATTAATTCAAGTTCTCAAATTCGGAACAGATAACCTACAAGTCTAAGGAAGGTAATAGTAGTCTTCCTCCCTATATGCCTCAGCAGGATCTACCCCAGTAATCGCCTCACCACGAGTATCTGAAAAAATAGAACAACAACATAGTGAGATACGAATATCTCAGCGAGTAGCACATGCATGCAGAAATAGTTGAATCACATTTTAAAACTATGCATCGACAACAATACAATACGTTTAAACAGCCAACATCAATTTCCCAAGTTCAAATCAAACAAATCACATCTCAGTTAAGTACAATAACACATCGATTGGTCAATGTCATGACTATCGTTTGGTTGATAAATTAAACATGCCAAGTAGACACTCCACACCTCCATGTACACAGTTCCGGCCTACTCAGGGTTTCGGATACTCTGAAATGACGGCCTACTCAGGGTTTCGTCATCCAATGCAGGCCTACTCCCCGGGTTTCTGCATTGACAACCAGGCCTACTCAGGGTTTCTGGCTGCTCTACACCGGTCGTGGCAACACACAAAGCCATGCAATTCCAACAACCAACAATAACATCACATTACTAAGCTTAAACATCTGGATCCAGGACAAGCTAGACCAAAACAGTAAACATCGTATAATCTCGATTTCAATATCAAAACAAACCATTCATTTCCACATCATGTAATTACTCATCACAATTCATCACCTGTCCCTCTGGACCAAGCAGTACCTCAAGTACATTCAGTAATTTCTCATTTCCGTAACACAAGTCATATGAAAGTAAAACTCAATCCATTCATACCAAAGAAAACCTTTCAATACGTATAAAGTTTCCAACAAGTGAAGCCAGAAATACAAGAACTTCTCAATCAAAACAGTGTATAGAACAAGGAAAAGTAACTGGTAACTCTTACTAGTTTGGTGTCCGGCACAATACTCATAAGTAACCTAAACCCAACTTAAAAACTCTTAAGAGGTTCACAAATTTTTCCTCTATTAATTTCATAGGCAAAATGGTTTCCCAGGTTCCTAACCAAGTGAATAGTGAAGTGGTTAACCCCTAAGAAGTGCAAATACTCTTGGTCAAATCAGAAATTCCATTTCGGTAAGCAAAATAGGTCTGCCGCTCACCTATCGAGGTGGGCGCGAGGTGAGCGCCGGTCGGCGGTGAAGAAAACGGGCAAAATCGACCTGCCGCTCACCCGACGCTAGGTGAGCGCGAGATGAGCGCGAGATGGGCATGAGGTGGGCGCGAGATTCGCGCGAGATGGGCGCCTTGTTTTCTACTTCGCGCGAGATGAGCGCGAGATGGGCGCGGGATCGGCGGTAGGTCATTTTTAACGGGGCGCCTACCTCCGAGGTGAACGCCGGTGAGCGCGAGGTGAGCGGATACCCCCTGTGGTTTTCATTTCTCTGTTATTTTGAGATCTACATGACTGGCCAGTTTGTGAAGGTCTGTAACTACTCCAGTACACTCCTAATACTCCCAGAAGACTTCCCAACCATATTTGAAATTAATCTAAACACTTTCATTTTCAATTAAAACTTCAATCCGGAGACTCTGTTCATGTAACTTTCCGAAAAACCAGCAAAACCAGAAAACATCATACTATCACTTAATATACAAACCATGCATCAGAATAAGCTCGAGAAAACACAAAACACAAAACCCAGTTGTAAAACAGTGCTACTCACCTGAGTGTGCTTATTCCCGAATGATAAAACCCCGGCCGATCACCTCTCGGCCACGCGCGCGAATGAAAAATCTATCGAAACTAATCTTCTCGAGCAGAGAGAAATAACCCAAGGAACTTCAGCTCCGAACTCCTTCTTCCAGCACTTGCGATATATGGTTCTTCACGAACGGAAGCCTAGTCGCCCTCCAGCCGAAATCGCCAATTCTCCTTATGTCCAGAGTTAACGAAAATGTTTCCGAAATTATGCTAAGCGTATTCTCATAAACCCGAACCCTACTTTCCATTTTAGTCCACTCACTTGTTACATACTCGCTCGAATACTCTCCCATTTCCTTGATCCTATGCATGCTCGCCCACCGAAGATACTACATGTTAAGCATCTATTCGTGTTAATAACCACATAACTACACCTTAATAATACCAATGATAATACTACGATTTTTCGGAAAAATGGCTATATAACGCCTGTACATATGAGTATGGGCTAAGCCCTCGAACCACAAAATAACCTGATAAACACAGTTTATACATCAGAATAAATAACTAAATAAACAAATAAATACTCACAAAATTCAGGGTCTTACATCCTCCCCTCCTACAAGAAATTTCGTCCTCGAAATTTACCTCAAGAAGGAACAAACAATTCCGGATACTTCTTCTTCATCTCTTCCTCACCTTCCCAAGTGCATTCTTCCACAGTATGATTTTGCCATAGCACTTTCACTAAGGGAACAACCTTGGTGCGAAGAATCTGCTCACGACGGTCTAGAATCTGAACTGGCCTCTCTTCGTATGTCAGATCTTCTCGGATCACTAAAGGTTCAGGATTTATCACGTGACTAGGATCCGCTATGTACTGCCGCAACATGGATACGTGGAATACATCATGGACTCCTGCTAAATGGTTTGGCAAAGCTAGCTTATAAGCTACCGGGTTAATCACCTTCACAATCTCAAACGGCCCAATAAAACGTGGAGACAACTTCCCTTTCTTCCCGAATCTCAGGATTCCTTTGGAAGGCGATATCTTCAAGAACACTTGGTCTCCCACTTCAAATTTCAGCTCACTTCGTCAGGTGTCTGAATAACTTTTCTGACGACTCTGCGCAGTCAACAACCGCTGTCTAATCAATTTCACCTTTTCCATACTATCTTGTATAATCTCAGGCCCAAAGTACTGTTTCTCTCCTACCTCCACCCAACACACAGGAGATCTACAGATCCTGCCATAAAGTGCTTCGTAGGGTGCCATCTGTATACTAGCCTGATAGCTATTATTGTAAGCGAATTCGGCTAAGTGTAAATACTTACTCCAATTGCCACCCCAATCCAGGACACAACATCTCAACATGTCCTCTAGAGTCTGAATAGTTCTCTCAGACTGGCCGTCGGTCTGTGGGTGGAAACTAGTACTGAAACTTAACTTAGTTCCCATGGCCTCCTGGAAACACTGCCAAAAATGCGAGGTAAACCGAGAATCCCTATCCGATACAATGGACACTGGAACCCCATGCAACCGGACTATCTCTCGAGTATACAGCTCTACCAATGATGCCAAAGTCTGTGTGGTCTGGTAAGGCAAAAAGTGAGCTGATTTGGTTAGTCTATCCACAATCACCCATACGCCGTTGTGATTCTTAGCTGTAGGCGGTAGCCCACTCACAAAATCCATCGATATATGTTCCCATTTCCACTCAGGAACCGGCAAAGGTCGCATCAAACCTGGAGGTCTCCTATGCTCTGCCTTTACCTGTTGACAAGTGAGGCACTTGGCTACATACTCCGCAATGTCTTTCTTCATTCCTGACCACCAATATACTGATCTTCGGTTCTTGTACATCTTGGTGCTCCCAGGGTGAATTGCATATTTGGACCTGTGACTCTCGTCTAGGATCAATCCCTTGACTTCAGCATTATTTGGAACACAAGTCCGCCCTTGAAATCTCACCAATCCTTCCCGAACATCAAAATCTTTCGTGGCCTCATCACCCTTCTCTACTAACCCCTTGATGCGTAATAAATCGGGATCTACCAACTGACCTTCCCGAATGCTCTGAATCAACTCTGGCTCTGCTTGAACTCGTGCCATAATCAATCCATGCCCATGAGTGCTGAACTCCCCAGGCCATTCTACAACAGTATCAACAAGAGTGCACTGACTAGCCATGAAAGCAGCTAGTGTGGCTACCTCATCTTAAGAAACAACTCTACGACTCAATGCATCTGCTACCACATTAGCCTTGCCCGGGTGATAATGTAGTGTGAAATCATAATCTTTTAGAAGATCCATCCATCTCCTTTGCCTCATATTCAACTCTCTCTGGGAAAATATATATCTTAAGCTCTTGTGATCTGAGAATATCTCGAATTTGGCTCCCATCAAATAGTGCCTCCACAACTTAAGTGCAAACACGATCGCTGCCAACTCTAGATCGTGCGTAGGGTAATTCTTCTCATGAGTGCGTAGCAACCTTGAAGCATAGGCTACCACATGTCTCTGCTGCATCAGAACACAGCCCAACCCTACTCGAGAAGCATCACAATAGATCGAAAATCCCTCACTCACTGATGGCACAATCAAGACTGGAGCTGAAGACAGTTTACCTTTCAACTCCTGAAAACTGTTCTCACACTTCTCACTCCATTCAAACTTCACTGCCTTTTTAGTGAGATTGGATAGAGGTGCGGCTACTCGTGAGAAATTCTCTATGAATCTCCTGTAATATCCAGCCATCCCCAAGAAGCTCCGAATCTCTGTCACAGATGAAGGTCTAGGCCATTCTGCAACAGCCTGCACTTTAGTGGGATCCACTGCTATACCATTTCCAGAAATCACGTGTCCCAAGAAACTCACCTCTCTCAACCAGAACTGACACTTGCTGAACTTGGCATACAATCTGTGCTCTCTCAATGTCTGCAATACAGTTCGGAGGTGCCTTACATGATCCTCTCTACTTCGAGAATACACTAGGATATCATCGATGAACACAACCACAAAGCTGTCCAAGTGTGTGTGAAACACCCGATTCATCAGGTTCATGAAAACAGCTGGGGCATTAGTCAGTCCAAAAGGCATAACCCAAAACTCGTAGTGCCCATATCGAGTACGGAAAGCCGTCTTCTCTACATCCTCTGGGGCTACTCTCAACTGGTGGTATCCAGATCTCAGGTCGATCTTAGAAAACCAAGACGCTCCCCTCAACTGGTCGAACAAGTCATCAATCCGAGGCAATGGATACTTATTCTTGATGGTGACTTGATTCAACTGGCGGTAATCTATACACATCCTCATCGTCTCGTCCTTCTTCTGGACAAACAGGACTGGTGCACCCCATGGTGACACGCTGGGCCTAATAAAACCCTTTGCTTCCAATTCATCCAACTGTTTCTTCATCTCATGATTTTCAGGTTGTGACATCCTGTATGGTGGTTTGGATACAGGTGCCGTACCAGGTAAGAGTCGTATACTGAACTCAACCTCTCTAGGTGGCGGTAATCCCGGTAGATCGTCTGGGAATATGTCATCAAACTCTGCTACTATAGGCACACTAGAAAGACTAAGTGCCGTAGACTCTGCCTCCTCAACCTCAATGGATGCTACTAAACTGATCCGTGTTCTCAACCCTTCACATCGGAAACAGTGCACTGGCTGGTCTGGCTGACATACCATAATGGTACCCCTATAGCAATCTATGCTCACATGATGCCAAAAAAGCCAATCGATGCCTAAGATCACATCAAATTCCCCGAATTCCAGTTCTACCAAGTCCCCTGGCAACTCCAAAGAACTCAATCTGATCATGCAATCCCTAAATACGGTCTGTACTCTAGTGGTTTCCCCCAATGGTGTGTGTACAAGTAGCTCGGACTCGAGTGTGGAAGGAACCAAACCAATACGGCATGCACATAAAGGAGTAATGAAAGATCTAGAAGCACCCGAATCGAATAAGCATACGGCTGATCTACCATGAATGAAAAGAATACCTCCAACCAACTGTGGCGCCTCTGGCTCCTCCTCACGAGCCTCCTCGACATGCCCTCCCTCAGGCTCATCCTCCTGAGCTGCTACTGCGTATACTCTAGTCTGCTGGGGACGTGGGGGTGGTGCCTGCCGTCTCTGAGGTGCCTGCTGCCTCTGCGGTAACTGCTGCCTCTGGTATCCCCCACTGCTCTGACCCGGAAATCTCGGCGGTACTGGAAGTGCTGGCACGGGTCTAGAGTACTGAAACCTCGAAGCCTCGGCCGGTCGGGTGTCCATAGGTGCAGTAAGGGCTGGCTTGAGTAACTGGTAAGTGTTCGGGTGGGGACAGTCAGCAACCCGATGCCCATGCTGGCCACATCTAAAACACGCGCCTGGAGGTGACACGCACGGACCTGGGATGTGAAATCGGCCGCAACTGAAACAACCTCCTGAGCCTCTCCTATCCCTCTGTCCATAGTCGAACCTCGGTCTCTTGTCCCTATCCGGGACCCTCCGTGTCTCTGTGCCGCTCGGCTGTGCTCTAACTCTGCTCTGCTCAGTCCCTGAATCTCTAATCTCTCTCTCAACTCGCAGAGCTCTCCCCACTAAATCTGAGTATCTGGTGCACATCAGCACCGAGACCATGCGCCTGATGTCTGCCCTCAGTCCTCTCTCGAAATGCTGGGTGCGCCTCTGCTCATCATGCACTATATGGTGAGCAAATCGAGAAAGAACCGCAAACCGAGCCTCGTACTGTGCTACGGTCAAGGATCCCTGAGAGATATCCATGAACTCTCTCTCCTTCTGCAACCTCACCTCTGCAGAAAAATACTGCTCATAAAAGACCTGCCTAAACTGGTCCCAAGTCATCTGGATCCCATCTACCGCCTGCCTCCGTAATGACTGCCACCAATGCTGTGCCTCGCCCTCTAGGGTGAAGGTAGCCAATCTCACCCTCCGGTCCTCTGGACAGTCCATCGTATCAAACATGCGCTCCACTCTAGCTACCCAGCTCTCCGCCTCCAACGGATCTGGAACTCCATAAAACGGCGGGGCAGTCAGCTTTCTGAACTGATCAATGTCCCTCAAGGACAACTCCTCTCTCACCCGCTGCTGATCCACCGCAGCTCCATGACAATTTCGCTGGCCATTACCATTCCCAGTCTGACTCATCCTTTCCTCCCTCTCCATCGCAAGGAGGTGGGCAAGCGAGCCAACCGCAGCCCAAATGTCCTCTACTGGTGGTGGGGCTCCCCGTGGTGGTGCAGGTGGCTGCTCCTGTGGTACATCCCTCTCTGGACAATCCACAGTCCTCGCACGTCTGCCTCTACCGGCCATGTATACCTGTAAGCACAAAATACCACATTAGTTAAGAACTCTCTTCTAAACCTCATGGTCTTATCTAGCGTACGCACAACATTTCCCCAGGGTTTTCTATGGTCATACTACCTAAACCTCAAATTTTTCAAGCTTAAGTCTCTGATACCATCTCTGTAACGCCCCGGATCCGTGTTGTTCATTAAAGATATAACACGTCTCACGGAGGTTAGGCAAGGATCGTTAATCAATTTATGATCGCTGGATAATCATACATCTACAACTTAACAGAGTGCACATTTCCATTTATGCAAAATTGTAACATTTAAACTGAACTGAAATCATATGGTTCATCCCCAATTACTTTAATACATCTCAATTAATTCAAGTTCTCAAATTCGGAACAGATAACCTACAAGTCTAAGGAAGGTAATAGTAGTCTTCCTCCCTATATGCCTCAGCAGGATCTACCCCAGTAATCACCTCACCACGAGTATCTGAAAAAATAGAACAACAACATAGTGAGATACGAATATCTCAGTGAGTAGCACATGCATGCAGAAATAGTTGAATCCCATTTTAAAACTATGCATCGACAACACTACAATACGTTTAAATAGCCAACATCAATTTCCCAAGTTCAAATCAAACAAATCACATCTCAGTTAAGTACAATAACACATCGATTGGTCAATGTCATGACTATCGTTTGGTTGATAAATTAAACATGCCAAGTAGACACTCCACACCTCCATGTACACAGTTCCGGCCTACTCAGGGTTTCGGATACTCTGAAATGACGGCCTACTCAGGGTTTCGTCATCCAATGCAGGCCTACTCCCCGGGTTTCTGCATTGACAACCAGGCCTACTCAGGGTTTCTGGCTGCTCTACACCGGTCGTGGCAACACACAAAGCCATGCAATTCCAACAACCAACAATAACATCACATTACTAAGCTTAAACATCTGGATCCAGGACAAGCTAGACCAAAACAGTAAACATCGTATAATCTCGATTTCAATATCAAAACAAACCATTCATTTCCACATCATGTAATTACTCATCACAATTCATCACCTGTCCCTCTGGACCAAGCAGTACCTCAAGTACATTCAGTAATTTCTCATTTCCGTAACACAAGTCATATGAAAGTAAAACTCAATCCATTCATACCAAAGAAAACCTTTCAATACGTATAAAGTTTCCAACAAGTGAAACCAGAAATACAAGAACTTCTCAATCAAAACAGTGTATAGAACAAGGAAAAGTAACTGGTAACTCTTACTAGTTTGGTGTCCGGCACAATACTCATAAGTAACCTAAACCCAACTTAAAAACTCTTAAGAGGTTCACAAATTTTTCCTCTATTAATTTCATAGGCAAAATGGTTTCCCAGGTTCCTAACCAAGTGAATAGTGAAGTGGTTTAACCCCTAAGAAGTGCAAATACTCTTGGTCAAATCAGAAATTCCATTTCGGTAAGCAAAATAGGTCTGCCGCTCACCTATCGAGGTGGGCGCGAGGTGAGCGCCGGTCGGCGGTGAAGAAAACGGGCAAAATCGACCTGCCGCTCACCCGACGCTAGGTGAGCGCGAGATGAGCGCGAGATGGGCGTGAGGTGGGCGCGAGATTCGCGCGAGATGGGCGCCTTGTTTTCTACTTCGCGCGAGATGAGCGCGAGATGGGCGCGGGATCGGCGGTAGGTCATTTTTAACGGGGCGCCTACCTCCGAGGTGAACGCCGGTGAGCGCGAGGTGAGCGGATACCCCCTGTGGTTTTCATTTCTCTGTTATTTTGAGATCTACATGACTGGCCGGTTTGTGAAGGTCTGTAACTACTCCAGTACACTCCTAATACTCCCAGAAGACTTCCCAACCATATTTGAAATTAATCTAAACACTTTCATTTTCAATTAAAACTTCAATCCGGAGACTCTGTTCATGTAACTTTCCGAAAAACCAGCAAAACCAGAAAACATCATACTATCACTTAATATACAAACCATGCATCAGAATAAGCTCGAGAAAACACAAAACACAAAACCCAGTTGTAAAACAGTGCTACTCACCTGAGTGTGCTTATTCCCGAATGATAAAACCCCGGCCGATCACCTCTCGGCCACGCGCGCGAATGAAAAATCTATCGAAACTAATCTTCTCGAGCAGAGAGAAATAACCCAAGGAACTTCAGCTCCGAACTCCTTCTTCCAGCACTTGCGATATATGGTTCTTCACGAACGGAAGCCTAGTCGCCCTCCAGCCGAAATCGCCAATTCTCCTTATGTCCAGAGTTAACGAAAATGTTTCCGAAATTATGCTAAGCGTATTCTCATAAACCCGAACCCTACTTTCCATTTTAGTCCACTCACTTGTTACATAATCGCTCGAATACTCTCCCATTTCCTTGATCCTATGCATGCTCGCCCACCGAAGATACTACATGTTAAGCATCTATTCGTGTTAATAACCACATAACTACACCTTAATAATACCAATGATAATACTACGATTTTTCGGAAAAATGGCTATATAACGCCTGTACATATGAGTATGGGCTAAGCCCTCAAACCACAAAATAACCTGATAAACACAGTTTATACATCAAAATAAATAACTAAATAAACAAATAAATACTCACAAAATTCAGGGTCTTACACGACCAATCGCTATACCACCGTGCGGCTTAGGTGCAGTGCTACTAATGATACTCAAGCCCCATGCAACGCAGCTTAGACAAGAACCGTAGTCACTGACTTATTGCACACGTACCCATCAGAGTTGTCATGTACCACCAGCATGTAGCACCAAAATCAATACATGGAAATGGTCGCTTATCCACATGTACAGGGAATCACCAGCGGCTCACCGGGGTGTCCCTCCAGACATAAGACATTCCCAAACAAACCAACTTGCAAAGGAAGCGCGCTCGCACAAGGGAGAAACTCAACCCAAATGAAATATCCCTTAGCTATCTAGCCACAACTATGGATCCATAACCAGCTATGCCCACTAGACTCCAAATATCCCTAAAGTCTAATAATTCTATAAAGGTTGGTGCCTAGCGGCATATAAAGAGAAAATCCAACATTTCCTTCAATATTCGGGTTAACTGAGTTGAACTTATGATCTGAATTCTCTTTATGTATTTATCTGGTTTCTAGTGTAATTTAGAGATGTTCTGGTAATGAAATAATAGGTCAAATCTTCCAAATACTAGATTTCACAGTTTCATACAAAGTTTGGCAACTAGTGTCCTAAATATCTCCCTAATTTATTTTTTCTGTAAAACAGGGAATTTTATAAATTATTTTGGTCTTTAAACATCTTAATTAATGATTAAAATTGACTAAAAATAGTTTGGAATTGAATCAGGATTTGAAATTACGAAATTTTGTATTTTCTGCACAGAGCGCCTAAGATCGCCTAGGATCGCCCCGGCGGTCTAAGGTAAGTGGTAGTTCAATTTATGTCACCGACGATAAGTCGTCTAGCGATCTCAGGCGGTCTCAAAATTTGTACTAGCGCCTAAGAGCGCTGAGGATCGCCGATTACAATCGAGTTGGTGGTCTCTCAAAAACGATCAGAAACAGTTTAAAAATGTGATTTTTCACGTCCAAGATCATTCTAACATACATATAATATTGTTATCAAACTAAATACATGAATATATCATATAAAAACATGCTTTGGAGATTAAACACACGTAAATCCAAAAACGAACAATCAAACGGTGTCACCTACCTCTTACGGTTGTCCCCTCTTCTTCTCTTCCAAAACAATACTATCACACTCCCTTTTGGTTGCAGAAAACCTTGGAACAGTGAAAGACTCGGCCCTTCTCTCCTTCCTTCTTCTTCTTCCTCAGTCGTTCTCGGTCGTTTCTGTCTTGCGGTTGTCGAATACGAACAAGTATTCCAAACGTATAAGATTAGGGTAATAAACAAGTATTTATATCCCTCTGATCCCATGTAGCTCACTTACAAGTTTTCCTATGCACACTGCCCAATCAGAATACAACAACTTAAAATATGAATCATACCTTGATAACTTATGATCGGACGGTCGGATCTGCGTCCAACTCTGGATCTCCACTATTTATATTATCCCCTACATTAATAAAATATTTCCATCAATTAAAATTTCCAAAGATATTATTTATTAATTTATTATATTATTTAAGGAAAATTCGAGGTTTTACAGCTACTATGAAGTTGTCATGGAAGAAAGGAAGAATTTTCGAGTTCTTGATGGTTGATGGAAGCAAAATTATTAGCCCTGCCACAAATTTTCCAAGGAGAGAAGATCATGGTAAAAGAGCATGAGTTTCAAGTGGATTTTTACTTGTTACTGGTCGAAGCATGTAATATCACTTTGGGAGTTTGCCAAGATGTGGGTGAAATTCTCCTTTCATGTTCAATTGGTTGAAATGAAGGGGAAAAATTTTCTTGGAAAAGACAAGGGAATAAAGAGAATTATAAGAAGTAAGAGGGCTGGTTAGGTTTGGTCTCTACACTTTGGCTTAAAGCAAAAGGAATTGGGTTGCACAAACACAAGGTTACAAGGGCTTTTGACCGAATTTCATGGGCTATTTGAAGAACCAACAAACTTGCCTCCTAATCAACCCACAACCACAAGATTCCTTTAACTTTCATTTGCTACCCCATTTTGTTGATGACCACATCACTACTATGAGATCCCTAATTTTTAGTAAATAAATAAATAAAAAGAAATCAAATATTAATATTTGGAAAGAGAATGATTTTATTTGAAACGATTGGAGATTGAACATATATTATAATGATTTGGAGAAGTCTTCATTAATTTAGGATACCTAATTGATCCAAAATAATGAGGATATTAAATCTGGAAATTTTGGAAGAAAGTTAATGGTTAAATATGACCAAATTAAAGAAAAGGGTATTTTGGTCATTTTAAAATTAGCAAAAATAATAAATTATTTAATTAATGATTATTGAACTTGAGGAATTAAGTTAGACCTAAGTTAGGTTTGATTTGGATATAAAAAGTGAGATTCATAGCTTAATAAGTGAGAAAATGGCATATTGGTAATTATGTTTAATATGGAGCCTTAAGTTGAGGAAAAAGAGGAGTTTTTGGGTGTTTTAATAATATTTTAAAATAGGGGAATTAATTAGCACGAAAATTAATTATATTAGGAGTTTCTTTTATGGGATTCTTAAAAGAAGAATTAGAAATAAGAGATAAGATAAGAAAGTTTTCCAAATAAAATTAGGAATCCTAGTTGGAAGGTTTCATAATCCAATTAAGACTTGTATTTGGGTGAGACTATAAAAGGAAGGCTTTAGGGAAGATTTGGGGTTTCTTACTAATTGAACATGTGGAGAAAAGACGAGAAAAACGTACTCATAAAGGGAGGAAAATATAGAGAGAGAAAGTAAGACACTTTTTAGAGAAATACATGCTGCAGAAAATTTCGACCAGCAATCATCAAACTGAGATTTAGAGCAATTCAACCGTTAGATTGGCCTCAAATTTGGAGGTTTTGTTCCTGACTAATAGTTCTTCAATCTGAACGGTAGAGATTTGATTTGGAGATCCCTAGAGTGGTGCGATAACAACATAACATGACTGCACCTTGAGGTTTAGTGAAGAAGAGAGATTTCACATTCTTGAGGCAAGTAGTAACCCTTATAAAAATATTTTATGTTTTCCGGATTAATCGCCAAACCGTATTTTGAGTGGATTGATTGGATGAATTTGGATATGCTTGATGGATTAAATATGGTTAGATTAAAAATTTATGAGAATTGTTAATCTTGTTTAGTATGGATTATTGTTAAGTTTTGATTAAGAATACTTGTGAATTCATGTTTTGATGTATTTAGAATGATCTAGTATATTTTAAAGATGATACTATATGATTTAGAAGTGATTTGGGGACCCACATCCAGACTGACCCACACTAGGATCCATTTCATAAATGGGTCTCGGGTCACTTGATTAAATACCCATGGGCCAAGTCCAAGCCCGATGGGCCTTAAAAACTTAAACCCACTCAATTAAATTGCATATCTAATTAACTTCAAAATTAAATGACCAAATCCAATAAGGGTTACCCAATAACCCTAATGGGCCATGGGCTTGACTTAAAGCCCAACTTTGCAACCAATGGGCCTTCCAACAGGGCCCACATCCGACCCACTTCATGTAAATGGCTAAAAAGATAAAAATGAATAAAAGGGCCTTACACCTGCAAAGGTCCCTACCAGACTTAATCTAATACATGCTGGGCTAGGATTAGGGTGAGACTGAGTTGACTTGAACCAGGGAAATCCGAGGGACCCGTCAACCGACGGGGCGGACCAGGGTGTTTTCGGACTTCCCCGGACCGTAACTGAGAACTTAACCAGGATCTCTAAAAAGCCGCAGACCATCCTAGTAGACCTGTATAGACACCCAGGTGTCTGCCTGCACCCCATTAGGCAGTGGCGACTCCAATACCTTCCCATTTTTAGTGCGGCACCTCGCAGAACGCACGCACACCAAGCGCCTAAGATACAGCTCGAGCACCATCCCAAGCGACCAAAACTTGAGTTGAATTTTCTTCAAGTGCCTGACATAGCGCCCGTCAACGCTCGAGCGCCCACTAACTGATTTTTAGGAATTTTGCTTTTTGACCTAGTTTTTTATTCTAAACTTGTTTTTGGGAAATTCCAACTCATGTATCAATTAGATTAGGGTATTTTAAGAGTATTTGCACTGGCCTAAACATTATTCGGATTTTCATAAAGAATTTGGGTATGTTTTGGTGAAAAAGAGATTCTGGATTTTTGGTGGATTTGGAGGTTTGAATGGGTATCACTTTTGCTTTAAACATACTAGATAGTTGTATCTTAGTTGGGTTTTGACCTCTGTATATCTGTTATGAATGTATTTCTTTGTTTGACATATTTTAGCATGGATTTGGTATATTTTTCCACATCTATGACGTGGTTTGGTGCTCACATGAACATTGATTGATTTCCTTGGGTTTTCTATACATGTATTGGATGTTTAAATATGTTTTACTTCTGAGTTGGTATTTGAGTTACTATTGGCATGAAATTGGGCTTGGAATTAAATATGCAAATATTTATTAACTATATGGTGGGTATGATTGGATGTAGATTATTGTATCTTGTGGAAGGTTCTTCTTTTATTCTTGCAGGTATCCTTAGCCAATTATTAGCCTACACGTGAGTCGTTATCAGCGATGTACTTACCCAAGTAATGGCATACATGTTAGCCGTTATCGACCGTGTTCATCCATCATGCCGCAACAGCCTTTATAGCCTTGTATTTGAGCTACCTAGTTGGTACGCACCTAGCTATCTATGTAGCAGTGCTCATCACCTTGTCGCAACAACCCTTATGGCCTTGTATTTGAGCCACCTAGTTGGCACTCACCTAGCTATCTATGTAGCAGTGCTCATCACCTTGCCGCAACAGCCTTTATGGCCTTGTATTTGAGCCACCTAGCTAGTTGGCACACACCTAGCTATCTATGTAGCAGTGCTCATCACCTTGCAGTCATTTAATGGCCTTGAAGTAACGATAAAGGTAAAGTTAAGCCATTTAATTAATGGCACAGGTAAAGGATTTGAGTGAATATTGATATGCATGATATGTAACTATTTTTTGGATGCTTTGTATGATAAATCCCCATGTGATTGATGATATTATGAATGAATCTCTTGTGCTTGATGCTACTATGATTGATTGATTGGTTTTATTGAAGGGTTTTCCGTGATCTCATATGTATGATTCAAAGAAAATTTATCATTGGATTTTCTTAGCATGCTGTTACTACTTGCTGAGATTTTATATCTCATCCTTATTTTCAAATGTTTTGTTTAGGTATCATTGGAGACCGTCACGAAATAGAAGGCTAGCGAGTTTTGAGGACTTAGAGATTTTAAAGGTTATTAGTTGAGTTATTGATATAGGAGTTTATTTCTTTCTAAGAGTAATAGTGGGAGGTCTAATAGAGTGTTTTAAGAGATAGTGAGTTCTAGTTGCCTTTTTGTATTTGAAGAACTTGATGTAATCATATTTTGAGGATTTAAATGAAATAAAGAGAAGTTTCTTAGCACATTCTGAATTACCTTATTTCCTTTATGCTTATGTACTTAATTGTTTTGTTATCATTCAAGTAATGCCTTGATCCGTTGGAAAAAAAAAACTACCGGATCCGAGGCATTACAACTACCCCTAGTATCAAAAAATTGAAATGGAAAGGTTGGCATAGAGGTCACTAAAATCCAAGGGGATCAAGCCAGCACTACAAAAAAATTGGTAATTTAGCAACGGGAGACAAGCGGCTTTTAGCAGCGCTCCTTAGGTGACCTTCGCTAAGAGCCATATATCATATTTTTCAAAAAGCACTCAACATCGATCTCTTTAGTCTCTCTATCTCTCTCACTCTTCCATTTCTGTTCTATCTCTTTTTCTCTCTGCAAACTCCTTCCCAATCTTTCATCTCTCCAAATCTCTTTCTCTTATCTGTAGTCTCACTCTCCCTTTCGTGTTTTCTACCACAAGAGCAACCTAGGTTTCGATGTTTGGATGAATCTTCAAATTTAAAGTGTTATATGACATTTGCATTCAGAGGTATGTTTCGATTTCTGGATGAAACCTCAATTGATTTCATAGATTTGTGGATTCGATTTCTAGAATCCTTCTGGATCGACTTGAGCTGATCATTATGTGATTCTTTCACTGCATCTTTACTCAATCCTTCACCTCCTCGAACATCTTCATCAATCAGTCCTCGAACAAAGAATAAGGATAAATCGACTTGGAGGTCGTGAAATTTCGGGCAAAATCATCAAACATACAAAGTTCATCATCAAAGCTTGAGGACGAACACACCAAATCCTTTGCAATTTGATCTTCTCTCTAACACACTCTTAATCCTTGTATTAATTTTGAGTTCTGTCTATAATGTTTTTCAGGTTGAATGCCCTAAGTATTTTGGACCTTGTATGGCACGACAAAGGAAGCACTATCCACATGTAGAGATTTTTCACAATCCAGAATTAGGTGTCTCCTAGATTTACTTTTCCTATTATTTCTACTAGGGATTCAGTATTTTCCTATTATTTATTTTCGCCTTGCCTCCTTGTCAAGCAGGCAAGGAGAATCACAGATAAGAGGTAAGATAGACTACAAGAAGATGCTTTCCTGTCCATTAATTTTCTCTGGACCAGCATATCCATTTACGTCACAATCGTTGTTGTAATTAGAAAGAATTCATTGTTCAGGATGACAGTGTTTCTAGATTTTCTTTCTACGAGACCTCATTACTTGTGAGACTATGCTTACTATCTAAAAAAATTTTTTTTTCTTTTTTTTTTTTTTTTTTTTTGAGTGAGCCATTATCGTTTCAAGTTTTTGTTGACCTAAAATATTATAAACATATTATTTATTCCATAATATGCAATGCATTCATGGATGATGTGTGGCAATGGTAGTGGTGTGTAAGTTGTGATGATGATTTTAGGCAATTCTTCTATGCATTCTATTATGATAAGAAAGCTGCCAATGAACCAGAGGTTTGTGATTAATTCATTTTTGGTTTGTTTTATGGATTCTGTGGGTTTTAATTGATGGGCGTTTGGTTTGTTGCGATGGGTTGCAAGGTTCTTTCATTGATTTTGGAGCAATCTCTTCATCCCGATATATGGAATTGTCAAGCAGGTAAGCTTTTTACACCCCCTCCTCTCTAATGTTGGTCTTCAAAAGATCTCATATTGCATAATCTTGATTTGAAAATGCTCTTTGATGCTAAATCTTCCACATTTTATCTTCGTTTTCTGTCGTTTAATTTTATTATATATCAATTTTTCTCATCAATTTGCTGGACATGTAGGATACTTTTTGCGATCTCTCTAAGGGAGGGAAAGAATCATTCCTCTAACCAAAATGAACCAGTATGTCATGAGTTAAAACTGCATTAATTTCCACTTAATTGAAGGAAATGTCCCTCCATACTAAGGGATATATTCAATTATATGGCATATTTATTTCTTAATATTTACTTTGTTTCCCAGTAGCTAGCTTAGGTTTGTTGTAGGCTATTTTTAATAGATGGTTGCCTGAAAAGTTAAGTAGATATAAATATTGCAAATTTTCCTTTCTTTTTTAACATCTTAAAACTTTATTGCAATATTTTGCATTGATGTAGGTTCAGTAATCGAATTGGTTAAATAGAACTGTCATTTGCCACATCAAATATTCCGTTGTGTACTTGTGTGCGCACGTGCACATAGTTAAATGAAAGTAATTTCTGCAGCATGGTTTCTCTGATGTGGTTTATGAGATCTGCAGGTAACTCCGGCTAGTATTGAACCCTCAGCAATGGAAAGTAGAAAATCCTTTGAGCAGATAGGAAGCAATGACTAGGTTTGGATGGGTTACAAAAACATGTCTTGAGTGGAACATGGATTTACAACTTGCTAGCATGAGAAATATTTTTTGTATGACTAAATATGCTTGGCTTTTCTGTTGTATTTTGCAGAAAACTCATGGTTACTTCAGAGTTTTAACTGAAGGAATTGAGAATCCTTTTATATTGGTAAATAATTTCAACATTTACCAGGATGCTTTGAGCAATAGTTGCATCCCAATGCTTCAGCAGAAGAGCAACCAGAGTCGGATATGAGTGATAAAAGAGTTTTTACAGTTTGACACTTCTGGAGTTCCTGTCTTAATTACCTTAACAATGGTGATCGGAATTTGGATTTTGGTTATGTTTGTTTTACTAATTTGTACATGTAAAATCAATTTTATTGTCTTCCTTGTTTTTTCCTAATATTTGCCTTTGCCTATTCTTCTCTTTCATGTGTTGATACAACAGGACATAATGGCAGTCTCCATTTCTACTATTATAAAAATGGACAGTTTCATGAGCTGGTCAAACAAAGGACTTGTTGTGGGTGTGCGCACGGGGTCACGTGAAATTTTTAGGGTGGGGTAAGGGTGTAATTTGTGTGGGGGTGCGGGGTATAATTTGGTTGAAGCGTGAGGTGGGGCTCGTGGGAGAAGAACATGGAGGGGGCAGGACGGGTACAGGCAACGGGCAAGACTTTTTTTTTTTTTTTTTTGCGCAAAATGACCTTTTAGCGATGGGCTGCATAACCGCCGCAAATTCTGCTGCTGAAACTTTCAGCAACGGGCCATTCAGCGGCGAACAACTGTCGTATTGTAAATGATTTAGTGGCAGACTTTTATGCTTTTGCAGCGGTCTCTGCCCGCCGCTAAGATCATCCTCTTTTGTAGTGCTGCAAGCACATGCACTTATTCCTCACTAGTACTTTCAATTAAGAAGAACGATGTCTCGTGGAGGTTGTGCATTGATTATAAGGCCTTAAATTATAGCATAATCAAAGACAAATTTCCTATTCCGGTCATTGATAAGCTTTTAGATTAACTACGGGTCAAAGTCCTTTAACAAGCTTGATTTAGGACGGCACACCATCAAATTCTCATGAATCCAAAGGATGTGGAATCTCACCAAAAAAAAAATCCAAAGGATGTGGAAAAGACGACTTTTAGAACCGAGCATAATCATCATGAATTTCTTGTTACGTCATCCGATCGAGTTGACCAACAAACGAAAGCGGAATTTAAGTTGAAATTTGTATGCCTTTGTTTTATTTTTTTATTTACTTATTTATTTTTATTTTTTTTGCTTATGATATTTTGATTTATAATTGTTATTCAAGTATCATTTGGGGTATGTGAGAAGTTTTGTTTTGATAAACTTAAAGCAAACTAAAAAAAGATAGAATTACTTAGCAATTAAGTAACACAAAATATCTTGATTAAAATGTTAATAAACCCAAAAATCTTAACAAAAATGATTAAAAATAGTATTACAAATAAAATCTATTTTTAAAATAAAATATCACAAGACTGGCTGCCTCGCCACTTGACATGGGCAGTTAGAGGTCACCCATCAAAATCATTTTGATACATGCATTTGATTGTCAAACCCACAAATTATGCGTTGGAACATCCAATACATCCCTAATATAAAACAGCAAGTTGCTACTGCACAAATGGACTTTCTCGTCTTCCAACTTCCACAACTGCTCTACCACGACTTCCACACTGCCTTCACACTCGTCCAAGCCTTTGCCAAAACCTCTCTCACTAAAAGCCCATATCCAAACCATCATACTTCTTTCCTAAAGCCTGAAAGCAACCTTATGGTTTTAAACAAACCTTTGTCAACTATCCTTGGAAGTAGAAAGGTTGCTACTTGGAGCTTGAAGAACGTCTCCACACCAAACTAAAGGCAGCCTACACAAACTAGACTCTTCCCTTGCAATGTTTGTGTATAAATGAGCATATTTGCCTTGATTCATGCTACAAAAATGCATGTTTGACTATATATTTATTGCCTTTTTTTTTTTTTTTTTCAAATGGGTTGCATGCTCCCATGGTTTGCTTCCCTCTCGCGATCCTCTCATTTTTATGTTGAGTATGTAATGGTTTGAGAGGCTGAGAAAGTTTTCCCAAGTTCATGTTCATATAATTTCTAATCTTTTGTCCGTTTGGGATTCCAAGGAAGCCTGTCATCTCGAATACGTCAAAGAAATGAAGCTAGGAGCTACAGGAAGGTGCTGAAGACTTGGTTTTATTTCAAAACAGTTCTTCTCCCTATTTTTATGCCTGAATGGCAGTAAAAATGATCACTCTCCCTTTCCTTATTCTTTCCTCTGTGAGGATATAAGGTTGTTTGAGCACCCAAGGCACATACATGTTATATGCCTGGTCCAGCATGTGTGCAATAGCATCCACTTCACATTTGGCTATGTTTGCATGTTTATTTTCATAATAGTATTGAAGTATGTGCCTAGATCTGCCATGGCTTGGCCGATGCCAAAGGGGTGGCTAGGCTCTCCGAGCCATGTACTCTCTTTTCCCAAACACTTTCCCATGCAAAACAACTAGTTGACTAGATAAAAATTTGTCAAAATACCTCCTGGCTATTCCTCCTTGAGTTGAAGCACCTATGCCAATTTATGGGGCTTATTATGTGCACATTAGCCCAGATCAAACACTCTAGAGGTTTGATCATCAGCCTCGCAATAAGCCTCACCTAACAACTATATGGATGGAGTTAAAACCTCATTACAGGCCAATTTTGGGCATCAAAGTGGTGAACTTGCAACTAAAAGGAATACTTGCAGTAATCCTACCAATTAGGATTAATTAATGGACACAAAGAGAGCTGCATAGCTCATTTACATGATTCATGATTAGACTACATGATAATTGAGATGATAAAGCCAAAATTGGGTTTCTTATAATCCAAGAACACGTAAAAATTGAGGATTTTGGCTTCTGGGGCCCACTCCCAGAACCCTGGTAGGGTCTACAAAGGCCTTGCGATCTTTTGGATAAGTCCTAAAAACCCAGAAAAGCCCAGAAAGATTGAAAAAAAAATTGAGCTAAACAAGGAAGTACATTCCCGATAGAAACACACATCACCCAAATTGGATTGTGCATTCCTATTAGGAAGGCACAAAATAAATTAGACTATGCTTCAAACAGAAATGCACAGTCCAGAATATTCATTTCAGCCTAGTTTCAGGCATTAACTTCAAAAATCAATGAAATAAAATGATGAAACCAAAATAAGTAACTATGGGCCTAATAGTGACTTCACCACAAGCCTAATTGAGACTATGGGCCTTCCAACAGGGCCAATGCATTCAAACCAACTTCATTGTGGTTAAAATAAGTAAACATGTATGGAAATTTCTACCAAAAAACAAACATGTATGGAAATGCACCAAACCCAGAGAGGCCAAAAGTAGAACCTGAATGTTATATGCAGGAATAGGCAAATAAAATTAGTCAACTCCACATCTAACTCGAATCAAATGGGAACCTGCTACCTGGCAAGGTGACCCAGGGTATTCAGAACTTCCCCAGGTCATAACCAAGTTACTTATTCAGGCTCTAGGCAGACTAAAATTGGGAACTATTTATACCCTCAAATGAACAGTGACGACTCCTTAAAACCACTAAAATATAGTTAAGTAAAATCTGCCCACTCAAATTCCAAAGTGAAAAACAGGGTTTTGACTCTAACAACACCTAGAGGGGGGTGAATAGGTGTAGCACAGCGGAATAAAATTTTTCTATCAATTAAAGACAAGTCCTTGATTAATAGGCATGAACAAATCCTCAAGGTAATTCCAGAAAATCAAATAACTAATCAAAAGCAATTAACAAGCCACCCAAATTGCAAGCAAATAATTAAAGCATGTAAAGTAAGACAAAACAAGCAATTTGGTGACGAAAGGAAAACTCTATGAGAACTCTCACTAGAGAAAAACCCTCCGGGCTATGCAGGAGCCACCTAAAAGATCCAATATGAAAAGAAGACTTACAACCTATAGTTCAGACGACTCAACATCCCTATGCTAGACTCTACAACTCACAGACTTGAAAGTATCTGAGGAACTCCTCAGATTTGCTCCACAGCAACACTTCAAAACTCTGAAGATCTTCTCATACGATCACCCAAATGAACTCGCCTGGTATCCGTAGGAACTCCCAAGATCAATCTCCCCAACCCGGAACTCCAAGGTAGAGGAAGGAAGAAGAAAAGAAAGGTTTTATGGCTCAAAAGATGAAAACCTAGAAGAAGGGTTTTCAGAAGAGAAAAGGATATTTAGGGCTTCTAAAACGTAGCTCTCTTAGGTTTAGAAGGTCCCTAATCCTATTTAAAGGTTCCCCAAAAAGTTTGAAGTCAATCCGAATTGAAACGAGTAAGTTATGTAATTTTTCGTAACTTTTCAGAAATTTTGCTGTTTGAACGTTCGAACGCTCAGCAAACGCCACCCTTTAAAAATTGAACGTTAGAACGGCCAGAGAACGTTGGTCAAACGCCACTCTCCAGAAATTGAACGTTTGAACGGCCAGAGAACGTTGATCAAACGTTGGGCATAACTTCTTCAATTTGACTCCGATTTTGACGCCGTTTGAACCATGTCTTCTTGGACTCAAACTAAACATTCTAAACACACTTAAACACTTTCTTTTTGACACTAAATTAAGCCAAACTAAAATATTAAACCTTACAAACTCCCCCTTTGGCTATTCAGTGACAAAACCTATACACAATATAAAAAACAGAGAATCCATGACATTGTGAACCACCAAGCAATGTCTTGGATTAAACAAACTCAAACACAACCTATCTACACTAACCTAGATAGACCAAGCTTGAATTTGAAACCTGCAACCTGTAACAAAACAACTCAAAGAAAAAAATACCTTGTGAAACGCATGAGGAATAAAAAAAATAATAATACGCAATTCACATTCAATTCAATCATCAAAGCTCCCCCTTAGAAATACCTACTCCCCCTTTTTGTCACAGAAATAGACAAAAGGAAACAGAGAAGCCAGAAATACCTACTCCCCAAAGGAAATAGAGAGGCTAGAAACACCAACTCCCCCTCAAAACTTGACACAGTTTGGAAGAAGCACAAGCATAAACTCAAATGGCTAGAATAGATAACAAAGCTGGAAATACTTTAAGGAAGACATTCGAACCAAATTAGCAAAACTAAACCAAGAATTGAAGACAAAACACATTTGGAAGAGATGGAGAACTTAAAAAAATTTCCAGATTTCAATTCAAAACACCAAGCCACCAATGAAACCAACTAAACCACATGTAAAAACACTCTAAAAACATGATGAATCATGCCCGAAGCAATATTTCATAAAAACTCAAAATTTTCATATTTTTTAGAACTTTTTCACCCAAAATTCAAGTTTTTACAAAACTAAAAACAATAATCCTAAATAACTACACAATAATGTAATTAAATCACCAAGTGTGCTTGCGTGTAAGTGCACAACCAAATACAACAAGTTTGCCTAAATAGGAACTTGGTAAGGAGGATTTGGCCATTTATCAAGAAATCACAATATTACTCAAGTCTCTCTATGAATTAAAAAGAACTCCCTTCATGAATTTTGAGACCTTAAAAAAAACTCTGTTTTTGAAACTTTCTCCCCCTGTTTCTTACAATTCTTTTTGCACAAAGAGTAGTGTTCCTTAGAATATCCGAGTTTACAGCTTATGCCATGGTTGTACTGCTTGTATTTCTTTTAGAACTCAAGATGTCTGGGGTTTACAGCTCATCCCAGAGTTCTTTTCATACAACTTTCTTTTAAACAAAAGGGAGAAATATCTTCTTAACACAAGGTCACATACTAGGATCTTTTTAACTTAAGATAGACAAGAGTAAATCAAGGATTGCCTATCCACACACTTACCGAAAAAGAAAAAATTAAGCTTGCTTAATTGTATTTGGTGTGTGTAAGTGAAGTGCAAAACACACTAAGAGATCAATCAACCTTTGTGCATTTATATGAGATCATTGAAATAGATTTTGCAAAACAATTCTTTTAAACAATTAATTCTCTCAATATAAAAATGTATTGTTTTCACAAACACATGCTCATGACACAAATCACCAAAAATAAAAAATAGAAAATCTTTTTGTATTTTCTGAAAAATTGTAAATCAAAAACAATTAAACTAAAATAAAAAACCAGAAAAATAAAAACAGAAAAAAAACATGCATGCAAAGGATAAGATAAGCATGATAAATAGGGCCAATGCATGCAACACAAATCCCAATCAATGAAGAGGAGTCAAATCACTCTTCTTCACCCAAACTTGTCGGTTAGAAGAGGATTTCTTGGTTAAGGAAACTAGTTGTTCAGAAAGAAGCCTAGTTTGTTCAACTAAAACCTTGACTTGTTTAGACAAATCCACATTGGATTGTCTAGAAGGAGAATTCCAAGATTGAGTAAGCTCTTCTCCTAATCTCCAGCAATTAGGTCTTATGTGACCTAGAACACCACAATGGTGGCAAGTGGGAATGAATTTCTGAGATTGAGATTCCCTAGGAAGAGATGCCTTAGGTTTAGACCTTCTGAACTTTTGGGTAGGCCTTTTTGCCTTTTTGGTCTTTGAAGATGAAGGAGCATCCTGAAATCCTAAACCTCTCTTATCAGTCACTGTTTGACTCATACCAAGCATGTGATCAAGCTTTTGAGAACCAAAAGAGAAGTTTTGCAACTGAGATTTGGACTTTTCTAACTCAGATTTCAGAGACATGTTTTGAGACTCAAGGGTTTCAATCTTCAACTTCAACTCACCAACATGTGAAGTAGACTCATCCAATTTAACTTGAAGTCCTTCCTTGACAAGTTCTACTTCATTGAGCTTTTTGAGAAAGGCCTTGTTTTGTTTCTTTATTTTCAGGCTTTCATTAAAAAGCTTTTCATAAGCCTCTTCAAGGCTTTCCTCATCTTCAGACTCACTTTGAGAACCAATATTATTCTCAAGTGGTTTAGAGTCTTGAAGAGTGTTTCCATCATCACTTCCCACAATAGAAGTGAAGACCATGTAGTTTGAACCCTCTTCAGATACAAAGTGCTTCTCATGTTCAGATTCAGTCTCACTATCAGACAAGGTAACATTCATTGCTTTCCCACTTCCCTTACCTTTCAATTTCTTGTAAGTAGGACATTCAGCTCTTATGTGGCCAAACCCTTGGCAACCATGACACTTTACCTGCTGAGTTGTATTTTCATGAATGTCTTTGGTTTCCCTAGGTTCTTTCCAAAATTTCCTCTCCTTGCTAGAAGTCCCCCTAGACCATTCATTGCCTTTTTTGTTTTTCCTAATCTTAAACATCTTTCTAAAACTCTTCACAAATTGGGCAATCTCCTCATCATCAGACTCATTAAAAGTCTTTCCTTTCATGGCTCTAAGAGCAATGGATTTGCTCTTTTTGGTTTGAGGTAAGGTAAGCTCATAGGTTTGAATTGATCCTATTAGGTCTTCAACCCTAATTTTGTCAATGTCTTTGCTTTCCTCTATGGCTGTTACCTTGGGTATAAACCTCTCAGGGAGAGACCTAAGGATTTTTCTCACAACTCTGTTTGGAAGAATTTTGTCACCAAGGTTGAAACTAGAATTCACTATGTCACTGAGTTTGGCATAAAACTCATCAAAGGGTTCATCCTCTCCCATCTTCAATTCTTCAAACCTAGTGATGAGCATCTGCAATTTAGAATTCTTCACGAGGACAGTTCCCTCATGAGTGGTTTCCAAAATTTCCCAAATTTCTTTACCGGTCTGACAAGTGGACACCCGTTTGAACTCATCAACAGAAATTGCACTAAAGAGTGCATTGACACCTTTACTATTGTGGTTGACTTCAATTAACTCTTCCCTAGTGTATTGCCTTGGGTCTTTGAGTTTAATCTCACCATCTACGATAATAGTGGGTAGAGACCATCCTCTCTCAACACTTCCCCAAACCCTTTCATCAATAGCCTTAAGATAGGCTCTCATACGAACTTTCCAATATGCATAATTACCACCATCAAAGAAGGGTGGGGCAGAGGAAGACTTGTCCATGACTAACAGAGTCAAGGATCTGGTTACCCGCTCTGATACCAATTGAAAAACAGGGTTTTGACTCTAACAACACCTAGAGGGGGGTGAATAGGTGTAGCACAGCGGAATAAAATTTTTCTATCAATTAAAGACAAGTCCTTAATTAATAGGCATGAACAAATCCTCAAGGTAATTCCAGAAAATCAAATAACTAATCAAAAGCAATTAACAAGCCACCCAAATTGCAAGCAAATAATTAAAGCATGTAAAGTAAGACAAAACAAGCAATTTGGTGACGAAAGGAAAACTCTATGAGAACTCTCACTAGAAAAAAACCCTCCGGGCTATGCAGGAGCCACCTAAAAGATCCAATATGAAAAGAAGACTTACAACCTATAGTTCAGACGACTCAACATCCCTATGCTAGACTCTACAACTCACAGACTTGAAAGTATCTGAGGAACTCCTCAGATTTGC
Source organism: Buxus sempervirens (assembly GCA_947561395.2). Lineage (NCBI taxonomy): Eukaryota > Viridiplantae > Streptophyta > Magnoliopsida > Buxales > Buxaceae > Buxus > Buxus sempervirens. Next base: position 4,559,597 of record OX387195.1, read on the forward strand.
TCCACAGCAACACTTCAGAACTCTGAAGATCTTCTCACACGATCACCCAAACGAACTCGCCTGGTATCCGTAGGAACTCCCACGATCAATCTCCCCAACCCGGAACTCCAAGGTAGAGGAAGGAAGAAGAAAAGAAAGGTTTTATGGCTCAAAAGATGAAAACCTAGAAGAAGGGTTTTCAGAAGAGAAAGGGATATTTAGGGCTTCTAAAACGTAGCTCTCTTAGGTTTAGAAGGTCCCTAATCCTATTTAAAGGTTCCCCAAAAAGTTTGAAGTCAATCCGAATTGAAACAAGTTATGTAATTTTTCGTAACTTTTCGGAAATTTTGCTGTTTGAACGTTCGAACGCTCAGCAAACGCCACCCTTTAAAAATTGAACGTTAGAACGGCTAGAGAACGTTGGTTGAACGCTAGTCTCGGGTTTGTCTGCAGAACATGAACGTTCGAACAGCCAAAGAACGTTGGTCAAACGCCACTCTCCAGAAATTGAACGTTCGAACGGCCAGAGAACGTTGATCAAACGTTGGGTATAACTTCTTCAATTTGACTCCGATTTTGACGCTGTTTGAACCATGTCTTCTTGGACTCAAACTAAACATTCTAAACACACTTAAACACTTTCTTTTTGACACTGAATTAAGCCAAACTAAAATATTAAACCTTACACAAAGCATGATGACTTTGTGGGCTGCCGCCACATGCACGTCAGGCCGATGTGCGCACAACCTGTGCGCACAACCTTGCAACTCCGCTGAGGATCGACTCAATCCAACCAAGTTTTAATTAGACTAACTTGACTCAATAGGGCTGCCCATGCGCACGCACAGACATGCATAAGCACCTACACTCACACAAGCATACATGCACACGTATGGCATGATTTATTTGCTTATCTACTTACTCATTTTGCTATATCTGCGTGGGGTGATAGGCATGAGGAAAAATGTGCATATGAGCCTCCCTGAATGATGCAAAAAATATGCATTGCATAGTCCTAGTTACCCAGGCAGCCAACCCCACCCAATATACAAAAACTACAAAAACTCTTGGGATGCAAGCAACCCAGCTTGCCCTTGGTTTTACTTAGAAAAGCGGAGGCAAAACTTCCCTTCAAGCACATTATCCTTGCATGCCTCTAGTTTTTTACCTGGAAAGTCAAAGGTGAACAGCTTGTCTTAGACCCTGCAGCTTTGGCTTGAGATAGATATCCTTGTCTTGCCCATTTATGAGCTCAGCACGTACATGCGCGTTGCATTGAGGAAGTAGTACGATGCTTTCCATCTAGGTTAATGCAAACAAATTAACACTCGACTTAAAACCCAAAGCCCACAAAGTTATTCCTAACACATCAATCTTGAATCCTTAAGTTATTCCTAGCACACGTGGTCCCAACAAAGCCCACAAAGTAAGAAGCCTTTTTATCGAGTCAGGAGAACTACCGCAGATCCATATGCACCCAAATCCTTTAAAGATGATCATGTCAGTCCTGCTTGGTCCACTATGAGAGACTCATATAAGCAATAAATTCTAATGGCTCTCATCACTTATAATCTAGAGGCCCAGATCTTTAGCACCCTTCAAAGCCAGGAAGCTTAGGGTAGGATTATATTTGAATTTTGCCTAATAAGGGTAGGATTATATAATTTTCCGACCCATGAAGACCAAGTTTTAATTTTTCAATTCAACACTTTTATAATCCAAATGTAATTCAACGATCCATGTTGGCCACTTCGTAAAATCTCTTGATTGTAATAATACATGGATACCTTCCTTTTTTTTTTTTTTTTTTGGTAATAATACATGGATACACTACAAAAAAACAAGGCTCTAGCAGCGGGGATTAGTGGACCTTTAGCAGTGGTCTTTTAATGACTGCCACTAAAAGTCACTAAAAGTCATCCAACTTATCCCTCCCCGATCTATCTCTTTGGCGGTTTCGCTGAACTGAACTCTCGCCTTAATCTCTCTCTTCTAGTCATCTATCTCTTTCCCCTAAACTCTCACCCTAATCTCTCTCTTGCAATCATCCATCCAATTAATTTCTTATCTATCTCTCGCCCTAATCTCTGTCTTCCGATCTGTTCTCAATCTTGTGAAACCCATCCGCTCTCCATCTCTCTCGCCCTAATCTCTCTCTTCCAACCTGTTCTCAGTCTCGCGAAAGCCATCTTCTCTCCATCGCTTTCCTTCGATAAATCATTGTTACATGCACATTTAAGCGGTGAAGTTCTTCAAATTTTGGCTTCCAAATTACAAGAGTCTCAACTCTGCAACTTGCAAGGTGAGGGAATCTGAAAGAGAAGTTACAGTCTCCGATCAGGTATTTTTTTTTTCTTTTTAGTATTCTTCCTCTTCCTCTTTGTTTTGAAATATTAGGTTTATTTTATTTTTCCGGCTATTTGTGATTTGTGTTTTGAATATTCTTAAAATCCACATTTATTCTCAAATCAGTCTAGTGCTCTGTTGTCGTGGAGCTTTTGATTTTGATAATTTCCTCATGTTTCTCATTCTGATTCCTAAAGATTTTGTTTCCAGCAATTTCTTCTTCTTTTTCACAATTATTGATTTCTGTTAGCATTATGGAAATTAATTTTGGATCACCAATGGTGAAATATATTTAATTTATTTTTCTAGCTATTTCTGGTGTTTATTTCCTACTTTCCCAGCTTGTAAATAGTTTGAAATTATTGGTGTATCATATTAAAAGTTTGATCGTGATTAATTCATATGTTATAGGAACTTTTAGAACTCAAGAAATCTCTCAATGCTGAAGTTGAGCAGCTAAGATAGTAAGTTACTCTCAAGACCTATTGTCCAGTTCTATTTTTCCAATTATATTGTGCTAAATTGTTTGGTGGAGTGATATTAGGAATTTCAAGAATTGACCACGCTTCAACAGCAACAAAAGGATGTTACTGCTAGTCTGAGGAGCTTGGGGGTACGTATCTTGAGATTCTTTCTTCCTATTCATATTCTATTTTCCTTTCCTTCCATTGAATAAATTTTCTAAGAATTTGTTTGTTTTTGTTGACCTCTGGTCAGATCATGGAGCTTGTGATGTTACCTGCTATTATTTCATTTATTACCATTTAATTTGATGTCCATGATAAAATTGTAAATCCCTGTTCATCCTTCGGCTAGCTATAATACTACTCTACCCACATTTACTAGTTCTTCTCTGTCATTTCCATTGGTGTTGTAACAGAATTTTATGCTTTTTTGTTCATTGTAGATTCAATGGATGAAAGAAAATTTACAGTTTCTAATATAAATGGATGATTACTGTGATCATTTCGGTACAATGCAGATACAAGGAAATCGTGGGTACTCATGTAAACTAAAATTCAAAGAGCAGTCTATCATTGAACGAAATCCTCATCAGGTAATTGATCAAATACATATAAATTTCTTCTAGACAGAATTTGGTAATTAGACCTCTTACCTTCATTTCCAGAGATACAAGGATTCTTTGTTGCTATATCTTGGTATTATAGTCAAGGGGTTGCTTTCTTTACATGGCTTCCATATACTGTATTTCCTCTGTAGGATTATATAATTTTCCGACCCATGAAAACCAAGTTTTAATTTTTCAATTCAACACTTTTATAATCCAAATGGAATTCATCGATCCATGTTGGCCACTTCGTAAAATCTCTTGATTGTAATAATACATGGATACCTTCGCTTTTTTTTTTTTTTTGGTAATAATACATGGATACCTTCTTCTTTTTTTCTTTTTTTTGGTAATAATACATGGATACCTTCTTTTTTGTTTTTTTGGTAAACACATGGATACCTTCTTAAGACATGGCCAAGCTGCTAATCCATTAATTACATTGTACCTCCTTCACATAGGATTTGTAGGTGTCACACCACAACTAGCGTATCGATTAGGAGTCGTACACACATCCCTTCCCAAAACAAATGGATTTTTTTTGCAAACATGGGTTATCTTCAAAGAATTGATTTTCTTGTCAAAAACAAAATTCAAAAAATCTTTAAACTTCCCGAACTGAATTTCCAAATTCACAAAGAAAGATTTCTTGAATGGCTTTCAAGATTCGCCAACAACACATTTTCCAAAATTCTCATTTCTTTCCTTCATACACGGCATCATTTTCAAACTCGCCATTCACGTCATAGTTTCATTGACTTGCCATCCATGGATCAATTCTAAATTTTTCAACTCAACTAACCATCCATGGCACAATCCTCAAAATTTCAAAATGATGACACCCAAAGCACAATTTGCAAGATTTTCACAATTACCTCTTATGGCATAGTTTTTAAAGGTTTTTAAACCAATTTGCCAGACATGGCATCCATTTCAAGATGTTAAAGTCAAGAACAAAATTTGCAAATATGATATAATAAACATAAATAAGCTTGAAATAATACTCATTAAACATTAATTTGCAAATGGAACACACTTAAATTGAAACAAAAGGCCAATACAAGTCAATAAAATACAAATACAAATAAATAAAGATAGAAGATACTAACCACATGACTCACATTTGCACAAAGTGTCTACCAAACTCTATGTCATTATAATTGCTCTCGCTTTGCTCTTGCTGGGATATGATGACCGCACAACATGCTGGGCGTACTACTCCCAGGTCATGGTGCACTATATATGGACTCAAACTCCCAAATGTGTCTTTGATTCTCCTCAGTACTGAGATAACTGAACATCCCATACCATGGATAGTGAGGTTTTGATGGTTGTGGTGGTGGTGGTAGGTACCCGAGCATAGTGTAAGCGAATAGGTCCTCCTCCACCTGTATATGATCCAATTGTATCATATTTGTACCCTTCCCTCCCATATGATGGCAACCATAAATGATCTAGGTCCAAGGATCCAACACTGTATCATATGGAATTCACTTGTTCTGCATTCATGGAACCCATCCTTCCTTTTCCTCTCCGCTAGTATTGCCTCTGTGTCTATGAAGGCTCTATCCTGGCAAGCACCATAGTCTTTATCCTAGGTGGCATGACCAAAAACAAGACTCTCCAATAAAATGCCTATAAGAGTTGTGAAAGAGTAGAGGACTACTCTATAGGTCCACGATCTACAACAATTAAGAATTTAACAATGCGGAAACATACACACAGAGAATTATACGAGGAAACCTGAATCCAGATCCAGGAAAAACCTCGAGTCTATATGAGGCGACTAACCCTTCAAATTTCCACTATTGAATGAAAATACAATTACAAAGGAGTACACACTTAACCTTTACAATTGAACTCACTCAACAGCAATCCACAGCTCGAATCCACGAACTGCAACACAGCTTGAATCCACAAGCTGCAAAGCACGATCAATCCAGATCGCAAACAATCACTCAACAGTGATCCATAGTTCGAATCCACGAACTGCAACACAGCTTGAATCCACAAGCTGCAGAACACAATCAATCCAGATCGCAACAATCACCTCAGAATCCACTGAGACAATCCAATGCAGTAGGAATCCACCTATGCATCCAACAAAGTCGATCACCAATCCAGGCGATCACACGACCAGGTGAAGTTCCGAATTGAAGAAGAATCCTCAACCTTCAATTCTAGACGATCTATCTCAGATCTCCCCCTCACTCGATCACCGACTCTCTAAAGAAGAATTGATCGAATCTTGAACACCTCAAGATCCAAAATCAAATTGATCCAAAGAAGAAAGTCATTACTAAAAATTACAGCACGTCTATTTAAAGGAGAAAACTCAGATCGCGTCGAACGCTGGTGGCGTCGTGGTGCGATCGGGGTAGACGGCTGGAAGCGAACTCAAGTCCCGCTTAGAACATGTTGAATCAGTTAAGGGCGCGCTGCCAGCGCGCTGCTAGCGCGAGAGAACGCGGCATGTGCACAGCTGATCATAGAATCTTCAATCTTGCTCTGCGCTACCAGCGGCGTGTCGGCGTCGCCTTACGACGCTAGTGCACGTGCCTTACTTTCAAAGCACTGTTTCACTTATGCGCTGCCAGCGAAGTGGCAGCGGCGTTGTTCCGCGCAAGTGCCTTTACAAGAGATGCTTTATTTTGACAATCTTTCATTTCATTGAGCTACCAGCGGCGTGGTAGCTGTGTGGCAGCATCGTCTTCTTCTTCTTTACTAAATTCACTGAATTTTCATTATTATTCTGCACATCTTGAAGATTATTAGAAGACATAATTTGTCAAACATTTGCCATAAAGGAAGTGTGAGTTTTCACACTTACAATCTCCCCCTTGGCAAATGCCTGACAACAACCTTAAAACAATGTTTAATATCAAACTCAGTTAATATTGATTTCCATTTAAGAATTTAAAACTACACTGATAAGGGAGACACAATGATTTGGGAGAATCCAGAATTTCATTCATTCAAAAAAGATATACATTGTTCCAACATATATACATATATCCAACCAAATACATACAACCAACCAACAGAAAACTTCCCCCACAAACCCACAAAAAAACTCCCCCACAAACCAACTTTCAGAAACTACTAAAAACAACATAACAACAACATAAAGAAGAAAAAGAAAAAAAAAATAACAACAAGCAGCAAGCAGCAACAACCCAGCAGAATCATCATCCAAAAAACTCCCCCTTTCTGGAAGGTGGTTTTGGTTCCCAAGTCCTTGAGTAATGCTTGTACGCGTCTTGGGACCGAGAGTGCAGCCAACGGAGTTTGTGATCCATCTCCAGTTGAGTTCTTCGAATGCTGCTCAGAAAATGATCAGCTTCGTTTTGCATTTGTTGCTGAGCAGCAACATCCCTCTGGACCTCTCCACAGGCAAAGTCAACATCCTTTTCCAGCTTAGCCAGCTTCTCTTGGGCTTCTGATTTGAACATCAGCACTGAAAGCCTCCTGGGAGGCTTGCATCGAATTTAACTTATCCAGGATGGCCATTGCATCAACACTGGACACAGAGGTATGAGAAGAGGAAGGCTCCGAAGAAGCCAACCGAAAAGGATTAGCCCTTTTGCTACGGGTAAGAGTGGAAGCATCAATGGGAGGTTTGGGGTGAAGAATCATTTCCACAGGATCAGGGAGTACCCCCTGGTGAATGCATAAGTATGTGATGAAAATCCCAAATGGGAGAGCAGCAGTCTTGGATTTTAAATTCCGAGACTGGAGGATCTGATTGAATATGAGAGAAGGAAGACAAACACTGTCTCTGTTCCAGAGGGCATGAAGAAGTCTTGCCCGAGAGTGAGAGATCTCCGAGTGATGATCAGAGGGAACAACAGACGCACAAACAAACAGATTCAAGATCCGAAGAAGATCTTGGAGTGAGCCATGAGGCATATAGTTGGGCTTATTCTTTATGGAAGTGGGAGCACCCTGAACAATCAGAGAAGGAATGATTGAATCCATAGGAGGATCAGAATGAGTAGCAAGAAAATCAAAGGAGGGAGAATCAACAATGGGTAGTTCAAGCAGAGAGGAGATAAGTTCTTTCGAGAAGTCGAAAGAGATACCTCAGACATAGGCTTTAACAAAGCCTTGATTAGCAAGATGGAGATGGTGGAGGTTCGAATAGAACTCTCGAACCAGGACAGGATAAGCAAATCCACTTATCAAAGCAAATTTCTTCCATCCATTGTCCGAAAACAAGGAGAAGAGAGGAGAATCAGTGAAAGAGTCAAGATTTATGACCCTTTCCAAGAGGAGTGGCCTATGCTTGAAAAACTCATTAAAATCAGATAAACCATTTCCTACGAATGGTTCAGAGGAATGAGATGGAGATGGGGGTCTCACAGGAGGAGACGAGACAACAGGAGAGGTTCTTACTAGAGGGGAGGAGGTGGTAGGAGATTCAGTTCTAGACTTTTTCTTGGGTGGCATGATGAGAATACAGAAGAAAATAGAAGAGAAGATAGAACACAGACAAAGCACGAGAAAGCCCTAATGGCAGAACAATCTAACAAGCCCTAATACAGAAGACGAGAGTAGAGCACAGCAATAGGAAGAAGAAATTGAAGAAGGAAGACGAAGACAGTAAAAAAAATTTTACTTGAATAGTGGACAGGGAGATGGAAGGTGAAAATGACAGCAACGAAGGAGCACGACGCGAGAAGCGAGAGGAACCGCAGACAAGTGAAAAAGAGCAGGGGTAAAAAGTGAAAACGATTTCACCTTTTTATAGACAAACAGAATACGCTGCCAGCGAGCATCCAGCGACGTATAACAGGGCATGTGCCAAAGCAAGATAGAATGGAGAAGGCTACATGCATGCTTCTAGCGATGTAGAAGGTGCACATGCACACTCAATAAAAAACACAGTCACAAGGCAAAAATTTATAAAAGGAGTTTGAACTATTATTCATGACAAACTCATACATCAAAACACAAAGCTAAGATTTTAACTAAACTAAAAATCATCCAGATAATCAACTTATTCAATCCAAGAAGTACTTATCACAAAACTTATCTTGAAGAACCTATCTAAGTTAATTCAGATGTGGTACATTTCATATCAAAGAGCAAAATTTCCTTCATGGTTTCTCATACTATAAATTTTCTTCAAGATATTGAGCACATATGCATATTAATGAATCAATGCTTGTGTAGAATGAACAACATTTTTGACTTTCACACTTTATACATATGAAAGGTTATTTCAGTGTAATCATACTTGGAAAGTATAGACATACCCCAAACTTCATTTTGGTGGCTTTCGCACATCAGAGATAGGTAGCATTTTCTGATCTCTTTTTCTTTTCTTTTTGAAGAAGGCATTGACCCTTAAAAAACCTGAGTTTACAGTTCATTCCAAGAATATACCTTCTTTCTCTTTTTCTTTTTGAGAATTACAGTGGCTTTCACTCTAATCTCTATGGCAGCCATTTCCAAAACTTTTCTTTTCATAAAGGTGATAACCTATAGACCCCAAGCTTTAACACACAATAAGCTTCAATACGCAAAGGTGTTTAAGACAAAATTGATGGTTAAAGATAAGACATTTCTGTCAATATGCATAGACTCAAGCTTCCTGAATACAGATTTTAATAACAAGAATACATAAATTCATTTTGAACAGACATGTAAATCATTTTACATCAAAATTAACTCAAAACAGAACCTGATTTTCAGTTTTGAGAGCATACTCCTAGGGATTTCCTAAGAGTTTCAAATCTGTTCTGATCTAAAGGTTTAGTAAAAATGTCAGCCAACTGTTTTTCAGTAGATATATATTCAATCATAACAGTTTTGTCTTCAATAAACTCTCTTATAAAGTGATGCCTGATGTCTATATGTTTAGTCCTTGAGTGTTGAACAGGACTCTTGGAGATATTTATGGCACTTTGATTGTCACAGAAGAGAATCATTTGGTCCTGATCTAAGCCATAATCAGATAGCATTTGTTTCATCCAAATTAGTTGAGTACAACTGCTTCTTGCAGCAATGTACTCTGCTTCAGCTATACTCAGTGAAACTGAGTTTTGCTTTTTGCTTAACCAAGCAATGAGATTATTACCCATATAAAAGCAACCACCAGAGGTGCTTTTTCTATCATCCATACACCCAGCCCAATCTGCATCAGTGTATCCAGTAAGATATGGGTTAGTCTCTTTGGAGAACCAAATTCCCAGATCAACAGTTCCATTTACATATTTTATTATCCTTTTCACAGCATTTATATGAGATTCTTTAGGATTAGCCTGATATCTAGCACAAACTCCAACACTAAAGCTTATATCAGGTCTACTTGCTGTTAAGTACAGAAGACTTCCAATCATCCCTCTGTACAAGGTAGGGTCTATATCCTTACCAGATTCATCTTTTCCAAGCTTTAAGCTAGTACTCATAGGAGTCCTAGCATGTTTTGCATGAGTTAAACTGAATCTCTTGACTAGATTTCTATCATATTTTGCTTGAGAGAAAAAAATCCCTTGTTGAGATTGATAAATCTGAAGTCCTAAGAAAAAATTCAGTTCACCCATCATACTCATCTCAAATTCACTCTTCATTAAGTCTCCAAAAGAGTGAGCATGATTTTCAGAAGTAGATCCAAACACTATGTCATCAACATAGATTTGAGCAATTAAAATATGCTTGGACTCTCTTTGAATAAACAGAGTTTTATCTACATTTCCTCTCATAAAACCAGATTCCAGTAAAAAAGAGGTGAGTCTCTCATACCAAGCTCTAGGAGCTTGTTTGAGTCCATACAAGGCTTTGTTCAGCTTATAAACATATTTAGGATGATTTGTGTCCTCAAATCCTTTAGGTTGCTCTACATAGACCTCTTCATTCAGATATCCATTCAAGAATGCACTCTTAACATCCATTTGAAACAGTTTAAACTTTAAGTAGCATGCAATAGACAAAAGTAATCTGATTGATTCTAACCTAGCTACAGGAGCAAAGGTTTCATCAAAATCTATTCCTTCTACTTGGGTGTATCCTTGAGCAACAAGCCTAGCTTTATTTCTGGTTACTATCCCATTCTCATCAGATTTGTTCTTAAAAATCCATTTGGTTCCTATCACATTCAGATCAGAGGGTCTTTCAACCAATTCCCATACATTATTTCTAGTAAATTGGTTTAGTTCTTCATGTATAGCATTTAACCAAGATTCATCTAACAAGGCATCTTTATAAGATTTTGGCTCAAATTGAGATAGATAAGAAGAAAATCTTACCTCATTATGTAATTGATGTCTTGTTCTTACTCCATCTGAAATATTCCCAACAATTTGCTCAGTTGGGTGATCTTTGAGAGTTTTTGTCAGAGGAACAATTTCATTGCTTGAGGAAGCATCTCTGACTTCATCCTCTTCATCTACAACCTGCAAGAATTCACAGTCAATTCCTTCATCATCTATTAACACATTAATAGATTCCATTACAACAGATTTTTGCAAGTTAAAAACTCTGTATGCTCTACTAGAAGAAGAATATCCTAGAAAGATTCCTTCATCACTTCTAGAATCAAATTTTCCTAGATTTTCTCTGTCCCTTAGGATATAGCATTTACTTCCAAAGACTAAAATATTTCAAGTTTGGCTGTTTTCCTTTCCAAATTTCATAAGGAGTTTGTTTCCACCCAGATCTGACATATACTCTGTTACTTATATAACAGGCAGTATTTATTGCTTCAGCCCAGAATTTTGTTGACACTTTCTTGGCTATCATCATGGTTCTAGCCATTTCTTGCAAAACTCTGTTTTTCCTTTCTACAACTCCATTTTGCTGTGGAGTTTTAGGAGCAGAAAATTCATGTTTAATTCCTTGTTCTTCACAGAATTTGGAAAACATCTGATTTTCAAATTCTGTCCCATGATCAGATCTTATTCTAACAATTCTCCCTATTTGCAAGTTCTTTTCAACTTGAATTTGACAGCACAATTGTTTAAAACAATCAAAACATTCAGATTTTTCTCTTAGAAAATTTACCCAGGTGTATCTACTGTAGTCATCTACAGCAACAAAAATATACCTCTTTCCTCCAAGACTTTCAGTCTTTGTAGGTCCCATCAAGTCCATATGAATCAGTTCTAATGGTCTAGAGGTTCCTACAATGTTGGTTTTCTTGTGTGTGGCTTTGATTTGCTTTCCTTGATTGCAAGGACCACACATTCCTTTCTTTTTATTGTTCCCAAACTTGGGAATTCCTCTAACCAATTCAGACTTAGAGATTTTTTGACAAATCTCTATAGTTAATGTGACCAAGTCTTCTATGCCACAAATCAATTTCATTACATACAGAAGATTTTAAAGATTTTTCATTGTTTCCAATAATTCCATAACAATTGTCACTTGTTCTTACACCTATAAGAACAGTTCTACCAGAATTATCCAAAATTTTACATTCTTTTCTGGTAAAATTTACAAACAATCTTGAATCACATAACTGGCTAATACTGATTAAGTTTGCCTTCAAACCAGAGACAAATAAAACATTTTTTAGACAAACTCCATTAGGACCAGTTACTGTTCTTCTACCTTTGACTTGAGAAGTGCTTCCATCACCAAATGTTACACTTCCACCAAAATATTCTTCAAAGGTACTAAACATAGACTTATGTCCACACATATGTCTTGAACAACCACTATCCAAGTACCACATGTTGACATCATGAGCTTTCAAAGCTACATGAACCACATTTGCAACTAAGGAATCTTTTCTAACCCAAATCTGTTTTTCATGAGTTTTCTGAGAAGTTCCTTCATCAACAATTTTAGATTTTGAAGGAAGTTTCTTTGACAGATTTGTAACTTCCTTATTTAATGATTCAGTCAATTTCAATAAGGAATCAAATCTGTTATATAAATCCAAGGACTGACTTTGATTTACTTTCCTCTTACTGTCAAAATCTCCCTTGGGAAAACCATGCAAAACATAACACTTTGGTCTTATATGACCCTTTTTATTGCAATGATGGTGTAAGACCCTGAATTTTGTGAGTATTTATTTGTTTATTTAGTTATTTATTCTGATGTATAAACTGTGTTTATCAGGTTATTTTGTGGTTTGAGGGCTTAGCCCATACTCATATGTACAGGCGTTATATAGCCATTTTTCCGAAAAATCGTAGTATTATCATTGGTATTATTAAGGTGTAGTTATGTGGTTATTAACACGAATAGATGCTTAACATGTAGTATCTTCGGTGGGCGAGCATGCATAGGATCAAGGAAATGGGAGAGTATTCGAGCGAGTATGTAACAAGTGAGTGGACTAAAATGGAAAGTAGGGTTCGGGTTTATGAGAATACGCTTAGCATAATTTCGGAAACATTTTCGTTAACTCTGGACATAAGGAGAATTGGCGATTTCGGCTGGAGGGCGACTAGGGCTTCCGTTCGTGAAGAACCATATATCGCAAGTGCTGGAAGAAGGAGTTCGGAGCTGAAGTTCCTTGGGTTATTTCTCTCTGCTCGAGAAGATTAGTTTCGATAGATTTTTCATTCGCGCGCGTGGCCGAGAGGTGATCGGCCGGGGTTTTATCATTCGGGAATAAGCACACTCAGGTGAGTAGCACTGTTTTACAACTGGGTTTTGTGTTTTGTGTTTTCTCGAGCTTATTCTGATGCATGGTTTGTATATTAAGTGATAGTATGATGTTTTCTGGTTTTGCTGGTTTTTCGGAAAGTTACATGAACAAAGTCTCCGGATTGAAGTTTTAATTGAAAATGAAAGTGTTTAGATTAATTTCAAATATGGTTGGGAAGTCTTCTGGGAGTATTAGGAGTGTACTGGAGTAGTTACAAACCTTCACAAACCGGCCAGTCATGTAGATCTCAAAATAACAGAGAAATGAAAACCACAAGGGGTATCCGCTCACCTCGCGCTCACCGGCGTTCACCTCGGAGGTAGGCGCCCCGTTAAAAATGACCTACCGCCAATCCCGCGCCCATCTCGCGCTCATCTCGCGCGAAGTAGAAAACAAGGCGCCCATCTCGCGCTCATCTCGCGCGAAGTAGAAAACAAGGCGCCCATCTCGCGCGAATCTCGCACCCACCTCACGCCCATCTCGCGCTCATCTCGCGCTCACCTAGCGTCGGGTGAGCGGCAGGTCGATTTTGCCCGTTTTCTTCACCGCCGACCGGCGCTCACCTCGCGCCCACCTCGATAGATGAGCGGCAGACCTATTTTGCTTACCGAAATGGAATTTCTGATTTGACCAAGAGTATTTGCACTTCTTAGGGGTTAAACCACTTCACTATTCACTTGGTTAGGAACCTGGGAAACCATTTTGCCTATGAAATTAATAGAGGAAAAATTTGTGAACCTCTTAAGAGTTTTTAAGTTGGGTTTAGGTTACTTATGAGTATTGTGCCGGACACCAAACTAGTAAGAGTTACCAGTTACTTTTCCTTGTTCTATACACTGTTTTGATTGAGAAGTTCTTGTATTTCTGGTTTCACTTGTTGGAAACTTTATACGTATTGAAAGGTTTTCTTTGGTATGAATGGATTGAGTTTTACTTTCATATGACTTGTGTTACGGAAATGAGAAATTACTGAATGTACTTGAGGTACTGCTTGGTCCAGAGGGACAGGTGATGAATTGTGATGAGTAATTACATGATGTGGAAATGAATGGTTTGTTTTGATATTGAAATCGAGATTATACGATGTTTACTGTTTTGGTCTAGCTTGTCCTGGATCCAGATGTTTAAGCTTAGTAATGTGATGTTATTGTTGGTTGTTGGAATTGCATGGCCTTGTGTGTTGCCACGACCGGTGTAGAGCAGGCAGAAACCCTGAGTAGGCCTGGTTGTCAATGCAGAAACCCGGGGAGTAGGCCTGCATTGGATGACGAAACCCTGAGTAGGCCGTCATTTCAGAGTATCCGAAACCCTGAGTAGGCCGGAACTGTGTACATGGAGGTGTGGAGTGTCTACTTGGCATGTTTAATTTATCAACCAAACGATAGTCATGACATTGACCAATCGATGTGTTATTGTACTTAACTGAGATGTGATTTGTTTGATTTGAACTTGGGAAATTGATGTTGGCTGTTTAAACGTATTGTAGTGTTGTCGATGCACAGTTTTAAAATGTGATTCAACTATTTCTGCATGCATGTGCTACTCGCTGAGATATTCGTATCTCACTATGTTGTTGTTCTATTTTTTCAGATACTCGTGGTGAGGCGATTACTGGGGTAGATCCTGCTGAGGCATATAGGGAGGAAGACTACTATTACCTTCCTTAGACTTGTAGGTTATCTGTTCCGAATTTGAGAACTTGAATTAATTGAGATGTATTAAAGTAATTGGGGATGAACCATATGATTTCAGTTCAGTTTAAATGTTACAATTTTGCATAAATGGAAATGTGCACTCTGTTAAGTTGTAGATGTATGATTATCCAGCGATCATAAATTGATTAACGATCCTTGCCTAACCTCCGTGAGACGTGTTATATCTTTAATGAACAACACGGATCCGGGGCGTTACAGATGGCACACAGGTATGAATCTATATTCAGAAGAATCAAAATTTCCAGATTTGACAGTATTTCTAAACTGTACAGATTTAGATTTCTCAGATTTTGAAGATTTACCTGTTGAGCTTACTTCTCCAGCAGAATTTTTCTATGAAGATTCCTTATTTTGATTACTTACACTCATTCTCTTTTCAGCAGAATTTGAGCTTTCAGGAACTTCCTTTGAAGTTGATTCCTCATCAATTTGATGATTTCCTGCAGAAGAATTTGAAGCATTAGATTTAATTGAATTTGAAACTTTCTCAAGTTCAATCACTTTACCTTGAAGTGCAGAAATCTGAGCTTCCTTTTCTTTTAATTTTTCAGTTTTTTTAGTCTAAGAAGTTACCAGAGAATTTTCTTTGGCATGTCTTTCAAGTAACTTCTTGTTTATTGAATCTATTTCTGCAAGAGCTTTATTTTTCTCTGTTTCTGATTCCTTCAATTTTTTACTCAGTTTCTTAACTTTCTTCTGAGCTCTATTGAATTCCTTGTAAAGCTGATTGTATGCTTCTTGTAATTCTTCTTCATCATCTGATAAAGTTTCTTTATTATCTCCTGCAATTCCAGAGATTGAACTACCCGAAGAAGATGAGTAAAAGGAATTGAAAGCAGTAAAATTAGCAGAAATATCCTCATCTGATTGTGAAGAATTATCAGTATTACTGTCATCCCAAGTAACCTGATAATTTGTCTTTTTCTTTTTATCCTTTGAGGGACAATCAGAAGCAACATGTCCAAATCCTCTACATTTGTAACATTGAACTTCATCATTCTGAGAAAATTTCTTCTCCTTTCTTAGATCAGAAATTTTCTTATCAGATCTCCTATTAGATCTGTCCATGGATGAGGAAGGATTGGATTGTCTCTTTTTAAACATTCTCTTAAACTTTTTAGCTAAGAGAACTAATTCATCCATATCTACATCAGAATTATCTGATTCTTCATTATTTACAGATTTTAGAACTATTCATTTACTTCTTTTAGGAATATTCAGATCAAGCTCATAAGTCTGTAAAGATCCTACCAGATCTTCAATTCTCATGGTATCAACATCTTTTGCCTCTTGAATGGCAGTAACTTTAGGTCTGAATTTTTCAGGCAAAGATCTCAAGATTTTTCTAACAACCTTAGATGTAGAGATCTTTTCTCCAAGGTTAAAACTCGAATTAACAATATCAGACAGTCTAGCATAAAATTCATCAAAAGACTCATCATCTTTCATGTATAGAGTTTCGAAAGATGTTGTCAGTCTTTGAAGTCTAGACAGCTTGACAGCTGAGGTTCCTTCATGAGTAACCTCAAGAATGTCCCAAGCTTCCTTACCGACTTCACATGAGGAAATTCTCCTGAATTCCTCAACACTGACAACACAAAATAAGGCATTCATTGCCTTGTTGTTCCATCCACAGAGATCAGATTCAGCTTTACTCCACTGATCATGAGGTTTAGGTATCACAACACCTCCTTCTGTTGTGATTTCTGGTGGATGATAACCATTACAAACCGAGAGCCAGACACGCTCATCGATAGATTTCAGGTAAGCTCTCATTCTTGCTTTCCAATAAGAATAATTGTTACCTTCGAATAATGGAGGTCTTGAGGTAGATCCTCCTTCTTTTCCAAAGTCCATGCTATAGATCTAGATCACACTTTGTATAGCAATTCAAAGTGAATAGGCTTTGATACCAATTGAAAGAGTAGAGGACTACTCTATAGGTCCACGATCTACAACAATTAAGAATTTAACAATGCGGAAACATACACACAGAGAATTATACGAGGAAACCTGAATCCAGATCCAGGAAAAACCTCGAGTCTATATGAGGCGACTAACCCTTCAAATTTCCACTATTGAATGAAAAGACAATTACAAATGAGTACACACTTAACCTTTACAATTGAACTCACTCAACAGCAATCCACAGCTTGAATCCACGAACTGCAACACAGCTTGAATCCACAAGCTGCAAAGCACGATCAATCCAGATCGCAAACAATCACTCAACAGTGATCCACAGTTCAAATCCACGAACTGCAACACAGCTTGAATCCACAAGCTGCAGAACACGATCAATCCAGATCGCAACAATCACCTCAGAATCCACTGAGACAATCCAATGCAGTATGAATCCACCTATGCATCCAACAAAGTCGATCACCAATCCAGGCGATCACACGATCAGGTGAAGTTCCGAATTGAAGAAGAATCCTCAACCTTCAATTCTAGGCGATCTATCTCAGATCTCCCCCTCACTCGATCACCGACTCTCTAAAGAAGAATTGATCGAATCTTGAACACCTCAAGATCCAAAATCAAATTGATCCAAAGAATAAAGTCATTACTAAAAATTACAGCACGTCTATTTAAAGGAGAAAACTCAGATCGCGTCGAGCGCTGGTGGCGTCGTGGTGCGATCGGGGTAGACGGCTGGAAGCAAACTCAAGTCCCGCTTAGAACAGGTTGAATCAGTTAAGGGCGCGCTGCCAGCGCGCTGCTAGCGCGAGGGAACGCGGCATGTGCACAGCTGATCATAGAATCTTCAATCTCGCTCTGCGCTACCAGCGGCGTGTCGGCGTCGCCTTACGACGTTAGTGCACGTGCCTTACTTTCAAAGCACTGTTTCACTTATGCGCTGCCAGCGGAGTGGCAACGGCGTTGTTCCGCGCAAGTGCCTTTACAAGAGATGCTTTATTTTGACAATCTTTCATTTCATTGAGCTACCAGCGGCGTGGTAGCTGTGTGGCAGCATCGCCTTCTTCTTCTTTACTAAATTCACTGAATTTTCATTATTTATTCTGCACATCTTGAAGATTATTAGAAGACATAATTTGTCAAACATTTGCCATAAAGGAAGTGTGAGTTTTCACACTTACAAGTTGCCTCCCCCTCCCTTTGCCTCACCATCATCCCCATCATCGTCACCACCACCAAAACCATCGTAGTCATGCCCAGACTCGTCCCCATCATCGTCACCAATGCCAGACTCAACACCACCACCATCCTCACTATCATTAGTGCCATTGTGACCATCATCTTTGTCTGAGCCGTTCAACATCTTCGACTTAGCCTAAGGATCAACTACCTACTTCTCTCTTACCCTAGTCTATTGATTTGTCCTAACCCTAGTCCTATCAAATGAAGGAATCAAGACCCTATCAAATGAATCCATGATGCCCTCCCTAAGGTCCAACCTCATGCTCCATCACTGCATCAACATCGATGCCCATATCAGCAGCCACTCTAGCAATATTTGAATTCAGCCGACTGTCTGCCTCATCCAACTCAATCACCACCCTCCATCCACTTCGTAAATTGGTCATCCTCCTCAAATACGTTGTTGTATATTGCATCAAGTGGGGTTCCAAGGAGTGACTTTCTTTGAATCAACCTCGAGCAGCATCTACTCTAGCCTTATGTTGTAATGGCAGAAAACAAGCTTATGCAGCTTCTCTTAAATAATCCATTTGCATGCCAATTTTTTAATGTGTGAGAAGTTATTAAAATGTAGCATAAGTAACTTCATTTCCAAATATCCCATTCACCTTAAACATAGGGAATAGCTTTGCATATACATTCTCCACAACATCACATAACTCACAATGGGTCTACAGCCATTGAGAGTAAAAGTATTTTAGATTCAAATAATGGGCTACCATCGAATAAATATCACAGGTTACTATTCAGTACTCACAACTTCTAGATGTAAATTTTAATTAAATTACTTTATTATTAACTATTGAAACGTACTTGCACGGTGGAGAGAGTGCTCAAATGTGTTATACCATTATTTATCAATGATCTTATGTATTCATTGGTATAATCTAGGAGAAGCAGCCTGGATATACTCCTTTATCAATCTCATAGATTCATAAATACTACCCATGGTGGGGTATGCATCACTGTTCACGGCTCTCATCACCCTATAAATGGGTCCAACATGGCATTCAGGTCCAGAACTCTCTCCCAAATACTAGTAAACAAGACAATGTCATCTACCCTCCTCCCCATGGTAATGCTGCTCAATGTGCAACTAGTCCAACCATAAGGTGTGAACATGGCTCTTAACCCAGACTTGTGCCAAAGAATGATCTCCAAGGCAATGTAATTTGTGGTGAACTATGTAATACTAGGTCTTAAAATATCACCTCGACATGCTGATATACTTTTTCGCAAGTGCACGAATTCGTAACAAGTAATAAAGTGATGAAATAGAGTGTCGAACCCACAGGGAATGGTAGCTACTAAATACTGAAATTACTATCCTAAATTCTATTTGGATAATCAAAAAGTGAGATGGGTTTTTAACTAGCAATTAAAATTATTAACTAGGAAAATATAAGGTTAAGGTTCAATAAGAGATTTAAAATACTAAGGCATTTGATTTCATCATAAACAAATCTGAATTAACTCTTGAATACACATGCTACTGAATGTTATAATTCAATTTGAAAGCGAAAATCCCTATTCTATCCAATCGAGACCCAACGAACTTACCTTCCCACGATAACTCACGATATCTCTATGTGAATTTAAAGGCAAAAAGGCACATTAAGATCTGTGGAGTTTCATGTCCAAAAACACAAAGCTACATAAACCATGCCAATATCTCTATCAACATGTAGAATATGGTATTTTATCACAGGAACTAAAATTGTATATCTCCTCTCGGTCTCAATACAATTATCAAATACAATTGAATGGTGATCAAATACTCAATTGGGTTAAGCACAATAATAAAATACTCAAAGAATGAATCATAAATCCTTCAGCAATATTATTCAGAATTAAAACATCATGTTTAGGTTACATCAAAGCCTTAGAAAGAGAAATTAGTTCATGACTGAACTAAGAATAACCATCAAAACAGAGTATATTAAAAAGAGAAGAAAAGAGAAGAAATAAACTAATGAGATCCAAGCTTTGATCTCTCCCACGTTCCTTGGTTCCTCCTCACGTTCCCAGCATCAAAAAACCCTTCTCTTCACGTTCCAGCTCCTTCTTTATAGAAAATCTCAAAGCTTGCCCAAAAATCCCTTGAAGAGAAAATAAGAACTTTCCTTCCAAGACTCCTAAGGAAGAGAGAACTTCCCTTCCTTGTATATCCACGACTTAGAAGTCCAAAAACGGCCTAATCTTCTTAATTAGAAACCCCTTAAAGTCCTCCTAAAAACTATAAGAAGATCCCCAAGAAAAAGGAAACAAATCCGCAAAGTTCGGAATTTTATAACAGGTTTTAATACTTGATCGTTCGAACGTTCATCGAACGCGGGTCGAACGTTCAGGTCAAAAAGTATTTTCCTCTTCTCTTGTTCGAACGTTCATCGAACGGTCAGCGAACGCTGCTCATAACTTCTCTATTTTTCACCAACGTTCGAACGACAATCGAACGTTCAGCTCACGCTGCTCTCGGGTTTCTCTGTACATCACCAACGTTCGAACGACAGGCGAACGGTCAGCGAACGTTGCTCATATCTTCTACAATTTGACTCCGATTGTTACGCCGTTTGAACCGTGACTTCTATAATCACCGAGCGTATCTCTAAATCAACAAATTAGGCAAAATTTAGACAATGAAAATAAAATGCAAAGATGAAAGACTTTGACAATTTCTAAGTAAAATTGGGAATTAAATATGAAATAAAACCAGATAAGTCATGAAATTAATGCTCTATAATGTGGTATTTTCATGACTTATCACATGCCTCTTTTGTCATTGCCAGAATGATGGAATGGTTGTAAATGAATGTTGTCATTACCCTAGCATCAGTGATTATGCGAAATATACTCTATCTATGTGCAATAGCCTCTAGTATAAAGTCTATGCAATGAGCAACACATGTTGGCCAAAAAAGCAGGTACCTCTCTTGTATCATCATACCGGCCTTCTTGTAGTGTTCCCCATTATCTGTTACAATCTGAATTACATTTCTCTTCCCCACCACCTTAATCACCGCCCTCAATAACTTAGCAATGTAGTCTTAATATTTAATACAGTCAAATTCTTCCACTGACTTCAAGACAACTTCCTCAGCCTCACAATAAACTATAAAATTAATGATAGAAAGTTTGGTCAGACCTATCCAACCATCACACATAATCGTGCAACCGAACTCCTCCTAATATAGACTCAGCTCATCAATGTAATACCGCAGCTCCTTTTCCTCTTCATCTAGATACATTCCCATTATCTCATATGGGTGGGGAGTAGTACTAGGGCTGTCAATGGGTCGGATCCTGATCCGATTACAGTCCGGTTCCGATTAAATTTATCCAATTTCATTGGATCTTTATCCATCTGGCAGATCAAACACGAATCCAAATATTAGATCCATTTAATAGTCGGATTCAGATCTTACTATGCACACTTCGATCCCTAGTGCACGCGGAAAGTCGAAGGCATCCTGAACCCAGTACGCTTCGTCCTTGCCACGTGAGAAGTTCACGTAGGCTTTAGTTTGGGATTAAAGGATTTGAATGAAAAGGAAGTCACTACTACGATACTACCTGATGGGGTGTGTAAGCACCCAAATTTTTCTGAAACCAACATGTGCTAAAAACAACAAAACCCTGAAACATGTCTAAACCCAGAGAAACAAAAGTGTCTTGCCACCTGAGCCTGGATTGACTGTCATACCCTATTCCAATGGGTAGGAAATCCCGATATATGACCTATTCCAATGGGTAGGAAATCCCGATATGGTTCCAACACAATCAAGTTTGCGCAAATCATAGTCCGGATGAAGAAGATTTGAGCAAAACAAACCCAAGGGTAAAATGGTAATTAAAAGACTAAAAGACAAAACAAGGTGGGATAAAAAAGGAGAGAGAAATTCACAACCGTATGGAATGTACGATTGCTTTATTTTTTTCCTTTTTCTGGCACGCCGCTCCAATGGCGAATCGCATGGTGCGGTGCCCTACTCTGACCTGGCAAAACTAAAGGGGGCACACAAACCAACGCGCTGCGTGCGTCAAAGCAGAGCAGCGCCAGAGCAAATCAAAGAGGCCATCCGTACATATTGTACAGTTTTGAAGCAACCGTACAATATGTACGATTGAGAACATTGCACTATAAAACGCACAATTCGGGCACTGTTCAGGGGTTGGTGGATGTTCATTAGTTTTCCTCTCTTCTCTCTGCAACCAAGACCTCCGGAAGACCCTTTCTTCCTCCCCTAAACCCAAAAACCACCTTAAACCAACCATAAAACCATCTCCAAACCTATCAATCCTTTCTCCTTCTTCATCTCAACTAAGAAGGAACTCTTTTGGAGGAGGAAAGGGGGAACTTCTCTTTGTTGTAAGAATCCTTCAAGGATGCCCAAGGCACTACCAAAGACCTTCCTTCAACAAGGTGAGTCTTCCTCCTTGTTCTTAGTGAAACATATGTAATTTTGATGAAGTAATGCCATGTTCTAGCCCCACTTGTTCTTGGGGGTTCTTTCTCTTTATGGTGGCAATCCTTCTCTAAGGAACGGTTTAGGTGAGGTAAGCACAAGCAAAAGTGTTCATACAAGGGAGTGAGTGAGGTCTTTGGAGTTCTTTGAGACCATTTGGGGTAATCCAATCATTAAGAAATGTTGTTTATTCCCCCTCTCAAATTTTGGATCTAATGTAATCCTTTAAACCCTGTTATCCCTTCTTTAGTTTATTTCATTCCACCTATTTGCTTGTTATGAGCTGATTTTTTATTAAAAGCATGTGTACACTTGTTTCATGCACACACACTCCACTCAATCATGATCAAGAGAGCTTATGATGCATGAACACATTCCATGTATGCACACATTGCTCACAGAAGAGTGTTTAAGCTTGATTTATTATGTTTCTTTATTGTTGATTGTATCATGTGTGGTTTGGCCGATGTACTTTGAGCGAATGGCCTTTCGGGCCTCCCATTCAACCTCTTTGCTTAAGAAAGGTTGAGTTTGCTTCATAACCAAAAGTGAGTAACCTTTTCTCCACTTCCAATACCTGGAGTCCGGCTTCAAAAGAGGAAGAAGGAGCCCCAAGCCCTTTCTCCATACACCATTTTGGTTAATCACATAGGAAATAGGTTAAGTGATGCTTAAAATCAATCCTTAAAAAGCCTTAATACCAAAAGGGTCCCCAGACCCAAATTGGGACTTTGGGCTTACCCTAAGCCCAACACGGCATTTCATGGACCTTCCAACAGGGCCCACCATTCAGGCTCAGATCATACAAACTAAAGATTAAAATCAAAATAAATGGGACCTACACCATGCATATGGTCCCCACCAAAGACCAAATCAAGCAGGCATGCTGGCTTAGGACGGGTGAGATAAAAAATGAGTTGACTCAGCCAAACTTAACCAGGGATGACCCATGGGACCCATCTTTTGATGGGGCGGACCGGGGTGTCTACCGACTTCCCAAACCGTAACTGGACCCTTTCTCAGAATCTCGAAGCGTAGACCACCTATTAGACAGCCTCTTAAGCATCTAGGTGTCTGCTTGCACCCCATCAGGTAGTGGCGACTCCCAAGCCCCCAAATTCCTCAAGCCTGATATCCTGGAAGCGTGCCGATCCTACACGCTTTCACAAGAAAGCACCGAACCTTCCTGAAAGAGGGACCCACGTTCCCTCCGCATCCATGCGCCACGGACCGAAGTGCACATAGCCTGGCGACTCCGCCGAGGACTTGCCAACCTATTCAGATCCTGGTTCTAACTTATCTAAGTAATGTATGGAATATGTTGTGAAAAGCATGTCTAGGAAGCTCTGTCACAAAGGACTTAAATGGCCTAAGGAAACTGGGTCTTAAGTGGGACCATTTGTGACCCCTCCAATTTCCTGGGAGCTTTCCTGGTGCAATTTCACATACAAAATTCCCCACTTTACTACATAAGGCAGTATGTTAAGCCGAGTCAACTCAAACTCACCCAGTTTAGTGCACTGCACTCAACCACTTGCACACATGTGCACTCGCGCACACTGTGGATGATTTACATGCTTTGATATGAACTACGTGGGGTGACACATGCAAGGGAGCCCGCGTGCATGATTCGAACCGAATGAGATCTATGACATGCTTCTAATCCTACAGCCCTAGATCTCTCTAGCAACCACCCTTCTTTACCATAGAAAGAACTTTTGGGATGATTGTGCGCACGTCGGAAATGCGGCACAGGAAAATTCGGAGTCACCACCACCTGATGAAGTGCAGGCGGACACCTAGGTGCCTAATCTTGTCTATTGGGCTGGTCTGCGGCTTGAGATTCTGAGAAAGTTTCTCGGTTGTGGTCTGGGGAAGTCCGTAGACACCCCAGTCCACCCTGTCGGATGACGGGTCCCATGGGTTCCCTGATTTGAGTCAGCTTGCCTTGGTCTCACCCGATTCCTAATCCGATATGCAATTTGGTTAAGTCTGGCGGGACCACCTGAGTGGTGCGGGTCCCTTTGATTGATTTTATCTTGCTTATTTTAGATGATTAGAGTCTGACTGGGTGGGCCCTGTTGGAAGGCCCACGATGTCCGTGGTGGGCTTTGACTAAGCCCATATGCCTCTGGCGGGCCTCTGTCTAGTCCTAGGAGGCCCTGTGGACTTGGGTGAAATGAATTAATTTTGTTTAGTTTATTCAAGTTGGAGACTTATGTGGTTTTCATGCCATAAGTGGGCCGGCATTGGTTTGCGGGCCCCTGGGTGGGCCCCCATGATGGATGCCAAAGTGTTTTCAATTTATCCTTATTTAAATTTGCCAAGATGTTTTGGACATTGGGCTTGGGGCCCGTAGTCTAGTTCCGAGCTTGAAAGCCCGAATTCCATGAAGTTAGGGTTTAAACCCACACTTGGTTTGGTTAGTGGGCTTTGGCGGGGCCGATAGGCCCTAGCCTTGGGTCTCGGCCAAACCACACAATTTAGAACACATTCCACGAAGCAAGGTTTGGGTGGGCCGCATTGGGTTTGGCCCGACCGGTTCAATCAGTTCATTTTACTCAACTTGCTTAATTGCATGCTCTTGGGTTTATCGGGCTTGGTGGGCCCCGTTGGAAGGCCCACTAGTGTACCAAATTGTACCGGCAGTCCAGGTCCTATGTCCCGGAAACCCTATTGGTTTACTTGGTTTGGTGGAAATATCATTCAAATTCGACAAGAACCAGAGAAAACCAAAATTGGCATTTCTGCCATGTAGCCGACATTACTTGTCGGCTACACACAAGTCCTAGGTGATCCGACCTGAGTTGCCGGATCACCTCAAAATTGCCTTTTTCGAGCCTTTGAAATTGGGGTGGCTCTTGTGGGCTTCCTGGAGGTTTCTACAAGTCATGTGGGCCCCTGGGAGGGCCCACATTGGTTCAGGTTTGGGGGAGAGGCCTCATTTGGCCTTCTTTTGGGTTTTCTCAACACAAATCAAAGGGAAGGAGGGGGTGCATGGGGCTGCTGCCCCTCCTCACTTCCTTTCTACAATCCCAGCAGTAGCATGGGGGCCTTGACACCCCAATTTCCAGTTCCCACCTCACCAATCGGTGCATGGTCCAAGATTAAAGATGAGGCCCGCCAGAACATGCAAGATCACCACAAAGCAATACATGTTATAGAACATGGAATATCAAGCAATAAAAGGGGCTAAATCCCAAGAAAAAAAACAGTCAAACATAAGGGGAGGGGAGCCCACTTCCACACCTAAGAACAGTAGGCTAAACCCACACACATGCTCACATTAATAGGTTTTGGATTATGCTCAAATAGTGGGGTGGGGTGCAAGCATCAAGGCATTAGATTTAAGGGAGAAATGAAGCATGTATTGACATATGAAAGACAGCAAGCTCTTAAAGAAAGGATCATGCTTATGTATGTATGTACCAAAAACAGCAAATAAACAACAAGCCATGCATGTAGAACAAACAAACCATCAAGCAAGCTCTAAATGTATGCATGGGAGTAATATGTTCGGGAGGGAGGTGATGCTGCTGTTGGAAGGCTCAGGTGTACCATGCTCATGGATCAAAATAGCATATGGTGGGGTCACTTATCAAAATAATCCGACAAAATAAAAGGCACCTCATGCATGCACTATCAAGAGACTTAAAAGAAAGCTTGTTGTAGGTGGATGTACAGCATCCATTAAATGGGGGTTTAGCATGTAATAGGGGCTGGGGATGCATGGATATCAGGGATAAGGCAGCATGCATGCAAGGGTTGGAGGGCTGGGCCTGGTCTTGCTTTAGGCCTGCTGGGACAGCAGCAAACAATGAAGGTTTGCTGCTGTCCCCAGCAGCAATTCACCTATGTCACAATGAAGGGATCATGACAATGGCTCACCATATGCTACAAAGTACAGCAAACCACAAATTATCTTTCAGAAAAAAAAAAGAAGAGATTCATGCTTGGATATGCAAAACAGCAAGTTGAGAGAGAAGAGAGGGAGGGGGAAGCATGCTTATCATGAAATCTAACAACATGGTACACAAGGGAATGAAAAGCATGCATCTACACATAAAAAAACTACAAGTTACCAGGGTACAGCCAGCAGCCAAATACCCAAGAAAACAGTAAAAAAAAGAAGGTGAGAAAGGAGGAGAAAGAAGAAGGGAAATGGGGCTTATATTAGGATACATTAGATGGTAAAGGGAGGAACATGCTCCTCCTACAAGAGGCTTAAAATGAACCCTTGGACAGCAACTAAAAGATACCAAAAAGTGTGTAAAAATGGGCTCCCATGCTTCCCTAAAGGAACCTACATGGACTTCTTACTGGAGGTGGCTTTCATGCCATGAAAGAGACAATACATACATGCTCAAGTCACCATAGAAAAGAACTCATGCAAGGGAAGAAGAAAGGAGCAGAAAAATAGTGAAAAATCTGGTATTAATATATGTGTGGTGAGGAAACTTCGACAGCTCATATCTCCTTCATCCGGACTCCAATTTGGGCAAACTCAATTGCGTTAGACTTGTATCGGAGCCCTCTATCCAATGATATAGAGCTAAGCACTTGGCTCGGGGTTCAAAAAAAGTCAACTTTCGGCTCACCCTCAAGTTTGACCGGCCCACAAAATCTTCATCCGGACTCCGATTCCAGCAAACTCAGTTGCATTGGACTCATGTCGGGATTCTCTATCCATTGAGATAAAGCAAGGTGGCCAATTATCACTTGATCAAAAAGTCAATTTTTGACCCCTTAGGGTTTGACTTTTTAGCCGGGTTTTGAATTTCCGGCTCTTCCGGGAGAGCAAAAATGAGGTGCTTACAATGATATTAGCCTAACACTCCCTTGGCTTGCTGGGGAAAGCGAAGGTTAAACATCCCCCCAGGTTTCTGGATTCCTATAGCGCCATTGGTTTCTTGCCGTGGGACACGAGAGGTTTTGGACTTGGCTCAAACCCTTGTAGACGTTTGTCTCGAGCTAGGTATCCTTTTTCCCACCCAACATTCCGGTACATTTTTTGTGATGGAATTTGATTGCGAATGATGATACAAGAGGAATAAAATCAATCTAAAACCCAAGAGTCCATCAGGGGCAGCAACCCCTAACTCCCTTTTGCATCAAATGAGTGCACCCTCGACTCAGGGCTACCTCAACCCTAAATTAGGAAGCCAACCTAACTTTGATCAGGGGGCCACCCCAGATCCATGCATTTGAGTCCTGAGAGTCGTGGGCCTTGACCCATTGAGTCCGCAGGAAGTACACTAGATTCGAAATAGTCTTCAAGCAGACGAAAGCCGGCCAGATCAGACAAGTCAGAAAAGCAGATGAAAGCAAGCCATATCAAAACGGCGGCAGTGGAACCCTAGATTCAGGCCTTTCAGCTACCTTCTTTGAAATCAGATGTATCCTTTCTTGGGGTTCCCAACAACCCTGGGATCAAACTCTTTTCTAGTTTTTCAAGCTTCTTGTAAAGTTCGCCCTCATTGGCAAATTGTAAGTATCGTTTGAATGGACATCAGAGATTCTTCAGAACAAATGAAAGGAAAAGATTGATTTGGACTTGGATGTGCTTCCTTACACAAATACGTCTAGAAGTCGTGCCTCCACTGGCACCAACCCTTTTAGGGCTACACACACATTTTAATTCACTTGTGTGTTTTGTTTGACACAATGTCTAAGGATGGTAAGATGCTAAACATTTGCTTTCACTTGCATAAGCCTGTTTGCATATCAGAGTGCACGCACTTAGAAATCAAGCACCACTTACACTGGCACATTTGGTTAAATCTCTTTGAAAAAGGGCACAAAAAAGGATTATTTTTTTTTAGTCAAATCGCCCTCGAGCATACATCAAAGCTGCCTTAAGGCATACATCAAATTGCCTCCAGGTGTACATCAAACCGCCTTTCAAGGCGTACATCAAAATTACTTTTCAAAACATAGAATAAAATGTGGCCTCTAAGCCTACATCAAATCATCATTCATGACGTACAGTTGCAAACATCTCTCATGACTAACAATAAACCACTTTCCATGGTTATATCAAGCTGTCATTTGTGAAGAACACCAAATTGCCCTTTGTGGCATACATTCTCTTCTGTAAGCAATGCCACTCACGGCATGATTATTGGAACTAAAGCTAGTGGTTCCCCCAGTTCTGCTATTTCATGGCATTGATTTCAAAATTTGCTAGTCACGGCAAAATTTTTGAATTTTTCCATCCATGGCAAGACTCCCAAAAAGATTTCAAAAGTGTTTTAAACTTGTCTTTCAGAATCCTCGTGCCATCCACGACACGACCTTTTGTCTCCCAAGAGCCATTGTGCCATCCACGGCACAATCACAAAAAACTTTAAAGTTCACTGTGCCATTCACAACGCAGTCATACAACTTCTAAAAAGCCATTGTGCCATCCACGGCACGATCATAAAGCTGAAAAGTTTGTTGTGCCATTCACGACACTATCTCAAAACTTGCAAGATCAAATGTGCCATCCACAGCACAATCACAAAGCTTTCAAATTCATTGTGCCACCCACGGCATATCACCAAATTCTCAAAAATTACTATGCCATTCACAGCACAACAAAAGATCTCTCCAAAATTCATTGTGCCACCCACGGCACTGCCAAAAGACTTCCAAACCATTGTGCCATTCACGGCACCTCATCGAAGTCTTCAAAAGCCATTGTGCCATTCACGGTACGTTTCAAATATTGCAAACCCATTA
Source organism: Buxus sempervirens (assembly GCA_947561395.2). NCBI lineage: Eukaryota > Viridiplantae > Streptophyta > Magnoliopsida > Buxales > Buxaceae > Buxus > Buxus sempervirens. The sequence continues at coordinate 4,588,658 of OX387195.1, forward strand.
TCCCACCCACGGCACATCATAAAGGATTTTCCAAAACCACTGTGCCATTCACGGCACAATCAATTCAAAACACATCGTGCCATCCATGCCAAATCTCAAGATCTACAAGCCCATTTTACTAATCATAGCATGCCACAAAAACACTTGTGATTCAAAGTGCCATCCACGGCATGTCAGTAGATTTCAAACCTCAATGTGCCATTCATGGCACAAGCACCAGGATTTCAAAAAACATTGTGTCATTCTGTGAGACATGGAAAAATGTCACCTAAGATGACTTCCGATATCATCACGCAGGGATCAATAAAAATAGAGAGTCGCCACCATTCAAGCTAAGGTGTGAATGGACACCAAAGGGATCATATAATGCCAAATAGAGCCATAATAGCTCTATTACAAGGAAAAATCCAGAGATCAGGTAAGGGGAATTAGTTATGAGTAGAGGAAGGTGTTAAGAACCCCCACTCATCCGTACAAGACGGTTGACACATGCTTGCTCATACTAAAGATTGTTTGCTAATCAAAAACAGACAAAGAATGCTTAAAAGTAATCAAAGTGTGTGTGATTATTCCATATGAGCAGTCCAATGAATTTGGACTCTCCTCATGGATATACCACTTCTAGAACTTCATGAGTGACTATAAATCAAAGTAAAAATGAAGAGAAATCAAGCTAAGGTAAAATCTGGAAAAATCAGATGGCAAGAGCTTGAAAGCTTCAATTAACCACAAATCACTCAATTTAGATCCAAATCAAATGAAACCAAAGCCATTTGAAAGCTGGTATGAAGTAGAATATTCAGTAAAGAAATCAGCTCATTCCGATTTAAAACAAGAGAGAAATATTCTATGAAAATCTGCTGTTGTAACTCAGAAAAAGTAGCAAGTAAGCATTTTTGAAATTCTATTCGTAGAGTTTGGCTCCATATAAATCCGTAAAAACTTGCATGGATGAATTATATGGTGCCATCTTTCAAATGAAATAGGCCTTACACCAAACTCCATCCATTTGTGAATTGTGTCCTCTTGAACATGCCTAGAGGATCACAGATTAGCCCAGAACTCTGTTACAGAGCCACTCTGAGTCAATCAAGCACACAAGCCACAAATCCAAAAAAAATCTTGTGAAACCTACTGGAATGGAAAATAGACTCTTCAAGGAAAACACAGAGACTGAAATCACTTGAAACGGATTAAAAATGAGCAAATGATGCTTAATCAAAGTGGCAAGTTCAACAATCTAGACTGAACTAACTTGCCGACTTTGAACAGATGGTGTCAAACATTGGCTTCATAAAAATGAATGAAAATTTCCAGATATAAAGTAGATTTTCCCATCTATCACATGTCTTTGGAATCACTCAAAAATTCATCCGGATAATGAAGTTATGAGCATTCTAAGACAGGCAATAGATGCTGTCCTGTTTTGAAGAATTTTGAATAAAAGGCCAAAATCAGTGCATTTGTGCAAGTTGATTCGACCAAAACAACTTGAAATCCTAAAAAACAGCCTCATGAAATTCTAAAAAGTCATTCTAAGGCCAATGATCTCAAATTTCCCATATTAAATATGGAAAATCCAAGATCTAGCTTATCCTTGCAAAAACAGTGAAAAGTGTGTTTGATGGTGATGGAAATCATTTTTCTAGGAGAAGGTTGGAATCCATTGCTATTGAGAGAATGGATTCGTATCTTCTCCAAATACAAACACAAAACAGATCAGAGAAGCAATCATAGGTTCAAAATAACCAACATGTTCTTCATCATACGTAGGTTCTAAGCCTAAAGGATCCATTCCAACATCCATTTCCCCAGGCTCTCTCTTCACGTTTTACGGTTAGAGAGGATTCCCAGGTACTTTGGAAGAGGTTTGGGACTACAAAACAATCAACCAGGCCTTACACTACAGAAAGGTAGAAGTTGGGAGTTGGAAAATATAAAGAGAATACTAGAAAGCTAAATAGAGCTTTACCTTGGTAGCTTGAGCCTTGAGTAGACAATCCAGCAGAGTTTCCCTTCTTCTTGCAAAGCTCCAATGCTTCAAATTGCCAGCCATTTGCAAGAGGAGGACCCCTCTATTTATAGGCACAATCAAGGGCATAAAAGTCCCAAGGGTATGCCTAAAAACACTTCTAGATTATTCCAATTCCCATTAAAGGCTTGGATTGGAGTAATTTCGCAAGTTTCAAAGGGTAAAACAGGGAGTTCAAGTCCCTAAGAGAGAGGTAATATGTGTAAATAAGGCTCAGAGATCGAGCCTTTTTGCAAATGCACGAAACAAGCAAAACCTCATAAACAGTGCGGTTTCAACAAAACCGCCACTCTATATGCGGTTTCCATGCAAATTCACCTCAACCGCACATACAGAGCGGTTCAAATTCAGTTACGCTCCTCATGATTGCTGTCGACGTGGCCTAACGGCCTAAGCTTCTAGAAGCCACGTCGCAGCTCACGCAAAAAGCATGAACCTCAATCGTGCTGTGTGCACGGTCGCAACCGCATACACTGGGCGGTTGAGACCAAATTCACAAAAACCGCATATACAGTGCGGTTAGCACCCCTTTTGAGTATTTTTGAGTATTTGACACATGTCAAAGCTCAAATAAAACATTTAAAATTCATTGTGATTGTTCTCTCACATTGAAGTGCAATTTGGGGTGTCTACAACTGCCCCCTCTTCGCTGGAATTGGAACCAATTTGACAGCGGAGAGCAAAAGACCCGCAAATTGCGTCTTCCAAGATTGTGTCCATTTAATCATGACTTGCAAGAACTTCAAAATATGATTTTTGGAAAAAGAATTTGTTTAGAGGATCTGCTGAAAAGTCCCTAACCTTAAGGGGCAAATCCTCTTCTCGCGTCTCACAAAGCACTCGTGGCTATGAAGTGAGATTTGAGCAAATTTTTAAAACAAAAGTTGATAGGGTGGCGCTTCTTGCAATTCAAGACTATCTTGAACACAAATCTCTTGAAAGAGAATGGGAAAAGTTTTGAAAATTCATTCTTTTTTGTGTTAACCGTACTGTGCATGCGGTTTTTGGCCATTTCAATTTCAACCGCTCTGTCTGTGCGGTTTTCTAGGTTGCATATAACCACGACTGCGACTCCTCACTTTACCTTTGCAAAACCCTTGAACTCCGGTGCTTTCCTTCTCCTCTTGCGACCGTAGTTTTCTTCCAGTCTTCGATCTCTTCTTCTCCGGCAACGCTACCTACTCTCTGGCGACTTCTGTTTTTCCGGTGACGTTGTTCTTCTGCAACGCTTGGCGAACTCTGTCGTTGTGGCTTTGAGTGAGTGATCTATCCTCACCGATCTCTTTCCTTCCTCCACTGTGGCTGAGAATCTTTCTCAACCCTCACTTCAATCAACTGCCCTTGAAGCTCCGGTGAGGCCAAGAGTTCTTTTTTCCTTGCAAAAATTCAGATTTCCTTAAGCCCAGGTAAGTGGCCGAACCCTCCTTTCTTGTAGATGTTCAACCGAAAGTGATGTTTTGATTCTACGAACAGATTATCATGCTCTTGAACAAACAAATTTGCTACTTTGTTCCTGGTAGATTGAACCCCCCCAACCTCTTTGCATGCCCACGGCATAGGTTCATCGGATTTTTTTGTCTGCAGCAATTTGTGATTCTTGTAAATGCTGTCAATATTCCCTTTTCCGTGCCTGTGCATGCCAATATGAATCTGATTTTTCTTGGTTGATACTCTGCCTAGAAACGCATGAACTTTGCTTGTTTGACTGTATTTGTAGCGATAGCATCCTGAGCTATTTTTATGCGCGGTGACTAGCTAAGATAAACTGATCGCAACTAGCATGCCGCTTGCCTTCGTTCATGCTTTCAGGCTTATTTCAAGGCTTTGATTGTAGCAAATGCAAATTCATGTCTGATTTTTGCTTGAGTTGAACACCTGTATGACTTTAGCTGGAATGGTTCAGGACCCAGTAGATGCTGACACCTTATAGGATTGAACCTGAAATAATAGCTCGAATTCAACTTTGATTGCCTTGTCAACCATATGACCTGCTCACACAACGCTACTTAGAGGCTGCAATCTGTTTTTCCCGAAGCGCTATTAGGCCAAGGATATTGAACTTAGCCCTGTACTAATCTCTAATCCAATTGACGTCAAAACACTTCGACCCTGAATATACAATTTCCTAGCAGTCTGAATCATGCTTTGATTGCCTTTTGCTGACCTCCTTTTGTGAACCTGAAAATGGAACACACTTAACAGTTTAGGGCTTTAGGCAATTTGTAATGAATTGGAAATTCTGAAAAAGCTCCTTCTCAAAAATCTTTTCCTCTAGAGGAAGAAATCAGTAAAGACTTTTTTAAAAATTTTGAAGAACAGAAGTGTTAAATCCTGGTTCGGTCGGACACTTTTGGAGTGTTCCTTCCAATCTCCATTTTTCTGCAAACCCAACAAATTTGATTAATCTAAAGAAAAGCAAAATTAAAAGAAACATGAAAGCAAATATAATGACTTTAAATTTAAAAACATAATGAATTTCTCCCTGCAATTGGTCTCGTAGATGGCTCGCACCCGTCGCGCTTCTCGAGGTCCCGCAGATGAGCCTTCATCTTCAAGGGTTCGGAGGGACCAGGCCGATGTGGCATCTTCTTCTAAGGCCGAGCATGACCCTGATATTTCTTCTCCCAGTAGTCTGGAGGTCTCAGATTCAGATTCTGGAGCATCTGGGGGTTCACGAGAGCCAACCCCTGAGGTATTCTCTTTTCTCTTTTAAATACCAGGCCTTTTCCTTACCACCTTCCACCTGAACCCATCATGTTTGCATTTCTAGCCCGCTGCCGAGGTTCGAGGTCATGGCGGAGCTCGCCGTAGAGGTAGGGCAGAGCCCCGGGCAACTCGAGTTGCCATTCCTGCTGGGATTGCGAATTAGATCCAAGATACTCCTCTTCTCCATGATCTGAGGACGCACCCTTCGGCGGGCGTCAGAGCTGATACTCCCCTTGTCTATCCGTCTTCTCATTATCGCAGGAGTTGGGCTCTTTTTGCCGAGACAGTGGCCGGATGCTCAACCCCTTTGCGCCGAGAGATGGGCCGTTTTGGGGTCGGCCCCTTCATCACTATCACCGACATTCGTCAGGATCGTCCTCTGATAGCAGCTATGATGGAGCAGTTCTTCCCAGAGACCCTGAGCTTCCATTTGCCTGATGTGGAGATCGGGATTCGTCCCTCTGACTTTGCTCTCATTACTGGGATCAGGATGACTGGAGATGTCATCACTGAGTTGGATAGGCCGACTGATTTGGAGATTGCCGAGCTTTTGGGATATGATGAGATACCAGTGGAGGCATGGGACAGGAGTAGGATCACTCTCCTTTCCTGGACTTGGTTGAAGGATACCTTCCTCGTGAGGGGATACGGTACTGTGGCAGTGGAGCATCCCAACTTCCCAGTGGCCTTTCGCTTCCTTTTTCTACTGATGATGGGGTCGTGCTTCTGCTTGGAGGATACCACCTCAGTTAGCCCTCATTTCCTGAGTCTTCTCAGGGATTTACCTCGAGCGAGGGACTATGCTTGGGGTCAGCTCGTCTACGACACCCTATTAGCGGGTCTGCGGCGAGTGGTCTCTGGCCTGTCCTCTCCCAGAGGTGCTGGAGTTGCCTACAGGTTCTTCTGGCCTTTTTTACAGGTATAAATTCATTTTTCTTTTTCTTTTCTTTTCTTTTTCTCTTTTTTTTTCTTCTTTTTCTTTTTTTCATCTTCTCTTTTTTCTTTCTTTTTCAGTTCTTCGCTTGGGTCTATGTGGCCCACTTTTGCCCGACATTCACACTGCCCGAGGGGACATTCCCTGTGGCACGTAGATGGAGTCAGATTCAGCGCGACTCTGAGAAGAGTCGCCCCAGGTCGGCCAGGGCTCACTTGGACAGGACCTTCAGGAGAAAGGTAAATGCTTTCACGGATTCCTCTTGTATCAATTCTTGTTTTCTCTTTTCCTTTTTCAAGAATCTGATATGTATCTTTGTTTATTTTCAGCTGTCTGTCCCCCGTCTGGATGGCCTTCATGATGACTTAGCTTTTCAGCCATTTGTGGATTAGGCGTTCGCTCTAGATCAGCGACGTTAGAGGTACCCGTTCTTCATCGGGCAGCTGGGTAGCATTTGGTACCTCGGCGAGCGCTTCTACTTCCAGCACATCGATGAGCTCCGGATCCCCGTGGCTCCTCCAGACACGACACCCGTCACCCCTCCTGGTCCCTTCGATCCAGCCCATTTTGGAGATTGGGTAGCTAGAGAGACACTTTTAGCCGAGGATGACTACGATGCTTGGTTCGGGCAGGTCTCAATGGGTTGTCTTATGCAGCCCATGCCCGTTCAAGGTGGAGTTACTGAGATTGGAGGGGTGGTGATCTGCCTATATGACACCACGGTATGAATCTCGTCCTACTATATTCTTTTCACCTTCTCCTTTTGAAATTGCTGATGTCCTTTTCTTCTCATTTCATGAGGCACAGTTAAGGGAGATCCGAGCTCGATATGCGGATCTAGAGCGCCAGCTGGCGGAGAGAGACGCTGCTATAGCTAAGAGCGATGTCATCATCACTGGGCAGGCCGCTCTTATTGCTGATTTGCGGGCTCAGCTAGCCATGGCTCAGGGCCAGGCAGGGCCTTCACAGGTTCAGGTTGTCCCTCTATTCCTTTCAGTTTCTGTTTTTTATCTTTTATATTCTTTGCTTCTAATCGAGATTTTTCTGTTTTCAGGAGGACGTGGTAGCCTCACCATCCAGCTCCCGTACCCTATCTCTTTCTGTAGAGGCTGCAGAGATCCCAAAGAGAGATCTGGAGATATTGGCTGAGGTCACTTATGCTGCCGTTCCTGAGCCAGCTGACCTGCCGGAGGTTGCCTCTATGCCTGAGAATCCTCCTGAGCCGGAGACTGTGCCTGCCCTCGTATCTGCTGAACCAGAGGAGGATCCCGTGGTAGTCACTGAGCTGGAGGAGGTTGGTCCTGAGGTTTCTGAGGTCCCTGAAGCAGCCGAGCCTGCGATGGAGGCAGACGTGTATGATGTACCCGAGCCTAAGATGGTAGAGGTCCGTGAGAAAGCAGAGCCCATAGACGTTGACTTGTCTCCTGCTGCTGAGGATTCTGGGGTTCTGGACTTGGTCCCCTTGGCGACAGATATCTCAGTTTCCCGCTTCATGGATCTTACCCGTGATGGCTCAGACGATCCAGATCCTGTCCTTTCAGTCGAGCCGGTGCCTCCAGTCGATCCACCTCCTCCTATCGGCCCGTCTTCTCCTGCCAGTACCTCATCTTCGGCTTAGCTGACTTTCCCCGAGTATGATCCCTCGATGAATCCCGTCTACACACTTCAGTCTATTTTGGGTCGCCTACCTCGCTGTGCCGATCCACGTATCTTGGATCAGGTTTTTACTCGACGGTGACGGCGAGGCAGAGGCTGTTTGGGTTGACCTGCAGGAGACAGGTTTAGATTAGGATTTTTCCTTCTGCACATGACACTTATATAGAAAACTGATGTATCATTTTGCACATGTATATAAAAGAGAAAATTATTCATTTTTTGCTTCTTTTCTTTTATTTTTCGCTTTTTATATGTTTCCATCATGCTATAACTGCTATACAAGTAACAGGTATCTTTGGAAAACATGACTTATAAAAAGAAAGAGGAAAACCCATTTTTGTGCAGAAACCGCACATACAGGGTGGTTGTGCTGGAACCGCACTTGTCCCGCGGTTTTTACACTCCGCAGAAATGAAACCGCACATTGGGTGCGGTTCAAGCACAACCGCTCTGAGTATGTGGTTTTTGCCCTTTTGCGATTTTAAAGCCGCTAATCACGGGCAGAACGTCACTTTGACGTATTGCTTAGGTCATAAACCCCCTGTAAGCACCTCATTTTTGCGCTCCTAGAAGAGCCGGAAATGCAAACCCTGGACAAAAATTCAAACACTGAGGGGTCAAAAGTTGAATTTTTGATCAAGTGAAAATTGGCCACCTCGCTTTATATCATTGGATATAGAATCTCGACACAGTTCCAACCCAACTGAGTTTGCTGGAATCGGAGTTCGGGTGAACGTTCTGCGGTCGGTCAAACTTGAGGGGAGCCGAAAGTTGACTTTCTGCTAAAACCCGATCCAGATGCTTACCTCTATGTCATTGGATAGAGAATCTCGACACGATTCCGACGCAACTGAGTTTGCAGGAATCGGAGTCCGGATGAAGGTTCTGCAGGCGATCAAACTTGAGCAGAGCCGAAAGTTGACTTTCTGCTAAAACCCGATCCAGATGCCTACCCCTATGTCATTGGATAGAGGGCTCCAATACGATTCTAACACAACTGAGTTTGCCCAGATCGGAGTCCGGATGAAGGATCTATGAGCCGGTCAAACTTGAGGGGAGCAGAAATTGACTTTATGCTAAACCCCAGAACAGCTGCCCAAACTTGTCCCAGTGGACAGGTCATCCTGACACGATTCCAATCCAACTGAGTTTGCTCGAATCGGAGTCCCGGATAATAAGTTATGAGCAAAACAAGAAACCCTAAAAAAACTGCCCACGTGGCAAAAACAGTAGAAAAAGGTGTCTGGGGGCAAATCCGTAAATAATCAGGACAGTCAAAAATATCTGATGGCATATCTGTAATTATCTGGGGACGAATCTGTGAATATCAAGTTGATGAGAAAATAGCTCAGGGACCAATCTGCAATTTCCAAGAAAATCACCCCACATGCTTAATTCCCCACCACATCTTTCCCTCCCTCTCTCTCCTCCATAACTCATCCCCCATTCCCCACCACATCTTTCTCTCTCTCTCTCTCTCTCTCTCTCTCTCCTTCATAAATCCATGTCCCCTATGATCCCCCCCATGCATCATCCATGCATGCATCCCTCTCTCTCTCTCTCTCTCTCTCTCTCCCCCATGATCATACATCATCATCCACCCATAACTCTCTCTCTCCCATAATTGTGTCCCCCATGCATGCATACACATCACATGCATGCATACATATCACACCCATACCACCCCACCATAAAAAAGGCACCAAGCCCCATACGTAAGGGGTTGGTTTTTTTAGCACATTTTGTCCCACCATTTCCTTCTCCACCCTTCTTCTCCATCTCTCCCAAAACCCTCTTCTCTCTTTGCCTTCTTCATCTTCACCTAAGAAGCAACTCCAAAGAGCTGCTGGTGGTGTCTTGAAGGTGGTGTTCCAACCATTTCAACTTCAAAAATCTGCTGGTGGTGCCTCGAAGGTGGTGCTCCAGCCGTTATCCTACCTCCAAGAGATCTCAACACCTCTAAGCATAACTTCAAATCCTCAAGGTGAGCTTGTTGACACCCTTTGTTCAACATATTTGAATATGAATGAGAAGTGAGTATTTTTGCTTCATTTCATGCTATATATTTCACTACTTTTTTCTTCATATGGTTTACATAGTCGTTGTTGCTTTCACTAAGTCCTCACCTCTGGTGTAACCCCATGGCAAGAGGGGTGGGATTCTAGTAGTCTAAGGAGAAGGAGAGGGGTCTTCTTGGGTGGTTCGAAGGGTCCATGAACTGTTGTGGGCTTGCTGATTTCATTTCTTATTTTATGTTTCTTTTCATTTAAAAAAGAGGAGGGTGTTCCTCTTATGATACATCCGCTGTACCCCTTTCATATAACCCCCCACTTTCCTTTCTCTAGATGCTCCCTTTCTAAGTTAGATGGTGAAGTATGGTTATGTTATAAGGCATGCATAACAAGGGCTTATTTCTTCTCGTACATGCGTGGTAGTCACTGTCTTCTTTTAGGTATGCATGAGTTTTTCCTAGCACTCATCGTTATGTATAACATGCATGTTCTTGTTTCAAAACCATGTACACCCTTTTTCCCTTGTTGTTCTAAGCTTGACCTCAAGGGTCACTTAAGCTACTGTTTTTCTTGACCAGCCAAGGTCACCCCCAATTGGCCTTGCATATGCCTCACAAACATGTTTATGCCCTCATGTATTAGAAGCCTATCTAGGTGTCTTAAGTGCTCTACTGTTTGGTGTCATTTTGTACACCTAGAAGTGGCTTTCCTTTTAGCTCTTAAGTACCATAGGTGCACATACATGCACTTTTAGGGTAAGTGGTTTCTTGGAAGTTGATTCTTTAGGTCACTTGCACATACTCCACCAGAATGCTGTTCTTGCATGGCTTATAAGTATGTTTAGGTGCCTTGTATATCTTGTTACTTGATTTAGTTTGGTATGCGAGTAAGTAGTTATTTTAACTCATATGCACGGCTCCCTGAATGTATGTGGTATGTAGGGATACACACACTGCACTTTTGGTTTAAGCTATGCATGTTGGCCTTGATTAGTAGGTCTTAAGTGGCCCCATTTGCTTGTTGTTGTGTGACATGAAAAGAACTAGGATAGGGACACTTAAGTCCCTATTTCACTGCTGGTCATGATGCGAAAGGGGAGAGGCAAAACCTTAGGCCTCCTCCCCTTTACCTTGCTTGAACTTTGGAAACCACAAGAGACCAAAAAGCATGGTCCCTCATTCTTTGAACCAATGTGGGCCCCTACACAATCACTGGAACACCCCAAGAAGCCCAAGAACCCATGCCCAATGCAAAAATCCGAAAAACCCAAGTTTTTAGGTTGATCCGACAACTCAGGTCGGATCAACAGGGCTTTGTTCGTAACCGGCCAAAGATGCCGGATACACTGACCCTTATGTGTAACCGGCATCTCATGCCGGCTACACAGCCAAATTGTTTTTTATGTTATTTCAGGATCTTGTACTGGTTTCTTGATTCGTTCGATCAATCCGAATGAACCAGAAGGGTTTCCGGGTCAACCGGAGACCCAAGATGGGCCATGGACCGAACCGGTCCAATTTGAATTCCAGTGGGCCTTCCAATGGGGCCCACCAAGTCCGTCAAACCCACTTTTGCTAAATGAAGACAATTAAATTAATTGAGTGGGCCAAACCCATTGAGGCCCACCAAAGCCCATTTTGGAAGCATGATGCTTAAATTATGTTATGGTTTGGCCGAGACCAAGGGCAAGGCCTGTCGGACCCACTAAGCCCATTGAGCAAAACAAGGTTAGGGTTTCCAAACCTTAACTCAAGAAGCCTTGGGCTTTCAAGCCCAAGCCCGGGTAAAGGGCCCCAAGCCCAAAGCCTGGCTCATTTCGGCTCAGTTAATCAAGATAATCTCAAAATCACTTGGCAACCAACTGTGTGGCCCACTCAAGGGCACAGAAAGCAATCCCGGCTCACTTTGGCATGAAATCCACTTAAATAATCAAACTTGAATTTCAAAATAAAATCAATTCATTGAACCAAGGCCCGAAGGGCCTCTCAGGCTAGATTAAGGCCCACCAAGGGACACGTGGGCTTAACCAAGCCCACTAGGGATACCGTAGGCCTTCCAACGGGGCCCACCCAATCAGACTCATTTCATTCAATAATAAGAAGATAAAATCAAGCAAAGGGACCCACACCACTTTGGCGGTCCCGCCAGACTTAACCAAATATGCATGCTGGATTAGGAATCGGGTGAGTGAGATACCAAAATTGACTCAAACCAGGGAAACCTATGGGACCCGTCATCCGACGGGGTGGCCTGGGGTGTCTACGGACTTCCCCTGACCGCAACCGAGACCTGTCTCCGAATCCCAAGCCGCAGACCAGACCAATAGACAAGATTAGGCACCTAGGTGTCTGCTTGCACCCCATCAGGCGGTGGTGACTCCGATTTTTTCCCGTGTGGCGTTTATAACACGCGCACACCCCCTCTTTGGCGATTTTTCTCTCTCCTAGCTGCCTTTAATCCACTTTTTGCCATCAATGGCCTCTGATTCAGCTTCTGCGCCTTCTTCGTCCTTAGTACCTGAAATATCAGCTTCCAGACCAACCATTAGATCAAAACCCCCAAATTTGACAAGATATGCCGTTGTAGATACTTGTTGTGAGAGATGGGTTGACTCAATGACCCATCAAGACAAGATAGATTGGGATTTCACCAATCTAGGCCACATCCTCTCACTCCCAAAGGTTTCCCTAAAATGGAAATCATAGAGGCATTGATTGGGCATTGGGAACCCCAATTAAACCTTTTCAGATTCGGGGATAAGGAGATGACCCCTACAGTTGAGGAGGTTGAAACCATCCTCAACACTAGGTTCTCCAAAAAGGTAGTCAACCCACCTCTCAAACCAAGCTTTAAAAAGGAAGCCTCCACTTTCTTAGGTATTGGCAAGAAAGAGTTAGGGGATGACGCCCTATTGACCCTATCCAAGTCATTTTTGACTGAAATGCTATTGATTAGCTCGAACCAGCCAGCCCGGTTTAATGCCTTAACTTTGATAGTGGTCAACCAACTTTTATTCCCCCGAGATGACAGCGAGGTTGATTTATCCCTCATTTCAGTCATTTGCCAGGTTAGGGAGCACAAAAGGCTTGCCCCTATGATCCTGGCTGAAATATACTAGGCCCTGACTGACTGCTATCATCGGAAGAAGAAGAGTTTCCTCGCCTGCACCCCTATCCTTCAGGTAAAATCTGAATCTCTTTCTTGAATTACAATTTTCTTGAAATTAAAATTTTCTTTGCAAATAAATTGAAATGCTTCCCTTTTCTTTGTAGCTCTGGCTTCTGGATCGTCTGACTCAGATCGAGGAGATAGACCGACACCTTGCCCGGAACATGGATGTTCTCACTTTGATGAACAATCGGGGATGTCTTTCTATCCCAGGAGGAAAGAGGGGATGGTTTGTCTTCTTAGGGACGCTTCAGGATGACCAGGTGAGATGGCCTGGTACTTGTCAGCCTTCTGCCGAGATGGTGATCAGCTTTGCGGATCGAAACTTTGCCGTGCTCATGGGCTTGAGATCTGCTGTGCTTTATTTGCCATTGAGAGTCATCCGGCAATTCAGAGAGGAGACTCAGGGGATCCTGGTACCTCATGGCTATGACGAGTTCATTGGACCCCTCACACTGGCCACCACGGGGCTATGTTTTCGTTTGATGAAGAACTGGTCCCACGCCTGCCTTTTGAGTGGTCCTGTCTTCTCCAAACTACATGAGAAGGACTACCTCTTCTGGATTAGAGAGCAAGTGCAGAGTTGTGCTTCTGTACCGGCGAATCCCCCTGCTGTCCCGTGTCCTATTTATGAGGACCTTCTGGAGACCGAGAGGGCTTCTCATAGGCGGCTCCAGCATATCTGGGTGGAGGAGGCTCAAGCAATGAGATTGGAGAAAGAAGACTTGGAGAGACGGCTTGCAGAGCAGATATAGGCCCGTCACTTCGAGGTTAGAGCCGCATGGCGTAGGCATGATGAGACCATGGCTAGGCTTAGGGAGATGAGGACCAGACAGACCCTCTCAGATGATGTCATTTCCTTCCTCAGCGACCCGGTTGCAGAGGGGGCTCAGAGGCTTGTCGTGGTTCAGGCGGCTCGGATTAGAGAACTCGAGGAGAGACTAGGGGATAGAGATTAGCCCCTTTATTGTATTTTTTTCTTTTTTACACTTTTGTACAAAGAGAAACTCCATTAGTTGAAGGACATGGAATACAAAAATAGGTTCTTTATACTATTGCCTCAGAACTCTCATATGCCTATAAAAATTGATAGTTTCATGAAAAGTCACTGATTTCTCGTCATCGGCCAAAATATAATTTTCCTTTTTTACGTATTTTTACTGAAAATTGGTCCATAATGCTTAATCCCATATAGTTTAATGAATTAAAGCAAGTTGGATTAAGAAGGGTATTTTAAATAATAGGGAAGAATCCATTCCGTCAACCTTAGGACCTTTAGACTCATCCCCAAACTCCTTCCCATCTCCATGGATCATACCATCACTTACTGGCTCAGTCCTGTGCTGAAAATTTGACAAACTCAACCTTGTCGCTGAGAATCGTATACTCATACCGGTTTAGCTTGAACCGTTTTTAACATGCAGTTTTCTGGCCCCTCTGCTAAAACCGCATAACTAGTGCGGCTTGAGTCAATCTGTACCCACAGTGCGGTTTTCATCCTTTTTCTGTTTTTTTTTTCATTTTTCTTTTGTTCCTTTCTTCTTTTTTTTCTTTTTTTTCTTTTCCTGGCCAATATTGCCCCTAGTGACTGTTACGGTTTTCACTAGGGCCGGCTTATCCATTCCATCATTGCCAATCCAACACTGAAAGTTGAAGGAATACACCAAGATCACCGAGGGCTTGGCCAATAGGACGAAATGAAGGCTAGGTTAGGTTTATGAAAGAAAAGGTATTATAGGCCCAAAATTTTTGAAATTTTGAAATAGGACAACTGGGCTTACAGTCATGATAGATATAACCCCAATTCCCAAAATTTTTTCTTTTTCTCTCTTTTTGTAATTGGCTTTCATTTGCCACCTCATTTTTCCTTTCTTTTCTTTCTTTATTTTTGCCCATATTGGCTTTGCCCCAGTTGCAACTGTAAGTCCCAGTTTAGGTTTTTTAGAAAAATACGAACAGGCTCAATTTGGTTAGGCTAGGGATTTTAAAATTTTGAGGGATAAAGAAAAATGGCCTCAGATCATTTCCTGGTGATATTCCATCAAGGGAAATACCACTTGACTGCGTCAGAGTTGATTGGCTCAGGAAAATCCTTTCCATCCATTTCTGATAGGATGAGAGCGCCTCCTAATAGGACCTTCTTCACCGCATAAGGCCCTTCCCAATTTGGCTTAAACTTTCAACGAAGGTCTTCCAAAAATGGTAATATTTTCCTTAAAACCAAATTACCCACTTGGAAAGCTCTGGGCTTCACCTTCTTATTATAGGCCCTGGCCATCCTCTTCTGGTACAATTGGCCGTGACAAAGCGCATCCAGACGCTTTTCCTCTATTAGGTTGAGTTGATCATATCTAGACTGAATCCATTCAGCTTCTTCGAGCTCTACTTCCATAAGCACTCTCAGTGATGGGATTTCCACTTCAATAGGTATGACTGCCTCCGTTCCATAAACCACGGAATATGGCGTTGCCCCAGTAGAAGTCCAGATTGAGGTTCTGTAAGCATGTAGAGCAAATGGCAGCATTTCGTGCCAATCTCTATAGCTCACTACCATTTTCTGAATTATTTTCTTTATGTTCTTATTTGCCGCCTCTACTGCCCCATTCATCTTTGGCCTGTATGGAGCTGACTTGTGATGAGTTATCTGAAACTGCTCACACATCTTCTTCATATCCTTGTTCTTAATATTTGAAGCATTGTCTAATACTATGGCATTTGGCAATCCATAGCGACAAATTATGTTGTGCTTCAAAAACTTAAGAACATCTTTTCCTGTGATATTTGCATATGAAGCAGCTTTCACCCACTTCGTGAAATAATCGATTGCCACAAGGATAAACCGATGTCCATTTGACGCCTTTGGAGAAATCATCCCAATGACATCAATACCCCACATAGAAAAAGGCCATGGTGAGGTCATGCTATGTAGCTCACTTGGTGGTGCATGCTTATTATCAGCGTATATTTGGCACAAATGGCATCTCTTGACGTGTACGCAGCAATCATGCTCCATCATAGACCAATAATATCCCAGTCGCAGTATTTTCCTGGCGAGCATGTGTCCATTCATGTGCGGCCCACAAACTCCTCCATGTACTGTTTCTATCAATCTTTCTGCTTCAATCTTGGTGACGCATCTAAGTAGAACATCATTGTAAGATCTCTTGTATAACTGCCCACCACTTAGAAGAAACTGCCCTGCAAACCTCTGTATCATTCTTTTTTCAGTAGAAGTAGCACCTTCTGGGAAACCCCGATTATTCAAGAAATTCTTGATATCATGAAACCACGGTTTTCTTCTTCCTGCGCTCCTTCTAGAACAAGATAGTAAGCTGGCTCGTCTCTGAATTCAATTTCGAGTGGTTGGATGTCTACCCCTTCTGGAATACCAACCATTGAAGCCAATGTCGCCAAGGCATCCACAAATTGATTCTTAGATCTTGCCATATAGCTAAACGAAATTCGAGTAAATTTGGTTCTTATTTCTTCCAAATACAGGTGATATAGGATCAACTTGTGATCTTTGGTTTTCCATTCACCAGTTGTTTGGAAGATGATAAGACTCGAATCTCCATATACATCAAGTTCTTGAACATCATGATCTAGAGCAGCTTGTAATCCAATTATACGTGCTTCGTACTCTGCGATGTTGTTTGTACACTGAAACCTCAACTTTATTGCGATCGGGATATGCGAACCATCCGACTTCACTAAAATTGCTCCAATTCCATTTCCATTCATATTTGCAACCCCATCAAAAAACATTTGCCAAGAGTCTTCACTTTCTTCTTCTTCAGCAAATAAGATAGCCTCATCAGGGAAATTTGTCTTAAGAGGCGTATAATCTGGTAATGGATGCTCAGCCAAGTGGTCAGCGATTGATTGACCTTTGATTGCTTTCTGAGTGACATAGGTTAGGTCGAATTCTGAAAGCAAAAGCTACCATCTTGCTGTTCTACCAGTTAAAGCCGACTTTTCAAACAAATACTTCAAAGGATCCATCCTTGAAATCAACAAAGTTGAATAACTTAAGAAATAGTGCCTAAGCCTCTGAGTTGCCCAGACCAAAGCACAGCAAGTCTTTTCCAAAGGCGAATATCTTGTCTCATAATCTGTGAACTTCTTACTCAAATAATAGATAGCCTTTTCTTTTCTGCCTATTTCATCATGCTACCCCCAATACACATCCCATTGATGTTTCTAAAACCAATAGATAAAGAATCAACGGTCTTCCTGGAGTTGGCGGTACTAGAACAGGTGGATTTAACAAATACTCCTTTATCTTGTCGAATGCTTGCTAGCAATCCTCATTCCATATAGTTGGGTTGTTCTTCCTTAGAAGCTTAAAGATCGGTTCGCAAATAGCAGTGAGCTGCGCTATGAACCAGCTAATGTACTAAATTCTTCCAAGAAAACCCCTAACTTCTTTTTCTGTTTTAGGAGGTGGCATCTCAATGATTGCCTTTGCTTTAGATGGGTCTATCTCAATCCCTCTTCTGCTTACAATGAAACCCAATAACTTTCCTGATGTGGCTCCAAAAACACACTTTGCTGGATTAAGCCTTAAACTGTATTTCCTTAAATGGTCAAATACCTTCTTTAGATTGATCAAGTGGTCATCTTCTTCACAAGACTTGGCGATCATGTCATCCACATAAACCTCCATCTCTTTATGGATCATGTCATGAAAAAGGGCCGTCATGGCTCGCTGATATGTTGCCCCGGCATTCTTCAGTCCAAATGGCATGACTATGTAGTGAAAGGTTCCCCAAGGCGTAATAAATGCTGTTTTCTCTTGATCTTCCCTTACCATTTTGATTTGATTATACCCAGAGAAGCCGTCCATAAAGAAGAACAAGCTATGCACTGCGGTATTATCTACCAAGATATCGATGTGTGGTAAGGGAAAATCGTCCTTTGGGCTCGCCTTGTTCAAGTCTCTATAATCTACACACATCCTAACATTTCCATCCTTCTTTGGAACCGGCACAATATTAGCTAACCACTCGGGGTATGTGGAAACCGCCAAAAATCCAGCTTGAAACTGTTTAACCACTTCATCTTTAACTTTCAAAGTCCATTCAGGCTTTAACCTTCTCAATTTCTACTTAATGGGCTTTACTTCTGGTAGGATTGGCAGCCTATGTACAACCATGTCTGTATCCAACCCTGGCATATCTCGATAAGACCATGCAAACACGTCCTTGTAATCGGCCAAGAATTGGGACATTCCCTTCTGCTGCATATCAGACAAGCATGCACCAATCTATACAATTTTTGGGTCCTCTTCAGTCCCAAGGTTTATGGAAATGGTTTCTTCAATATTAGGTTGAATATCCTTTTCATGACATTCCAATTGATATGAGATTTCTCTTGGAAGGTCATCTTCTTCGGCCTTGGTCTCCTCTTCGATCCCCATTAGGTCGAAGTCGAGCTCGAGGTCGAAGTCATATTCAACTTGTTCTAATTCAGTTTGCATATATGGTTCATAAGCATATTGGACCATTTTGAAAGATCGAAATTTTCTAGAAAAAGTTGAAAAATCTTCTTGGGTTTTTTGAGAACCTTCTAAAGAAGCTTTTCTTGAAGATGAAGGTTCATTAAAACCTTCAGGAAAGGGCAATCCACTAATGGAGTTTTTTTTTGGAGGCCGCAGCTGATTGCCAACCATATGCGGCCTCAAATGTTAAAGGGATTTCTTCCCAATTTTTCAAAACAAAGCCTTCTGGAGCAGGTGATATAGTGCAAGCCTACTCCTCCTCAAGCTCCGAATCCGATATCACCATTACCGGATTGGAAAAACTGCCGTTTTCTGCTTCGGGGCTAATTTCAGATGTGACTCCATCTGGGATCTTGATTGATGCCCAATGTGCGCGCCTGATTTCGGCCGCACGACGAGGCGCACACAAAACGATGCGTGCCTCGGGATTTGTTTGGAGTCGCCACTGCCTGATAGGGTGCAGGCAGACACCTGGGTGCCTAAGTTCTTCAACTAAGGCTTGGTCTGCGGCTTAAGATTCTAAGTAGGTTCTCGGTTGCGGTCTGGGGAAGTCCGTAGACACCCCGGTCCACCCCGTCAAGTGACGGGTCCCATAGGTTTCCCTGGTTTGAGTCAACTTTTGGTCTCTCACTCACCCAATTCTTATTCCAGCATTCGATTTGCGTAAGTCTGGCGGGACCGCCAAAGTGGTGCGGGTCCCTTTACTTGATTTTATCTTCTTATTATTGAATGAAGTGAGTCTGATTGGGTGGGTCCCGTTGGAAGGCCCACGGATCTCTTGGTGGGCCAAGTGTGGCCCACATGTCCCCTTGGCGGGCCTCAGTCTAAACCTGAGAGGCCCTTTGGGCTTTGGTTCAAATGAATTGATTTTTATTGGAAGTTTAAGTTTGATCATTTAAGTGGATTTCGTGCCAAAGCGGGCCGGGATTGCTTTATGGGCCCTTGAGTGGGCCACACAATTGGTTGCCAAGTGATTTTAGCTTATCTTGCTTAATTTGTGCCAAAGTGGGCCAGGATTTGGGCTTGGGGCCCTTTATCTGGGCTTGGGCTTGAAAGCCCAAGTCTTCATGAGTTAGGGTTTGGAAACCCTAAAATTGGTTTGATTTGATGGGCTTTAGCGGGCCCGATAGGCCCTTGCCCTTAGTCTCGGCCAAACCACGCATTTCATGCATCAATTTCACAAGTCCGATTCGGGTGGACCGCCTTAGGTTTGGCCCACCCGGTTTAATCGGTTAATTTTGCTTGTCTTGATTAAGTTGCATGCATACATGTTTATTGGGCCGAGTGGGCCCCGTTGGAAGGCCCACTGGAAATCAAGTTGGACCGAGGGTCCAAGTCCCATGTTGGGTTTCCGGGTCACCCAGAAACCCTGTTGGTTTATTCGGTTTAGTTCGGAAATGGCACTCACATCCAGCAATAATCACAAAAAACATACAAGACTGACACTTTCTCATGGAAAAACTAGCTCATTATACTGGGTCCAAGGGGAGGTACCCGGGGCCCCTCGGTACGGTAAAGCGCATTTTCGGGATTTTTCAAAAATATGGCAATTTGGCCTTTTTTAGGGGTATGCGCCGACCTCAGACACTAGGCGCAAGGTCGGCGAGGTGGGCAGACCGAAAAAACCAAAAAAACCATCCGCGGGCGAAGTGGGCGCAACCAAAAGTGAAGTAGGCGCGAGCTCGGCGCACCCAAAAAAATCAAGTGGGCGCGAACTCGGCGCACCCAAAAATCAAGTGAGCGCGAGCTGAGCACATCCAAAATTAAGTGAGCACGAGCTGAGCGTATCCAAAATTAAGTGAGCGCGAGCTGAGCGCATCCAAAATTAAGAAGTGGGCGCGAGCTCAGCGGATGCTAAAAAAACGATCCGCTCACCCTTTTTTGGGTGCGGAGAGCTCGTAGATCTCGGCGCATACCCCTACAAAACCCGATATTCTGGTTTTTTGCTCCAACTCCATTTTTAACTGGTTTTTAGGGTCTGTAAGCCCTCCCTGGGGATCCTTAGAACCCCAGAAGACCCTCGAACACAGCTCAAAATTAATCTAACCTAACATATCCTCACCACTCATCACTCAAATCTCTCTGCAAACCTACAAAACCGAAAGCAAAACCCTAACAGAACATGAATAAATGAAGAAGGGAACAGGGGGGCTTTATCGGGATACAAGGGATGGAGAAATCATGGGGAACATGCTCCCCCTTTGAATCAAACAGGTAATATCAGTGAAGAACAAAATGCTAATAAAATATCGCAATGAACTTATTTATTTTGGACAAGGTGTCGTCGGGAACATTACCTGGGTTTCAATCTTTTGCAGGGTGTGCGTGAGGCTTCCAGGGAGCGCACGAGCAGTTGCTGGAGCCTCCTTCTTCTCACACCAAGAGCACGACCTCCTTCGGGTTCGTCGAGGAAGGAGAGGAAGGGAGAGGCCAAGTGTCTGGTTTTTTCTTCTTTGGGGAAGATGGTAGCCAAGACCACCTTCGAATGCCGACCCCAGAAACTGCCCAACCTTAAAAATGCCCGACCAAGAAAAACCGAACCCCAAAAGTCCCAAAACAAGAAAATGCCCAACCACAAAAAAATCTCGAACCCCAAAAAATGCCGAACCCCTACAAATGAAGGCTGCTGCGGCTTTTATAGACAAAGACAGGGGGTATCCGCCTAGTTTGGCACCCAGCTCAAGCTGAGCGCATACCGCTTGCCACGTTCGCGCGAGTGACCAAATGATTAAAAATCAATTAATGCAGCCGCTCGTTTGGTCGGAAAATCCGAATTTTTCGGATTTAGTCCCTGGTTATTTTTGGTTTAATCCGATATTCCGGGATTTTTACAGATTTAGTCCCTGAGATATTTCGAACATTTGGATATTTACGGATTTGATCCCCGAGATATTTTCCTGCGCAACTCGCCACGTGAGTAGCTTTTTGCCACATGCGCAGTTCGCCGGTTTTGCTGCTCGGAAACTTCGTCAGCTCATATTTTCTTCATCCGGGCTCCGATCTGGGCAAACTCAGTTGTGTTAGAATCGTATCGGAGCCCTCTATCCCATGACCTAGGGGTAGGCCTCCAGATCGGATTTTAGCAGAAAGTCAACTTTTGGCTCCGCTCAAGTTTGACCGCCTGCAGAACCTTCATCCGGACTCCAATTCCTGCAAACTCAGTTGCGTTGGAACCGTGTCGGGATTCTCTATCCAATGATATAAAGCAAGGTGGCCAAATTTCTCTTGATCAAAAAGTCAACTTTTTTTCCCCTCGAGGTTTGACTTTCTGTCGGGGTTTGACTTTCTGCCAGGGTTTTCATTTTCAGCAATTCCAGGGGTGCAAAAATAAGGTGCTTACACCCAATCTATAAAAGGCAACTTATTTTCTGCTTTTTCTTTTTCTTCATCCCCTGCCATTGCAAAGAATGCCCCAACCACTTCTGTGAAGTCCTGCTGCTCTCGTGGCAGTGGCTCAGGCTCACCTGTGGTTTTAGGTGAAGAAGTTGGTAAAAGTGGGATAAAAGGTTGAAGGGTTGATGTAAAAGGCTTCTTGAAGGGATTATCATTAATGTACGGAGGTTTAGATTGCTCCGCGGGAGGAGAGGATTGGATGGTATGAGAGGGCTTTGGGAAAGTTTCCCTTAAATAAGGGAATTTTTCTTGATTCTTTTCGTTTTCATTACCTTCCTCTTTCTGCTTTCCCCTTTTCCACTTTCTTAGCTTCATTCCTAGTCTTGCTCGTAGGACCAGTTTCTGTGCCTTTACGGGCTCCACTCTTCCTTGCAGATTGATTCCCAAACCCTTTCCTGGATGGAAGTCCCAATCTTTCAAAACCTTTTCCACCATCTTTTCAGCGCATGTCAACTTGTCTTTCTTTTTTAAACACCCCCCAGGTATGAAGTTGACTGTTTCAAACTAAAAAGAATGAAACCCAATTTTGTCGGCCGTTAATTCTACATTAATAAACGGCACATCAGGTGGCACGATTGGAGGGACTAAATTCTCGGCTAGGACAGTTACCACCCTTTGACCCCTTATATATTTCACTCTTTGGTGAAGGGTAGATGCTATTGCCCTAGCTGAGTGAATCCACGGCCTTCCTAGGAGTAGATTGAAGGCAGCAGGAATATCTATCACTTCGAATGTGATATTAAAGATATTCGGTCCGATGGTAATCAGCAATTCAATCTCCCCTAGGGAGTGTGTTTTGGAGCTATCGAAAGCTCTCACTATCCTTCCATTTTGTTTGATTCTAGACTAATCCAGACAAAGCTTAACAAATGTGACCAAGGGGCAGACATTTAAAGCCAACCCATTGTCTATTAATACTCTTGCTATCATGCTTCCCTTACAAAGCACTGTGATGTGCAAAGGGTCTACATGATAACATCCGCCAAGGCTTATCTCGCTTTCAGAAAAGCTTATTACATTAAGAGATGAGATCTGGCCAACCATTTTTCCAAGTTGGTCTAGATCAATCGCTTTTGGAACATGTGCACTCTGAAGTACCTTTATTAATGAGTCCCTATGCTTTTCTGAATTAAGCAATAGTCTCAGTATTGATATCTGGGCAGGGACTTTGTTTAATTGGTCGACAATATTGAATTCACTTTTCTTCAATATTTTCAAGAGGTCTGCGACCTCATCAATGACGACCTGGGGGTGTCTTCCCCTATCTTGGCTTTCCCTTTCTGATTTCTCTCTGCTTCTTTCTTTTCCTTTTCCAATTCTTTCTCCTTTCCTTCAACACATCTTCCCGATCTCATCATGAGATTTATTTCTTCTTGGCTCTGTTCCCTGACCACTAGAATGGTGGTTGTATAACCCTCGCTGTAGTTCCCAGGTACAGCGGATTCGGAGTAGGAGGGTTTAGGAACACTGATCACCAAAGGCTGAAGATGAGATCTTGGTGTTGGAGTGGGGTTGGAAGGAGGAACTTCAATAACCAGAGGTGGGAGTTGCCTTGATTCCTTTAGCTGAGAGTATTTTAAGGTTAATGGAGAAAAAGAGGTGATTGATGCTGTGGTGGGGTCATAATTAATGACCAAAGGTGGTTTAGATGATGGAGTGGGTGGAGACACAATAGCTTGGTCGCAGTTGATAATCAGAGGAGGTTTGGAAGCATTGAGTTGGGCCATGAGAGAATTGGCCCGGTTCAAAGAGGCATTAATATCCTCAGCAGTCTTGCTATTTCCTTTATTTCCTGAAATGACATTAATATGTTCCTTTATCTCTTCCTGGTCAAAATAGACTTTAACGGATGTCCCTATAGGCGCAATCAGCTGCGAGGGATCAAATATCCTAGGTCTTGAAGAGATGGCCCCCACAAAATTGGATGGGCCTGTCCCATTATGCTGGGGCAGAGGATTCTAACCAATGTCAGTCCTGGCGGGAGAGGGAGCAGCCGTGTTAAACATCAGGGTCTTCTGATCAATCAAATCCTGAATGGCATGCTTTAATGGCCAGCACCTGTCTGTAGGGTGTCCTGGGGCACCCATATGGTATTCACACGTGATGGAGGGATCGAAATTCTTTCCCTTTGAAGCATTCAGATTTGGTTCTTTCAGAGTAACATACCCTGCGTTTAACAAGGTTGGCAAAAGCTGGGATGGAGTCATGGGAAGAGGGGAAAATACCCTATTCCTCCTAGACGCCATCCAAGCATCCCTCTCCTCTTTGGAGAATACCCTTTTCTGGTTTGGCATTGCTGGTTGAGGAACATTAATATTGAGAGGGTTTTGATAGGTCATTTGTGGTTGTACTAGCATGGATGG
The DNA here is from genome assembly GCA_947561395.2 of Buxus sempervirens. NCBI lineage: Eukaryota > Viridiplantae > Streptophyta > Magnoliopsida > Buxales > Buxaceae > Buxus > Buxus sempervirens. Next base: position 4,612,422 of record OX387195.1, read on the forward strand.
TGGTGTAGAAATGTTGATTTGGAGGGGTTTCTTGGAAGGCTGGGGTTGTACCATATTTACTTCCCCTTCTTTCTTCCCTCCATTCCTTCTTGCTCCATTTCTCTGTTTCTGAGCAGAAGAATCAGAGGTGGGCTCCTATTGACGAGCCGTGGCAGAGTAATTGTAGATTCTCCCAGATCTTATTCCATCTTTGATCCGATCTGCGACTTGCACTAAGGCAGCGAAGCTGGTGGTAGTCTGACCCACCAGGTGGTTGTAGAATGGCTGCCCCAGTGTGCCAATGAAGGTGGTGACCATCTCGGGCTCTATCATGGGTGGCCTGACTTGGGAGGTGGCCTCTCTCCACCTTTTGGCATACTGCCTCACTATCTCTTCTCTTCCCTTCCTCATCTTCATCATATCGTACCTATCTGGCACGATGTCAGAATTGAATCGATACTGAGCTAGGAAAGCATCAACCAAATCTTTCCACCTCCTGATCCTGCCATGCTCCACAGTTGCGAACCACCTCAAGGCTGCCCCAGTCAGGCTTCTTTGGAACAGTTGGATCAAAATGCCGTCATCCCAGCAAAATTGGCACAATGCCCCACAGTAGAGCTTCAGATGGCTCATTGGACATCCTGTACCGTCGTATTTCTCGAAATCTGGGCACTTAAACTTGGCCGGTAGGCATACGTCAGGGTACATACACAGATCGTTGAAATTAGTACCTCCGAATGTGTTGACCCCTTTAACTTCTTTTAGCTCTTCTGGGATTGATTCCAGCCTGTCCAAGAACTTCTTCTCCATTTCTACCCTCAGTCTTTCCTTCTCCTTTTCCTTCTCTCTCATATTCGATTCTTCCTCCTGGATCAAGATAGGTTCGGGGGTTGGTTGGTGGAATTCAGGTTGAGGTGGGATAGGTTGGACTGGTGGTGGAATGCCAGCTTGGGGTTGAGCTGGTGGTGCATTATGGGATGATGAAGCCTGGTGAACCTGAGCCTGCCCCTGTTGCGCCTGCATTTGGGCTTGGGCTGCTTGATTAGCCAGCAGATTTTCCAGTAGTTTTGTCATTCCTGCACTTGCTCTTGCAATTGAACAAAGGCTTCAGCAAAAACAGTTGACTGTTCTTCAGTGGGGTTCATGGTTGCAGATCTGAGTCTTTGAGAACGTCGGGGAGCAATGGTTGCAGTAGGAACTGAAGACCTTGGTAAAAGAAAAAAGAAAAAGGAAAATAATTAGTATCCCATTAAATCATGTTTACACACCTGTGAATGCATGCAGGCAGGCTTGATGAACATGAGTTTGGAATTTTCCTTATGTTCATTTTTTTTGCTTTTTCTTGGGTTTGTGGTTAGAATAACCTTATTAAAAAGGAGGTGATTGATACGAAAAAGATTAATCAAAGAATTTGTTGGAGTATTCTAGGGCCCCCAACACATCCCACAAAAAGGTGATGTGTCTATAGTAAAAGCCTATAGACAAATCAAGACTTGGAATTTCACAAGCTTCCAAGGGCTTATGCCTTGGTTGGTACGAAAAAGACCTACTAGTGTTGGAATATTCTAGGGCTTCCAACATGTCTCCCGAAAAGGTGAAATGCCTAAAATAAAAGTTTTTTAAGCAAATCAAGACTTGGAATCACGCAAGCTTCCAAGGGCTTATGCTTTGGAATTAAGGCTTCCACAGCCTCTTGAAATTACGCAGGCTTTCAAGGGCCTATGAATTTCTAAATTAAGGCTTTAGAAGGCCTATGAGATTTTTGGAGGAAAATCTGGAATTTCAGGCTTCCAGGGTCCTATGATTGTCTAAATTAAGGCTTTAGAAGGCCTATGGAATTTTTGAGAAAAATCTGGAATTTTAGGCTTCCAGGGTCCTATGAGTGTCTAAATTAAGGCTTTAGAAGGCCTATGAAATTTGTGAGAAAAATCTGGAATTTTAGGCTTCCAGGGTCCTATGAGTTGATTTTCTGAAATTCTAAGGCTTTAAATCGCATCTATCCTGCGGTTGCAGTAAAAATGCAGGAAACTACATACTCGGGGCGATTTTAAGCCAAAAACAGATTTCTGAAAATTTTCTCTTTCCAATTGGTTTTATTGGTTTTATTATTTGTCCAAACTCACAATTCACCATCGGTTGGCTTCTGGACTGCCCCAAATTGGGCATTTGACACATCAAATGGTTGTAATAACACATGTATTTCATGAACCTTATGAGATTGAACAAGGGTACTACCAATATATGCAAAAAGATTCCTTACAATAAAGGAAACGAACTATAATACAAATTTGCCTTCAAGGGCATGAATCAAATGAAAAATACAATTTGGCCTTCTTGGGCTTGAAAAGGAAAGAAAATTTCTAAACTAAAAATGAGAAAAGCCTTCTGTACCAGCAGCTTCTGGGTGGCATTTTCTTTCCATTTCCCTGCAAAAATAGTATTAGGAACATTTACACTAAAGGAGGGTATAGGCTCCCACCAAAAGGACACCCAATGCATGGATTTTGGACTTTGGGTTGTCTCCTATGGGCATTGGGGTAGAATGACACCTAAGGAGAGTAAAAACTCTCCCTAAGGGCTACACCATTCCTAGGATACAGCAAGTTTTTGGGAAAGACAAAGTCCCAACAAAATGGACACCATGAGTGTGCACACCTGATTTCGGTCGCACGACGAGGCGCACGCAAAATGATGTGTGCCTCGGGATTGTTTGGAGTCGCCACTGCCTGATGGGGTACAGGCAGACACCTGGGTGCCTAAGTTCTTCTACTAAGGTTTGGTCTGCGGCTTGAGATTCTAAGTAGGTTCTCGGTTGTGGTCTGGGGATGTAAAACCCCGATTTTTCACCTAATAAATAAATAAATAATAAATGAAAGAAAATATGAGTTAAGTCCTAGTTAAAATAAAAAGTGAAGATTTAGAGGATAATTAATTCAAATAAGTTCTAAGTTGAAGATAAAGAAAGAATTTTTAATGAAATTAGCCTAAAAGAATAAAAAGGGTATTTTGGTAATTTCCAGAAAAGGGTAATTAGTAAATAGATCATCAAATAATAATTAGAATTAGAAAATAGAAGAAAACAAATTATTTTGACAAGTTAGAAATTAAAAGAAATTAATAAAAGCCTAAAAGTGGGAAAAAGGGTAATTAGGAGATTTCACGTCTTAATTTGGAGAAAATAAGGTTTTAAGTGATAGAAATGTTTAATTAAATATTTTGCACGAAATTAGGTTATTTTCATGAGTTTAGATAATAAGAAACTTAATTAGTATTATTTAAGTTGAAAATAGAAGGTGGAGAAAAAGTAGGAATTAAATTAGAAGGATTAGACATTAACTAGACCATGGTTGGGTTAGCCCAAATTAAATTAGCCAATTAGGGTTTGTTTAGGATTTCTAAAGCTTAGTATAAATAGGAGACTAAGGTTAGAAGAGAGGGGATTTTCGTGGGTTTCTTATGGAGAGAAAAGAGGGAGAGGAAGGAAGGAGGTCTCTAATGGAGGTGTCTGACCAGCCACCATCGAAACGCAATCGGGGAAAATCCGCACGGTGGATCGCCTTCAAATTTGAAGGTTTTGTTCGTGACTGATAAAACTACATTGTGAACGGTGGAGATTTGAATTGGAAGAGTCTAGCTTGGTACGGTTGGGAGCAACATTCTGGTCCATAATTAGAAGGTGCAATGGAAGAAGGATTTAGCGTATAAGGCAAGTAGTAACCCTTGGAAAACGTGAGGAATTGCATGATTTTGATTTCTGTGATTTCATATGGATTGAACGGATTAGTCGGAATAGTATTTACATGGAATCAAACTATTTACATGTTAGTGATTTGTATTCTTGAAGGATTTATTGAATTAAAGAAGGAAACTTAGTTTGATTATGTAAATAAAGGTAGGAGGGTATTTAATTAACAAGAATTAATCTGGAAGGCTTTAGGAATGTTTTAGAATGTTATTAGATTAATTTAGACCAAAGAAACATATGGCAAAGGCATAAAAATCAGAACTTTAGAAATCTGGAAAATTCTGTTAAAAATTGCACGAGCGCCTAGGATCGCCTAGGATCGCCCAGCACAGTAGAGGTAGGCGCTCTAAGTAAAATTTGTAGATTTTGGGGATTTTGTAATTCGAATGAATACCCAATAATTCTTATGATTAGTTAAGCATGTTAGCATCTTTATAAGGACCTAATTAAGCTATAAAAATTATAAAATTAATTTGGAAAGAATAAGCAATAAATTGAAGGTTATAATGAAAGGATTGTTTATAAAAGAGTCAAAGGGTATGGATATTGCTAGAAATAATACTACTGAAATTTGTAGCTTATAAACATCTTTTAAACTTCATTCTAGGTCTGTAGAACGTGCTGGAAAAATAAAATACAGAAAATTCAAATAGAAACTAGCTTAGGTGCTAAGGTAGGAAATTGGATTCTAATAAAAGGGATTAATAAAGAAAACTCTAAGTAAGATTGGATTTACTTTATGTTGAGCTTTAAATAGGAATATTGGCTACTGGAATTGCATAAACTCAGATTTTATCGGATTTATGATACTTGAGTTTTATTTTGAATATAATTGGAAGAATTGCATATGTTATTCTGAAAATGCCTATAATTGGATTTGTTATGATTGAATCATGATTTTCACATGGAATGGAATACTTGGGTATGGATTGGTATGTGGTATGATGTTGTTCTCTTTAATTTTACGGTTGGGTGATACGGCTTCTGTGGTTGAGTTGATACCAACTTTTACGGCAAAGATGGGTAATCCTCTGGTAGAGATGTGTAATCCTTTACGGGTAAAAGTGTGTATGCCTCCTACATTAGTGTGTCCTCCCGTATGTGGTTTTATCGTGGTTTGTGTCAGTGGGCTTAGCTGTATATGGATCCATAGTTTTGGCTAGTTAGCTAAGTGGTATTTAGTTTGGGTTGATTTACTCCTATATTGCGAGCGCGCTTCCCTTTGCAAGTTAGTTTGCTCTGGGAGGGTCCTATGTCTGGAGGGACACCCCGGTGAGCCGCTAGTGATTCCCTGTACATGTGGATAAGCGACCACACTCCATGTATTGATTCTGGTGCTGCATGCTGGTGGTACGTCCAACTCTGCGGGGTTCGTGCGCAATAAGTCGGTGACTACGGCTCTTGCCTAAGCTGCGCTGCATGGGGCTTGAGTATCATCAAGTAGCACTGCCCCTAAGCCGCACGGTGGAACAGCATTTAGTTGAGTGTCATCTCAAATACTTATCATCTTTGTGAGTCCTGCAATGGCACGTGTTTTATCGCTTTTATCGGTCTTACCCCGTTAACATCAAGCTACTGGTATTTATACATGATCGTCTGTTTTATCGCTTTATTTGGAATTGCCACGAATAACTTGGATTTCTCGTCTTATCATTGATTAATCGAATACCTCATGACTATTTGCTTATATTGGACTGTTTCAAATTGCATGCACCTGCTACTTGCTGAGATGTAAATCTCACTCCGTTTTCCCCTATTTTTCAGGTTGCTTGGAGAGATCGCGAAGATGGGGTTTTAATTTGATGGGTAGTATTAATGCCACATGTTGATTAGATAAACTTTACTGTAAACAGAATTGATATTATTGAATAAAGAATTGTTTTTACTGGCCACCATAACTCTGATGTAATTGATTTATAAATTTTAAAATTATTGTGAATCTTGGTATGTATCTGACCCCAGCTTCGTGGTAACATCTCGAGTTTGATTGTTGAATCGGACTTGGGTTGTTACAGTAGCGAACCGGGTTCGGGTTGGGTGCTGGTTTGCACTGACCCGGGTTCGGGGCGTTACAGGGGAAGTCCGTAAACACCCCAGTCCACCCCGTCAAGTGACGGGTCCCATAGGTTTTCCTGGTTTGAGTCAACTTTTGGTCTCTCACTCACCCGATTCCTAATCCAGCATTCAATTCGGTTAAGTATGGTGGGACCGCCAAAGCGGTGTGGGTCCCTTTACTTGATTTTATCTTTTTAGTTAAAGATGGGATGAGTCTGATTGGGCGGGCCCCATTGGAAGGCCCGCGGATTCCTTGGTGGGCTTGGTTGAGCCCACGTGTCCCCTGGTGGGCCTCGGTCTAGCCTGAGAGGCCCTTTGGGCTTGGTTCAAATGAATTGATTTTATTTAATGTTCAAATTGGAAATTAAGTGATTTCTATGCACAAGTGGGCCGGGACTGCTTTGTGGGCCCTTGAGTGGGCCACACAGTTGGTTGCCAAATGATTTAAGTTTATCTTGCTTAATTTGTGCCAAAATGGGCCAGGCCTTGGGCTTGGGGCCCTTTACCTGGGCTTGGGCTTGAAAGCCCAAGACTTCCTGAGTTAGGGTTTAGAAACCCTAAATTAGCTTGGTTCAATGGGCTTAGTGGGCCCGACAGGCCCTGCCGTGGTCTCGGCCAAACCACAACATAATTTAAGCATGCATGCCCTGAATTGGGCTTTGGTGGGCCTCAATGGGTTTGGCCCACTCAATCAATTTAATTACCTTTATTTAACAAAAGTGGGTTTGTCGGGCTTAGCGGGCCCCGTTGGAAGGCCCACTGGAAACCAAATTGGACCGGGTCGGCCCATGGCCCATCTTGGGTTCCCGGGTGACCCGAAAACCCTACTGGTTCAACTGGCTTGATCAAATAAACCAAAAAAACAGCACAAGATCAAAAAATGGCAAGAAAAAGCAATCTGGCAGTGTAGCCGGCCTAAGATGCCGGTTACACACAAGGTTCAGGGTATCCGGCATCTTTAGCCGGCTACGAATAAGGCTCTGTTGATCCGACCTGCATTGCCGGATCAACATACAGAAGCCTTTTTTCCGGATTTTTCAAAGGGGGTTGAGTTTCTGGGCTTCTAGGATGTTTACATGGTTGTGTGGGCCCCTGTATGGGCCCGTAGTGGCTCAAATGGAATCAAACGAGACTCTCTTCAAGGGTTTTGAAATCAAGGCCAAGGGAGATGGATTGAGATCCATCTTCTCCCTTATTTGGGCTAAAACTAGCAACTACGTAGGGACTTAAGTGTCCCTGCTTTGGTTTCTTCTCACCCTAAAAATTTCAGCATTCTCTACACATGAGTAAATCCACATAAGGATCATCTAATGGACTCAAAGAGTATCTTGCATCATAAAAATGTGTGGTGTGTGCTTTATGTGTTTAGGAACTAAAAAACACTTCTATGCATGCAAAGATAGGATTGACCTCACATGATAGTCAAAACAGCAACCAAACATGACTTAGAACCCCGATTAAAGTACATATAATAGTAAAATAAACATGCTTATCAAACTTGCCATATGCCAACACCATGCTTCATTCATACACATGCTTTAAACACCTAACCATGAGGGTAAGATTGCATGCATACCTAACTATAATCATATATGAATGGATAAAAAAAAACATGTATCACACATCACATGTACTATAAACCTATGAGTCCAAATCACACATCTAGCTAAAATAGTATCTAAATAAGGGAATAAGGGGGGTTACATGTGGGATACATGAGACTCACACAAGAAAGGGAACATGCTCCCTTGGAATAATGGTGAGACAAGCCAAAAGAAGCATGACAAGTGCTTCCTAATGGGATCCTAGAAACACTTGTCAAGGCCTCTCGTCTTCCCATTCGGATACTAAACCTTCCTCTTACCATGGGAGGCCATCTTCATGAAGAAAATAAAGGAAAGATGGGGGAACAACATGCTGGAGAACATCTCATAGCAAGACAAAATAAAACTTTCCAATATGCTCAAAATCACTTCATTTTTACATATGTGGAGTAAATGGTGGTGAGGAACAATACCTTGGTGTTTTAACACCCTTTTGAGGTGTGTGGAGCTTCCTTGACGTGAAGGAAGCAGCTGGAGCCTTCCTCTTGCACCACTACCAGCAGCAAACCTCCTCCTTGCTTGGATAAAAAAAATGGAGAAGAAGAAGAGTAGGAAGAAGGGAAAGCTTGGCCTAGGAGGGGGTGTGGGGTGCTTGGGAAAGATGGAAGAGAGGTTGGAGCTCTTGGAGAAGAAGAATGGTGGGAGATAAAGTGTCCTCAAAAAATGAGAGAGAGCCCCCCATATGTATGGGACTTGGGGGCTTTATTATGTGGATGGTACATGTGGATGCCCATGGGGGATGCATGCTTGGAGGAGAGAGAGAGAGATGCATGAGGTGTTGCTTTCATGGATGATGCACATGCATGCACATGGGGAACACCAATCATGAGAGAGAGAAAGAGAGATGCATCCATGATGCATGCATGGGTGATAATGGGGGAGAGAGAGAGAGAGAGAGAGAAGTGCTTGCATGCATGGTGCATGGGGGTGCACATGGGGAACATGCCTTTATGAAGGAGAGAGAGAGGGAAAGAAGATGTGGTGGGGAATTAAGCATGTGGGGGTGATTTTCTTGGTAATTGCAGATTAGTCCCTGAGCTATTTTCACATCAACTTGATATTCACAAATTCGTCCCCAAGTAATTACAGACATGCCATCAGATATTTTTGACTGTCCTGATATTTTACGGTTTTGCCCCCAGACACCTTTTTCTGCTATTTTCTCTGCTGTTTTTGCCACGTGGGCAGTTTTTAGGGTTTCTTGTTTTGCCCATAACTTATTATCCGAGACTCCGATTCGAGCAAACTCAGTTGCGTTGGAATCGTGTCAAGATGACCTGTCCACTGGGACAAGTTTGGGCACCTGATCTGGGGTTTAGCAGAAAGTCAATTTCTACTCCCCGTCAAGTTTGACCGGCTGATAAATCCTTCATCCGGACTCCGATTCTAGCAAACTCAGTTGCTTTAGAATCGTATCGGAATCCTCTTTCCAATGGTGGGAAGCATGGTGACTGATTTGCACCAGATAAAAAAGTCAACTTTTTGACTTTTCAATTAAAATTTCATTTTCTGCATTTTGGGAGGTGCAAAAATGAGGTGCTTACAATGAGCTCGATTTTACAAGGTATTGAGGCCATCACAAGAAATAAACTGAAAATACCTTGTTACCTCATGTTTACCTTCAAGATGGTGTCTATATCATACCTTGGATCACCTAAGTCATGCAAAACGGTCTTCCCTCATTTACAAACCCTTTCCCCATCGCATTTGGTTTACTTTAGGCAAAAACGTGTTTCTCCACCTTCAAGCGTAGGGGTTTTGGGTTTTGGCTTATTGGCAACTTAGAACTCAAGCTTAGTGTATGACCAGAATTCTAGATCCACCATGTCATCACATCATTAGCTCAAAGTTTCTAAGGTGAATGTTTTCACTTTCGCTTTCCGAAGTAACGACCTCGGTGCACCAAGCTACACACACTCTTGTTCAACTTCCTATAGGTGATAGGTGGGCTGTGTCTAAAATAGAAAAAGTGCACAAGTTCATTTGAAAGTGGGTCACATTCATCACAACGTCCCACCCTTGCCACTCTTTTTTCGTAGCCATGCAAGCACAACCAAAATCCCCAAGGCGTGATATAGAGATCATTTGTGGCAAATAAACATAAGCATATCAAGGTAATAATAAGGAAAACACCTAGCATCCTCCTTCTAAACATGCATTCACACCAACAACATACAAACATGGAAGCAAGTTATTATGTTATACCAAATATCATTCAATCATGGTAAGCATGCTTTCGCAATACTCATGACATCTCTCAAAATCAGATCCCATGTTCATGACACTAAAGTCCTAATCACAACATGCTTGTCATGAAAACATAGCAACCTAGCATGGTTAGACTAACTAGGTCCCCTAACATGGTTTTTCACATAACCAAAGCATGGACATCACATACCCTATTCTCATGGGTCAATATTCTCTAAAAACATATGAACACAACCCAAGCATGCTTATTACAAAAAAACAAACAGCAAACAATCAAAAAGATCAACAAAACATGATCAAGCAATCAAACTGTAAGATCCTGAATTTTAATAACATAAAAATATTTTAGATTTTGTTGTTAATTAGTTTAATTAATGAAAAATTTTAATAATTGAGAAGAGGAAATTAATTTGAGCTAAATTTAAAATCTAAATAGGATGAATTATTTAAAATGGGAAAATTTTATTTATTTGGGGAAGATGCTGGTGTAGGTTATCTGTGGAGTGGCAGGTACCTGATCGCACACTTAAATGAGTTGAATAGGTAGGAATCCTTGCGTGGTCTAGCATGCACCAAATCAAGTGGTTTTAAAACTCGTCGAGCGTATTTAGACTCTAGGGTTTTCGTTTTCACATACTTTTGGAGTTCGAAGGATTTCGGCTGGGAGTGCTAGGGCGTTTGGGAGAAGAGCAATATTGTGTGTTCTAGTCGATCGAAGGGTTTTCATCGTGTGTTCCAGTCGATTGAAGGGCTTTCATCAATCGGAGGGTTTTCATCGATTAGAGGTGTTCAGAAAAATTACCGTGCAACCAGAGAAGGTTTTGGGCAATGATCGATGTTTCACTTCCAGTTCCCTGAGTTGCAATGCAAGGATTTGAGCGTGCAAGAGGTGAGTAGCATCGTTTTAAAACTGGGTTTTTTATTGATTCGTGAGTTTAATCTAGATGCATGTGTGTTTTCTGGAAGAAGATAGTCCAAGCGTGTGTTTCTTTTAGGACTGAATGAGATAAATAAATATGTGTTTAGAATAATTTCAAAAGTGTTTTAAACATCTTCTGGGGATAGAAGGAGGCTAGGGAAAGGTTACAGACAGAAAAATTTCGGTCAGTTGTGTAGATCTGTAAATAATAGAGAGTCAAAGAAACCAGGGTAGCATCTGCTGAGTGGGCGCTACCTAGCGCCAACTACCTGTAGTCGGCGAAAGGACATTTTTCCCTATCCGCCGAGCTCGCGCTCATCGCGCACCTAGTCCATTTTAAGTAAGCGCGAGGTGTATTTGTTTTATTGAGTTCTCGCGCCTACCTCGCGCCTGTCTCGTGCCAACTGTCCCAAGGTCAGCGCACCTACCCAATTTGTTGAATTTGGTGAAAATGGCCCCCTTAATTTTTTTTATTTTTTTTTTGAGAAAACCCACTAAGGCAGGAATAACCTTAGTGGCACTCCAACGGTGGGAGGAGGGTTGAGGAAGACCCTGACCTGTATATTAAAATCCCAAAAAACCAATACATCAGATGGGGGGGACATAAAACCTTACCCCTACAAGAAAAATCAGAAATGAAAACAAAGAAGCTACAACCCTCACTAAAAAACAATAAAAGGAACATAACCCAAACAAAACTATTTCCGAAATTGATAAAGCTTTGTTTTATCATCAAACAAAGCAACTTTAACAGCTTGAGGAAGACTAGAAACTGAAGTAAAAGTGTTGTTTTCCTAACGAGAGCATCCCTCATTTGCCAAAGCATCAGGCACAAAATTTCCTTCCCTGTAGACATGTCTAAAAATCAAAATTTCCTTCCCTGTAGACATGTCCTGTGTATTTATTGCTCCATTTACTTAAGTCTTTACATGTAAATAAGGTTTTACCCCCCATTTGGAACCAATAAAAATACTTCCAAGGTCTAATTCCCAGCCAATAAAAAGTCAACTTTCCAGTTCATGCCTAAATCCCGGTTTTTATCAAAAAGCCCGGTTTGGGTTTAATACCCAGATGAGTGATTCAGGAGCCCATAAAATTCTAGGAGATGTGTTTACCCTTCAATAGACTACAACCAAAATTTGAGCCCGAAACTCCTTGTAGATTTGTCTAGAAAAATTATATACCAAAAGTCAATGTTTTTAACCATACTTGGAATATTTTGAGGTCCGAAACTTTTTGTCTCTGAATTGATTGCTTTTTGGTATGGTGACCTTATAGGGGATCCTAAGACTATTCCACTCATCCAAAATGTGTGTACAGGGTTTTATGACATTCATTTGATTGATTTGGATTATGAAAGCGAAATTGAGAATCTAGGAGCTGTTTTGCTGGTTTATATTTAATCGAAGTTTGGATGCTGTAGTTGAATTTGTATAATGTGTTTACTTCTGAAAAGTCAATTTTGAAACCATATTTGTTTTACTGAAATTTCATCTACACTATTATGCTAGTTCACCTTTGAATGCACGGTGCACTTCAGGAATGATTTACTTGAATATTGTTTTATATCGGTGACCGGTTTAGGATTATCTCTTATTCTATTCTGGGGAAATTACTTGAGAATTTACTTTGAGGACTCCATGAGGGAGTAAGTTGATCCTGAGTGACCCATGTTAGGCACTTGAACATGTTGATCTATATGTCAGTTTTACATGATGGAAAACACCTTGGGTTGAATTGCTAGTTTTATACTTACTGATGGTTTAGCTTGTCCTGGATCCAGAGTCTAAGCTTAGTAATGTGATGTTATTGCTTCGTTGGTGTAATTGCATGGCCTTGAGTGTTGCCACTGCCGGTGTAGAGCAGCCAGAAACCCTGAGTAGGCCTGGTTGTCAATGCAAAAACCTGGGGAGTAGGCCTGCATTGGATGACGAAACCCTGAGTAGGCCGTCATTTCAGAGTGTCCGAAACCCTGAGTAGGCCGGAACTGTGTACATGGAAGGGTGGATGTCGCTTTGGCATGTCAATTAACCAATGTAAACAACTACATGACATTGACCAATGTTGGTATTTGATTTTGTTTGATGTGATTTTGTTGTTATTTATGGTTCATGGAATATTGTTTACCGATTATTGGGTATTTGTACCTCCCGCCGGTGTAGAGCAGCCAGAAACCCTGAGTAGGCCTAGTTGTCAATGCAGAAACCCGGGGAGTAGGCCTGCATTGGATGACGCAGTCATTTCAATATCCGAAACCCTGAGTAGGCCGGATATACATTTGGAGGCGTAGGCATGCTCATGGTTATGAGAAGACTTTGTGTTATATGACATTGGTATATCTGGAATTATATCTTGAAATACGAAATTATGGTTATCCGCTATGTTGTTGTCAGTTAATCATTATTTTATCGATATCTTCGGGATTGGAAACGGATTGTTATTGCTTGATTTACCTGATGGTTTTCCGCACTGATATGAATTGGATTATTAAAGTTTAGTCGGATTATTCGGAATATGCGTGTTATCATCATTTTATATGGTTTATAACCGTGGCATGTTTTAGAACTGAAATAAAGGTATTTGTGCATGCATGTGCTGCTCACTGGGATATTCGTATCTCATTCCGTATTGTTTTGTTTTGTTTTCAGCTGCTCCTGGAGAGGACGATATTTGCGGGTAGTTACTTGGTCATGTGAGTTTATTTCCATTCGGGATTATTTTAGCGCACTCTGTTATATAATTATTGTTGTATTCATGTTTTTCCTTCACTCTGATATTGCAATCCTGTGTTACATAGTAACCTCTAGAGATGAGTTATGGTTTTTATACGTAAATCAGATTCGGGGCGTTACACAAACATGGCTCAATTCCTCTGTCCCCAGCAGAGTCGCCAGTTGTGAGACATGAAAAAATGCCACCTAAGATGATTTCCGATATCATCACGCGGGAATCGATAAAAATAGAGAGTCGCCACCATTCAAGCTAAGGTGTGAATGGACACCAAAGGGATCATATAATGCCAAATAGAGCCAAAGTAGCTCTATTACAAGGAAAAATCCAGAGATCAGGTAAGGGGAATTAGTTATGAGCAGGGGAAGGTGTTAGGCACCCCCCACTCATCCGTACAAGACGGTTGCCACATGCTTGCTCATACTAAAGATTGTTTGCTAATCAAAACAGACAAAGAATGCTTAAAAGTAAGCAAAGTGCGTGTGATTATTCCATATGAGCAGTCCAATGAATTTGGACTCTCTTCATGGATATACCACTTCTAAAACTTCATGAGTGACTACAAATCAAAGTAAAAATGAAGAGAAATCAAGCTAAGGTAAAACCTGGAAAAATCAGATGGCAAGAGCTTGAAAGCTTCGATTAACCACAAATCACTCAATTTAGATCCAAATCAAATGAAACCAAAGCCATTTGAAAGCTGGTATGAAGTAGAATATTCAGTAAAGAAATCAGCTCATTCTGATTTAAAACAAGAGAGAAATATTCTATGAAAATCTGCTGTTGTAACTCAGAAAAAGCAGCAAGTAAGCATTTTTGAAATTCTATTCGTAGAGTTTGGCTCCATATAAATCCGTAAAAACTTGCATGGATGAATTATATGGTGCCATCTTTCAAATGAAATAGGCCTTACACCAAACTCCATCCATTTGTGACTTGTGTGTCCTCTTGAACATGCCTAGAGGATCACAGATTAGCCCAGAACTTTGTTACAGAGCCACTCTGAGTCAATTAAGCACACAAGCCACAAATCCAAACGAAATCTTGTGAAACCTACTGGAATGGAAAATAGACTCTTCAAGGAAAACACAAAGACTGAAATCACTCGAAACGGATTAAAAATGAGCAAATGATGCTTAATCAAAATGGCAAGTTCAGCAATCTAGACTGAACTGACTTGCCGACTTTGAACAGATGGTGTCAAAAATTGGCTTCATAAAAATGAATGAAAATTTCCAGATATAAAGTAGACTTTCCAATCTATCACATGTCTTTGGAATCACTCAAAAATTCATCCGGATGATGAAGTTATGAGCATTCTAAGACAGGAAACAGATGCATTCCTATTTTGAAGAACTTTGAATAAAAGGCCAAAATCAATGCATGTGTGCAAGTGGATTCGACCAAAACAACTTGAAATCCTGAAAAATAGCCTCATGAAGTTCTAAAAAGTCATTCTAAGGCCAATGATCTCAGATTTCCCATATTAAACATGGAAAATCCAAGATCTAGCTTATCCTTGCAAAAACAGTGAAAAGTGTGTTTGATGGTGATGGAAATCATTTTGCTAGGAGAAGGTTGGAATCCATTGCTATTGAGAGCATGGATTCGTATCTTCTCCAAAGACAAACACAAAACAGATCAGAGAAGCAATCATAGGTTCAAAATAACCAGCATGTTCTTCATCATACGTAGGTTCTAAGCCTAAAGGATCCATTCCAACATCCGTTTCCCCAGGCTCTCTCTTCACGTTTTACGGTTAGAGAGGATTCCCGAATCCGGGTACTTTGGAAGAGGTTTGGGGCTACAAAACAATCAACCGGGCCTTACACTACAGAAAGGTAGAAGTTGGGAGTTGGAAAATGTGAAGAGAATACTAGAAAGCTAAATAGAGCTTTACCTTGGTAGCTTGAGCCTTGAGTAGACAATCCAGCAGAGTTTCCCTTCTTCTTGCAGAGCTCCAATGCTTCAAATTGCCAGCCATTTGCAAGATGAGGACCCCTCTATTTATAAGCACAACCAAGGGCATAAAAGTCCCAAGGGTATGCCTAAAAACACTTCTAGATTATTCCAATTCCCATTAAAGGCTTGAATTGGAGTAATTTCGCAAGTTTCGGAGGGTAAAACAAGGAGTTCAAGTCCCTAAGAGAGAGGTAATATGCGTAAATAAGGCTCAGAGATTGAGCCTTTTCACAAATGCATGAAACAAGCAAGACCGCATACACAGTGCGGTTTCAACAAAACCGCCACTCTATATGCGGTTTCCATGCAAATTCACCTCAACCGCACATACAGAGCGGTTCAAATTCAGTTACGCTCCTCATGATTGCTGTCGACGTGGCCTAACGGCCTAAGCTTCTAGAAACCACATGGCAGCTCACGCAAGAAGCATGAACCTCAACCGTGCTGTGTGCGTGGTCGCAACCGCATACACAGGGCGGTTGAGACCAAATTCACAAAAACCGCATATACAGTGCGGTTAGCACCCCTTTTGAGTATTTTTGAGTGTTTGACACATGTCAAAGCTCAAATGAAACATTTAAAATTCATTTTGATTGTTCTCTCACATTGAAGTGCAATTTGGGGTGTCTACACATTCACGACACAATCAGAAAACTTCAAAATACACATTGCCATTCATGGCACCAGCACCATACATGGTGCAACCTTCTTTGCCATTCACGGCACCTGCATCACACGCGGTACACCCTCTTCCACCATACATGGCACCTGCACTATTTGTAATGTGAAACATTCTTTGCCAAACAAGCCAAACATGCCATCCACCCTTGGGCTACCCTTCCCATACACAGAATAGCATAGCTTTCAAGAAGGCCAAACACGGCATCCACCCTTGGGCTACCCTTCCCATACACGGAATAGCATAGCTTTCAAGAAGGCCAAACACGGCATCCACCCTTGGGCTACCCTTCCCATACACGAAATAGCATAGCTTTCAAGAAGGCCAAACACGGCATCCACCCTTGGGCTACCCTTCCCATACACAAGATAGCACAGCTTTCAAGAAGGCCATACATGGCATTTGCCATACACAGCTGCAACACTATCCACAGTGCGAAGATTCTTTTTGTCATACACGGCTGCAGCACTATCCACAGTGCGAAGATTCTTTTGGCCATACACAGCTGCAGCACTCTCCACAATTGTGAGACATGGAAAAATCAATCAATGATTTCCTCATCTACACACTGGATTAAAAGAACGGAGTCGCCACCATTCCTTTTAGGTGTGAATGGACACCAAAATAAATCAAATCAATAAAAAAGAGATAAATCAGAGTTAAAAGTAACTCTATTTTAAAATCAAATCCAGAGATGGGTAAGGAGATTAAGTTATGAATAGAGGAAGGTGTTAGGCACCCCTATTCATCCACACAAGGTGGTTGCCAAGTGTTGTTTACGCTTTGAAAGAGGCTTGCTAACAAAAACCAAATCAAAATTAAAGAAAAAAAGTAAAAAGATGTATGGCTTTTTCTATATGAATGACCCAATTAATTCTGGATCCTTCATATGAATATGCCATCTCTAGGGTTTCATGATTGAGTAAAAATCAATATAAACATAAAAGAAAATAGATCTAAAGTAAAACTTGGAAAATTAGCTCTAGGTTAAATCATTGAAGTATTTTAAATCAACATAACTCAAGTTGAAATCTTTTGACAAAAACATAGAAGAATAAACCTGAACTATTTGGGGTACAGATCTGGTCTAGATCTCTCATGAATTGAGAGATAGAAATCAAATCTACCCATGTTGATAGAAAAACCTCAAAAAGGGAGAGTTTGGACCATAAGATCCTCTCTCAAAGATTAAAACTATTTTAAAATCATTCCATGAAACCCTAAAGGTTACTTTAAGGCTTCTAATCTCAAATCTACCATATTGATTATGGTAGATCCAGAATCCTAGCCTATAATAACCAAAAGAAAGAAATAAGTGAGGTGGGTGTAATTGTGTGAAAAATCAAAACTTCTAGGAGAAAAAGAGGATCTGATGCTATGAACAGCATAGATACATGGAATTCCTCCAGATTCAGAATAAAAAGCATAACACAAAATAAACAGAATATTAGAAGACATATAAGATCATTACATAATAGGGTTCTAACCTAGGGATCCATTTCTGTTCTCCTTTCCCCTAGCTCTCTCTTCACGTTTTATGGCTAAAGAGGATTCTTGAAGTACTTAGAGGTAGGTCTGGGGTTACAAACACAAAACAGGCCTTATTCTACAGAAAGGGAGAAGATCAGACTAACCCTAGAATTTAAAAACAGAAAAGGAGAGGGAAGAGAGGCTTGACTAGTGTGCGCGCATCGGAAACGCCACACGGGAAAGTTCAGAGTCGCCACCGCCTGATGGGGTGCAGGCGGACACCTGGGTGCCTAAGTTAGTCTATTTTGGGCTTTGGTCTGCGGCTTGAGATTCTAAGTAGGGTCTCGGTTGCGGCCTTGGGAAGTCCGTAGACACCCCAGTCCACCCCATCGGAAGACGGGTCCCGAGGGTTCCCTAGTTCGAGTCAGTTCACTTTGGTCTCACCCGATTCCAGATCCGATAAGCAATTTGGTTAAGTCTGGCAGGACCACCCGAGTGGTGTGGGTCCCTTTAATTGATTTTATCTTGCTTAATTTAAGTGATCTGAGTCGGATTGGGTGGGCCCCGTTGGAAGGCCCACAGTTGCCTTGGTGGGCTTGTGTGAGCCCATGTGCCCATGTGGGCCTTTGTCTAAGCTTAGGAGGCCCTGTGGCCTTTGGTGAGGTGATTTGATTTTATTTAGTTTGTTCAAGTTTGGAGCCTTATGTGATTTTCATGCAATAAATGAGTTTGCATTGGTTTGCGGGCCCTGAGTGGGCCCCCATGTTGGTTGCCAAAAGAATGTTTTGATTTATCTTTATTTATTTTTGACAAAGTGGGCTGGTCACTGGGCTTGGGGCCCGTGATCCAGATTTGGGCTTGAAAGCCCATTTCTTTGAAGTCCAGGGCTTGCACCCTAACTTGGTTGATTGGTGGGCTTTGGCAGGCCCGATAGGCCCTTGCCCTTGGTCTCGGCCAAACCATGAAATTTCAGTCATCATTCCATACATCCGGGTTTGGGTGGGCCGCATTGGGTTTGGCCCATCCGATTCAATCGGTTCATTTTTATTTAACTTATTTATTTACATGCTTTGAGATTTATCGGGCTTTGTGGGCCCAGTTGGAAGGCCCACAAGTGTTTCCAATTTGGACCAGTGGTCCAGGTCCCACGTTGGGTTTCCGGGCGACCCGGAAACCCTATTGGTTTATTTGGTTTGGTAAAAATCATCACAAAATTCGGCCAAGGATCAAGAAGACACAAAAATAGTATTTCTGTGTGTATCCGGCCTTAGTCACCGGATACACACAGGCCATAGGTGATCCGGCCTGAGTTGCCGGATCACCTCAAAAATGGCATTTTCGGGCTTTGGCCATTGGGATGGCTTCCAGGGGCTTCCTAGGGCCTTCTACAAGTTTTGTGGGCCCCTAGGAAGGCCCACATTGGTTCAGATTTGGGGAAAGTCCTCATTTGGCCTATTTTGGAGATTTTTCAGCAAGGCAATGGGGAAGGGGAGAGGGCAATGGAGTTGCTGCCCTCTCACTTTTCTCAACAATGTAACAGCAGCAGGGTAGGGGTCTGGGCACCCCACCTGGTTTTTTTCCTTTCGACCACAAACGATAAACCAAGACTAGCACTAAAACGTCTCATGCTTCATTATCCTAACTCAAACACCGATGTACAAAACCAATGAACAACAGTAAATAGATAGTGACAGCAGTTAAAATGCAAAGGTCAAAACACTACCGGATGAAGGTGGGATGCATGGGGGTTCTCGGCATTTATGCCTATGCTTGGGGACCATCCTAGGGATGCCAGTGTGTAGGCAAACCTGCTGGGAACAGCAGTAACACCAAGGCTTACTGCTGTTCCCAGCAGCAACCTACGCACGTCTTTGCCAAGGGTTTATAGGAAGGGGTGGGAGCATGCTTGGACACTAAAAAACAGCGAATTACCCGGGGTAAAGGGAGCATGGGGGGGTGCAAAGCTGCTGGGAACAGCAGTAGCACCAGGGCCTACTGCCATTCCCTGCAGCAACTTGCATGGTTTTGCATGGGGGAGTTGTAGGGGATGGTGGGAGCATGCTTGCATGAGCCATGGCAGCAAGTGAGGAGGGGGTGAGGGATCATGCATGCATGCATGTAAAAAAAATAGGTAACTAAAGCCATATCGATGCACCTAATCAGTAGCACATACATCAAAAAAAATACAGCAATGGAAGGGCTGGGGTGGGTTGAGCATGATTGCATGCATATGGCTAAAAAAAAGCAAATAATCAATGCAAGGTCATGCTACATAATCAGTAACCAGCATGTTTTAGAGACAACCAAAAAATTAGCAGATTCGAGGAAGAAGAAAGAGGATGCATTTCCTCTTGACGACAAGTAGCAAACAAGCATGTGACATAAAAAAGAGAACGAGAAGCTGGAGCAAGGCTACGACCAATCAAACCAACATCAAAAAAAACATAGAGAAAGATGAGGAGAGAGGAGAAATGGGAAGGAAATGGGGGCCGATACGTGGGTACATCAGATTGTAAAGTAAGAAGGAACATGCTCCTTCTAAAAACAAACTTAATATTAACCCATGGACAGCAACCAAAAGAGATTAAAAGTGTGTTAAAATAAACTCCTATGCTTCCTTAAAAACCCTACGTAAACTTCTTACCGGTGGTGGTTCTCATGCCATGAAAGAAACAGTAATGCATGTTCATATCACCATAGAAAAGAACTCATGCAAAGGATGAAGCCAAGCTCAAAAAATCATTTTAGAAAATTCCTATTTTAATATATATGCAACACAAAGCTATTAGGAACCTCACCTGGTGGTCCCTGATCTCCTAAGCAATGTGGGGGTACTTCCTTGGAGCTGGACATCAAGTAGGAGCAGCTTCTTCAGCAACTACAGCAGGTGCACCTCCTCCAAAGTGGCCTCAAGGTGAAGAGGGAGAAGGGAAGAGGTGGTTGGAGCCACCTTGGGGTGGAGTGGGAAGGTGGTGGAGGCAAAAAGGGCTCAAAAGGGAGGGGTTCGGATGGGAGCAGGTGGGAGAGGAGAGCTGAAGAACAGAAGAAAATCGCCAACCCCCGGAAATGGGCTGCTGTTTGCCTTTTATAGGCAAACTTAATGTATCCGGCAACTCAGGCCGGATACACTAAGCCTCCTTCATATCCAGCATATATGGCCGGTCACACAGATGTCCCTTTGTATCCGGCATTCAATGCCGGATAAAAAACATGATCATTCGAAAATTAAATGCCGCCGCGAATTTGTCGGGCGATCGGCGCGAATCTCGCCGATTGATCTCTTTGTATCCGGCATTTGATGTCGGTTATACACAAACCTATGTGTATCCGATATATTTGACCGGATACAAATCAAAAAATTACGGATTTGCCCTTCGACTTAACCGATTCGACCGATTTGACACTTTTGGATATCTACGGATTGCCCCCTGCGAATTTTGGTTTAGTCCCTGAGATTTTTGGATATTTAAGATTTAGTCCCCGAGATATTTTACTGCATTGGCTGCCACGTGGGCAGTTCCTGCGCCACGTGTGCAGTTTCCGGTTTTGCTGCTCGGAAACTTCGACAGCTCATATCTCCTTCATCCGAACTCCGATTTGAGCAAACTCAATTGCGTTAGACCCGTATCGGAGCCCTCTATCCAATGGCATAGGGCTAAGCACTTGGCATGGGGTTCGAGGAAAAGTCAACTTTCGGCTCATCCTCAAGTTTGACCGGCCCACAGAACCTTTGTCCGAACTCTGATTCCAACAAACTCAGTTGCGTTGGACTCGTGTCGGGATTCTCCATCCATTGAGATAAAGCAAGGTGGCCAATTATCACTTGGTCAAAAGGTCAAATTTCGACCCCTCAGGGTTTGACTTTTTAGCCGGGTTTGCATTTCCGTCTCTTCCGGGAGCGCAAAAATGAGGTGCTTACAACTAGGTTTGAGAAAGCAAAGAGGCAGGGGTTCCCTTATTCTCTTGGAGCTCTTCTAGTTTCAATTCTCAACCCTTTGCTTGAGGTAAGACCCTCTATTTATAGGCAAACCTAGGGACATGTTTGGTCACAAGGGTAAAAATGGAAGATTGAGTCTCCTAGAGAGAGGTAGGAGTGGTAACTATAGCTCAGAAATCAAGTATTTGCGAAAAAGCCTAAATTGCACGTGACCGCATATATATTGCGGTTTTGCTTAAACCGCATATACTATGGGGTCACATAAAAACCGCAGATAGAATGCAGTCAAGGCAAATCCGCATATTTAATTTGATCAATTTTTCAACTTTTTTTGCATGTTTCAAATCTCAATTAAATATTTTCCTTTATTTTCTCATCTTGTAGTGTAATTCGGGGTGTCTACAACAGTGAGAAGATTCTTTTTGCCATACATGGTGTTTGCCATACATGGCTGCAACACTATCCATAGTGTGAAGATTCTTTTTGCCACACACGATGTTTGCGATACATGGCTGGAACACTATCCACAGTGCGTAGATTCTTTTTTGCCATTCACGGCACCAGCGCTATTGTAGACACCCCAAATTGCACTACAAAATGAGAAAATTATTGAAAATATATAATTGGGATTTGAAACAGGTCAAAATGCATAAAATTTCATCAAACATATATTGCCCGTATTGTATCTGCGGGCTGGTCGCGCCCGCAAAGAATATACGGGCATGCCACGCCCGTATTGAGAATGCGGGCATTGCTTGCCCGCAATGTATATACGGGCATGGGGTTTTTGTGCGAATTTATCCTTTCTCGATTTCTGAGCCTTATCTGCATCCAAATATCTCTCTGGGATATGCGAATTCTCTTATTTATCTATTCGAATTCTCTTATTTATCCTATCTGGCCATGGATTGGCATTATCCCTATTTTCAATTCAATCTAGAGGATTTTGGGTATATCCCTCTAGACCAACAATGCCCCTGAGTTTGCCTATAAATAGAGGGCAGATTCTCAAGCAAATGGCCATTAATTTGAAGTCTGAAGAGCTCCAAGTAAAGAAAGGAATCCCTATTGCTCTACTTGCTCAAACCAGGTAAGTCCCTTTTCCCTTTTATTTTCTGTTTTCAATTCTAGAAATAATCTAATCTTCTCCATTGCTGTAGATTAAGGCCTGGTTTATAATTGTATTCCCAAACCTACCTCCAAGTACCTCAAGAATCCTCTATAGCCGTAAAACGTGAAGAGAGAGCTAGGGGAAAGGGGAACAGGTGGATCCCTAGAATAGAACCCTATAATTTGTTCTTCTCCTTTTTTATAGAATAAGGCCTTTGATTGTGTTTGTATCCCCAAACCTATCTCCTAGTACCTCAAGACTCCTCTCTAGCCGTAAAACGTGAAGAGAGAGCTAGGGGAAAAGGGAATAGGTGGATTCGTAGGGTAGACCCCCATGTGCTCTAATCTGTGAGATGTGGTTGCTTTACTATCCTGTTAATGTTTTAATGGTTTTATTTTGAATCTGGATTAATCCTAGGAATTCATGATGTTTATAGCATGAGATCCCCACTTCTTTCTATAGTTTGGATTTTTTTCACACTTTGGCACCTACAGCACTGTTTTCTTGATTTTGGTGATATTTGGCTAGGGTTCTGGATCTATCATGATCAATATGATAGATCTAAGACCAAAAGCCTGAAAGTAACATGTAGGGTTTCATGATATGATTTTAAAATTGTTTTTTGATCTTGGAGAAAGGATCCTATGGTCTAAACTCTCCCTTTTGATGTTTTTTCATCAACATGGGTTGAGTGGGGTTTCTATTTCTCCACTATTGAGAGATCCGGATTAGATCTGTAATCCAAGTAATTTTATTTTTCAATGTTTTAATCAATAGATTTCCATCTGGTTTTTCAACCTTTTAATGGTTTAGCCTAAAACTAGTTTTTCAGATTTCTCTTCAGATTAGTTTTCTCTGATTTTTATCTCAATTTTATTTTAATCATGAAACCTTTAGAATGGTATGATCATTCTGAATTAATCAGGCTATTCGTATGAAAAAACCATACACTTTTGTCTTTTGTGATTTTTTATGATTTTAGTAGCAAGTCTTCTTTATTTTTAACATGAACAATACCAAGCAACCACCTTGTGTGGATGAATAGAGGTGCCTAACACCTTCCTCTGTTCATAACCTAATCCCCTTACCCATCTCTGGTTTTTCTTTTTAATAGGGTTATTTTTACCCTAAATTTGCCTTTTTGTGCTTATTTGAGATTTTGGTGTCCATTCACACCTAAACAAAATGGTGGCGACTCTTTGTTTTTAACCAATCCGGTGTGATGATTAGGAAGTCATTAAATTTATTTTCCATGTCTCACAGCTATGCATAAAGCAAAATTCATTTTTGCTACAAACATTACTCACGCCAACCACAGCGCCTATTCCATTTCTACCATATGCAACTACCCTCACACGGGGGCAGACCACTTCCAGAAGAAACTAACATGTCTTTTGTTTTCTTTTTCCTTCTTATTTTCCATTTTTTTAAGGTTGAAAGTGTTGCGGCCATAGCTCACTGAAGTCCATATCTACTAAGATCCCGTACGAAGATGAATTCGGAAGAGCCACCTATGCCTCAGCCACCAGCGCCACAACCTCTTGCACCACAGCAACCCTTGCCTCATCACAGGATTGTGGACAAGCGACCAATCGTGAACTTAAACCAGCAAATGGGGTAAATCACTGAGCTGCTCCAAAATCTCATCAGACAAACTCAACAGCCGGTGATCCCGTAGCCACGAAGAGAACCACAAGCATTGCCGCAGGGATTGCAAGGGCCACCACAAGCTCCACCACCGGCTCATCTAATGCCTCCACCACTCCTCCCTCCACAAGTTCCACCTCCGGCTGCTCCGTAAGATCAGCAACCGCATTAGCCAGCTCTTGAAGAAGCACTGCATCTCCCACATATTCCGGAGATAAACCATGAAGAGGAATAAGAGTGGTACAGACAGAAAGCTGAAGCAAGACGTATCTCGCCTAAAGTCAGTGCCGTGATCACTGACCTCAGAGCAAAAGTGCGAGAACTAAAAAGGGGATCAGTGCCAAGAGGGATGACAGTTGACAATTTCTGCTTCTTCCCGGACATACAACTCCTAATGAAGTTCAGGTGTCCCGACTTCGAAAAATTCGACGGGACAGGATGCCTTACTGCACATCTGAGAGCATACTATGGAGCCATGATAGGATACAACCAGGATGAGTAGTTGATGATACAGTTGTTCCAAAGGTCCCTGATTGGGCAAACACACCGATGGTTTTCCACCTTGAGCCCTGCACAAATCCGCACCTGGCCAGACCTGGCACATCTCTTCACAAAGCAGTTCAGGTTTAACTCTGAGGTTGTGCTGACAAGGATGAAGCTAATGAGGATAAGCAAGAAGGCTGGGGAGATAGTCCGAGATTATGCTCGGATGTGGCGTGAACATGCAATGATGGTGCACCCACCACTGATGGAGGAAGAGATGGCCACTCTTTTCATCTCAACCCTAGGACAACCATACTACTCCCATATGATCTGCCAGCAGGCAACCAACTTCAGTTCCCTGGTCTAGATTGCCAGCAGGGTTGAGGGTGGCATTAAGGCCGAATTGATAGAGGCAAGCGCACTTGGGGCAGTGTCGAGAAGGCCAATGAACGGAGTTAGGAAACCAGAAAGCCAAAAAGAAGTGGTGAGTGTTGAATTTATACAGAAGCAACAACCGCTTCACCTACGAAGAGGGCTCATCCAGCTAGCATGAGGCCCACAGAGTCGGTGCCCCCACAAGGGGGCCAAGGGAAGATAGAAGAAGCAGGGTATTCACACCACTTCCCTACACGCCTGCTGAACTCCTCCCAATGCTACTAAAAGGAAGCTACTTGAGGATGATTTCTCCTAACCCAAATGCGGCGTTGGGTAGGAACTGCGACCCCAAAGCAATCTGCGAATATCACATGGGGGCACGAAGGCATGCCACCAATCAATGTTGGGCCCTTCAGCATGCGATCCAAGATTTAATTGACTCCAAAAGACTTACTGTGGATCCTCCTACCCCAACCACTACGCCAGCTACTACCATCACTCAGAACCCTCTTCCAGATCACAAAGGGCATCTTCTAATGGGACAAGTTGAAAGGAATCAGGCGAGGTTGCAAGTCGTAACCCACTCCCACAAATCCAAATCCTCCTCGAGCACGATTCTGGTCCAAGTACACCATTTCCAGGCTAAGTTAAATTTTACTTTTTGTGCTGGCCATCCCGAACGGGATCGGTCGTTTCGTAAGCATCATGCATGATTTTACATCCATGCAAACTTTTGTAAAAATTAAAAATAAAAAAACCTTTTGAAAAAGAAAACAAAAAAGCAAAAAATGCAAGTACTTGGTTGATGATGACATCGCTCTAAGACCACAACTCTTTTGGCACGACCATGACCATGGAAAGATGCCGAGTTGCTCAAAGGTGTCTTCAGCTGGGTGCAATATATTGCTCCTATAAGAACCTTGACTGAGACAGAGGCAATATTCTCCTTATCCAAACCCTGATTTTCCTCCCAAACTTATCTTTACACAAGGGCAGCACCTCATTTTTGCACCCCCGGAAGTGCTGAAAATGAAAACCCCTAGCAAAAAATTCAAACCCTGAGGGGGCGAAAATTGACATTTTGATCAAGTGATAATTGACCACCTTGCTTTATCTCAGTGGATAGAGAATCCCGACACGGTTCCAACGCAACTGAGCTTGCTAGAATCAGAGTCCGGATGAAGGATGTGCAGGCCGGTCAAACTTGAGGAGGAGCAGAAATTGACTTTCTGCTAAATCCCGAATCAACTGCCTAACCCTATTCCAATGGATAGAGGGCTTCGACACGGCTCTAATGCAAGTGAGTTTGCCTGAATCGGAGTCCAGATGAAGAAGATATGAGCAGTTGAAGTTCCAGGGCAAAAATGCCGGAAAACTGCACACGTGACAAAAGGGGAGCAAATCCGTGAATACCAAAACTTTTAGAAAATATCTTGAGGCAAAGCTGATATTATAAAAAGCAAATCTATAAATATCAAAAAGTTGAGAAAATATCCCAGGGGTTAATTTAAAAATGTCTGAAAATATCTAAATAAAATAATATTTTTCAAAATATCTCAGGGACCAAATCTCAAAATATCCAAAAGTATCAGGAAAATCTGCAAATATCGGGGGGGGTAATCTGAAAAAATCTAAAAGTATCAGGGGGCAATATGCGAATATCCAAAAGTGT
This sequence comes from Buxus sempervirens, assembly GCA_947561395.2. NCBI lineage: Eukaryota > Viridiplantae > Streptophyta > Magnoliopsida > Buxales > Buxaceae > Buxus > Buxus sempervirens. Next base: position 4,638,998 of record OX387195.1, read on the forward strand.
CAAAACAATTCAATTTTCTCAATGATTATGTCTGTATCCGACATTTAATGTCGGATACAAGGGGGGCTTAATGTATCCGACCACACAGGTCGGATACACTGGGTTTCATGTGTATCCAACCTGAGTTGTCGAATACAAGCTGTTTGCCTATATAAGGCAAACAGCAGCTCATTTCGGGGGTTGGCTTCATTTGGCTCTTTTCCACTTCTTCTTCCCCACTCTTCCTGGTTCGAAACCCTTCTCCCTCACCTCTCCTTGCCTCCACAACCACCCCACACCACCTTAAGCCTATTCCACCCCTTGTTTCTCTCTTCCTCTCCATTTTCACCCAAGCAAGGAGGAGGTTACCCGCTGTTGGTGGCCAAAGGAGGAGCTCCAGCCACTTTGTTTGCTTCGAATGGATTTGAATACACCTCTCAAGGGTGTGTAAACACTAAGGTAATGTTTCCTACGATCTTTTGTTCAACTTAAGTCAAGATGAGCATATTTCGAGCATATTTGGGTATTTTCTATGTGTGATGTCTCTTCTCCTTTTTTTTCTCTTTATGTTGAATATGGAAGCCCCATGGTAAAGGGGAGATGCACGTGTGGTCCATGGGGGGGTGAGGGGGTGAGGGACCATCTAAGCATGTTTTCCATAGCCTTAATAGCATTATCTTGTTATTGTTGCCCCATTTGCATGTTCCTCCATTTGGTTATCCATCCATTGTACCCCATTTTAACCCCCTTTCTTTTCCCTTCTATTAGATGTTTCTTTTAGGCTAAAGGAATAGCATGAGCCGATAGTAGCATGCCAAGAACCATGTATGATATTCGTTTAACCTCCATTGCATATATGTCTAAAGTCTTCATATAAGTCATCAACATGAAAAGCATGCATGCCTTGGTGTTTAGATTATATTAGCGTCTTATTTTTCTACTGTTTCGTGCATTTCTCATCATGCTTTCCCATGCTTTAGTGTTAAGGCTATATCAGCATCTCCCATCCCTACTGTTTTGTGCATCTTTTTCATCATGTGTTGCATCACTTTGCTCACTGTTTTTTATCACATGAAGCTACACCACTTGGCTTCGCATACATCTTATGTGCATACTCATACCCTTACTCATTAGGAATGCATATTGGATCTTTTGTGCGTCCTGTCATTCATGGTAACTTGGAATGGAAACAAATCTAGGTCTGTTTCTTCATTTCTTAAGGACAGACAAGTACACACATGTATATTTTGATGTGAAATGTGCCCGATAAAGCATGCTTTAATTGACATCCTTGTTCGTGTTTGTATGGAGTGTTGCTCCCTTTGGCTAAAAACAACCTGAACAAAGGTGCATGACCTCTGTTCCTTGGTTGGATTTTATCCAAGAGAAGGAAGAAGGGGAGTGTAACGCCCCGAACCCGGGTCAGTGCAAACCGGCACCGACCTGAACCCGGTTCGCTACTGTAACAACCCGAATTTAGTTCAACAACCAAATCCAAGGTGTTACTGGCCCATATCAATTACAACATCAATAACATACCAGACCAAAGAAGTAAATCCAAATCCATATATTAAACTATCAGAGTGCGGAAACAAGTATGTGCGGAAGTGTAGATCAAAATCCTCAAACAAGCATAAAGCTTGACCATCAGTCAGTAATATCAAAGTCTGGTAGAATGAACTGGTTACTAACTCTCTCTTGTCTCTCTCATACATCAAATCCAATAAATGATAATAACCAATTAAAAATGCTAAGTCTATAACATCAATCCACCTCAGACAAGGTCTGGATAATAATAATCCTCCGGCGAATACTCGGCTATCTCTCCCTGGAAGTCTAAGAGATCCCCCTCTCGCGTATCAGCTGAAAAAATGAAATAGAAGTAGGGTGAGATACGAATATCTCAGTAGGTAACACATGCATGATTAAACAGTTAATATAAGCAAAGTAGCATTTCATGCACGATTAAGCAACATCGATAAATCAGGCTCGCATAATCATTTATACCATTCATGAACACAAAACAGTTTGATAACAATTCTAGAAATGATTTTCAGCAAGTTTTAATATAAGAACTCAATAGCCAATCAATAGCATAATCCAAGCATTGCCAGGATGTACTAAGCAGTCACATCCAACCAATCCCAATCACATGCATCCCGCACGTGCACAATAGTAATCATATCAAGTGTTATGTTTTCAGTGTCATTGTAGGACTCACAAAGTTAGATAAACCTTTTGAGATGATTCTCAACCAATTGCTATACCACCGTGCGACTTAGGAGCGATGCTACTAATGATACTCAAGCCCCATGCAGCGCAGCTTAGACAAGAGCCGTAGTCACCGACTTATTGCACACGTACCCATCAAAGTTGGCATGTACCACCAGCATGCAGCACCAGAATCAATACATGGAGGTGGTTGCTTATCCACATGTACAGGGAATCACCAGCGGCTCACCGGGGTGTCCCTCCAGACATAGGACCTTCCCAGACAAACTAACTTGCAAAGGAAGCGCGTCGCATATAGGAGTAACTCAACCCAAATGACATATCCCTCAACTATCTAGCTACGACTATGGATCCACAACCAGCTATGCCCACTAGACTCCAAAATTCCCTAAAGTATCATATTTCTATAAGGGTTGGTGCCTAGCGGCATATAATGGTTATATCTGTACATTCACTTCATTATTCCGTCATTCGGATTCTGAATTCTCTTTATAATGTCTTATGATTTATAATGTCATTTAGAAGTGTTTAGATAATCAAAGGGTAGTTAGGCTTTTCCAAAATCACATTTCTCATATACCTTCAAAACTTGGCAACTAATGTCCTAAATATCTCCCTAATTTGTTTTTCTGTAAAACAGGGATTTAGGTAGTTTATTTTGGTCTTAAAGTACCTTAATTAATCATTAAAATTGTCTAAAAATAGTTTAGAATTGAATTAGGTTCGAAATTATGAAAAATTGGAAATTCTGCTGAGAGCGCCTGGGATCGCTCAGGATCGCTCCGGGCGGTCATCAGTCGGCGGTAGTGCAATTTCGAGCGCCCACGGTCCGTCGTCCCGCGGTCCACGGCGTCCTCAAAACTTTAACCAGCGCCTAAGATCGCCGATGAGCGCCTCGCACAGTCGAGGTCGGCGGTCTCACCAAATCGAACAGAAACAGTTCTAAATCACGATTTTTCTCGTCTAAACTCATTCTAATGTATTTATAACATGCTTAGCTAACTAAATACAACTTTACATATCATAGAAACATGCGTTTGCGATTAAACAGAGATAAATCTGAATTTAAAACCAAAACGGTGTCACCTACCTCTTGAACGAAGGTTCCTCTTCCTCTCTTCTCTCAACCACGCTTCTCTATCACCCAGCAACACTCTGGAAGATGAAGAACTCCAAAAACCCAAGCTTTTCTTCTTCCCCTTCTTCTTCTTCTCCTTCGGTCGCTTGTCGCTTGCAGCTGATCAATACGAGCGAGAATACACGCGTATAAATTTAGGTTATTAAACTAATACTTATACTCACTTATCCCATGTGTCTCACCTATACCAAATTCCATACACACGCCCAATCAGAATACATACCTTGATATCTCATGATCGGACGGTCAGATCTGCGTCTAATTCTGGATCTCCGCTAAGTTGATCACCCCCTACAATATTAAAATGTTTCTATCAATCATAACTCTGGGTAAATTATTTACTAATTTAATTTATTATTTAAGGGAAATTCGGGGTTTTACAGGGAGCCCCCATCCACCTCTCTTAGCTTGGCCCTGAAATCCCCAAGAAAGGACACCAAAAGTGGAGGTCTCCCATTCTCTGAATCCCTGTGGGCCCTCACAGAGGCCCACGCAACTCCTGGAACATCCTAGAAGACCCAAGAACCCAAGCCCATTGGCAAAAATCCGAAAATGCTACTTTCTGTGCTAATCCGACGACTCAGGTGGGATCAGCAGAGTTTCCCTTGTATCCGACTATCATTGTCGGATACAAGGAATTTTGTGTGTAGCCGACACCTCAGGTCGATTACACTGCCAGAATGCTAATTTTGCTATTTTGTGATCTTGTGCTGCTTTCTTATCTTGTTTGATCAAGCCGGATGAACCAGAAGGGTTTCCGGGTCAACCGGAGACCCAAGACGGGTCATGGACCAACCCAGTCCAATTTAATTCCAATGGGGCCCACCAAGCCGATCAATTTACTTTGCTTTAAATCAACAGATTAAACCAATCAGGTGGGCCAAACCCAGTGGAGGCCCACCAAGGCCCAACCTGGGATATGCATGCTTAGAATAAATCATGGTTTGGCCGAGACCAAGGGCAGGGCCTGTCGGGCCCACTAAGCCTATTTGAACCAAACCAAGTTAGGGTTTCCCAAGCCCTAACTCAGGAAGCCTTGGGCTTTCAAGCCCAAGCCCAGGTAAAGGGCCCTAAGCCCGTTCCTAGCACATCTTGGCACAAATTAAGCAAGATCAATCAAATCATTTTTGGCAACCACTGGGAGGCCCACCCAGGGGCCCGCAGAGCAATCTAGGCCCGTCTTTGCATAAAAATCAACTTAATAATCAAACTTGAAGTCTAAATAAAATAAATTCATTGGGTCAAAATCCAAAGGGCCTCTCAGGCTAGACTGAGGCCCACCAGGGGGTATGTGGCCTTAACCAAGCCCACCAAAGAATCCGCGGGCCTTCCAACGGGGCCCGCCCAATCCGACTCACATCACTTTAAGCTAAAAAGATAAAATCAAGTAAAGGGGCCCTCACCACTTCGGCAGTCCCACCAGACTCAATCAAATGTGCATGCTGGAATAGAACTCGGGTGAGTAGACCACAGTTGACTCAAAACCAGGATGGAACCCGTCATTTGACGGGGTGGACTGGGGTGTCTACGGACTTCCCCAGACCGCAACTGAGAACTTACTTAGGATCTCTAGCCACAGACCAGCCTAATAGAAAAACCTAGGCACCCAGGTGTCTACCTGCACCCCATCAAGCAGTGGCAACTCCAATTTCCCATTTTACCCGTGCAACCATGCGCACAAGCAGAGTGATTCCTAAGAGAAAAAAAAAGGAAAGGAAAAAAAAAAAAAAAAAGTGCCTAAACTAGCAAAGGACAAAAGCTGGCTTAGCATCATGTCTTTCAGAAAGGATGAGAGGCCATCCTTCATGCATCCTAAGTTTAAAAGAGCTGCTAGTCAAAATCTTTGGGCTTGATCGTATTATTCAAATACCCGTGTTATGTCTAACCACCCTACACTGGGGCAAATCTAAGAAAGAAGATAAAAAGGATGAATGGATTCCTAAACGATTTTGCATGGAACATTTCAACCAAGTAGTTACAACTTCTGCAAAAAGATGAAAGGCCATCCTTGCTTTATCTGCCAAATCTTCAAAGTCATACCTCTAGTTAAACCACTTGAGCTTAAAATTCCTCTTTCTAATCCATCGAGTCATGAGCCCTAAATACAGAGCATGGCGTAGAAGAAGAAAAGAAGAAAGACATGAATGTGCAACAAAGGAAAATAAGAGAACACATAAAGCACACTGGAGCACACCAATCAAAGCAAAAGGCAAAGGTAGACTCCCCAAAGCAAGGGAAAGAAGCAAAAATGCCAAAGAAGAAGCAAAAGTCACAAGAGGCTTAAAAAAGAAAATGGAAAAAGCGTTGTCAAAGCCCAAGTAGTCAAGAAAAGGGTAGAACATGACTCGACCCATTTACAAAAGGACTTTGAGCCGTATTCCCTTTCTTTCATAAACCAAAAACCTCAGCCTTCATTTCGTCCCATCAGAAAGTCCTTTCTGATTGCAGAGAATGTGACACTTGAATTCATGCAGATCAATGATGAAGGATCTAAAAAGAAGAATGAGCTTCAGCAAGAAACAAACTATAAACCTGAGAAACATAAGAACTTGAGCCTTATATCCCATCACTTCTCAGACTTAAAACTTAGCCGATGTTTCGTCCTAATTTCAAGTCCTCTTTGATCAAAGGGACATGATGCATAAAATTCAGCCAAAAACCCCCAACTAGGATAGGCACTAACCCCAAGGGAAAATAAAAGGGATAATTCTCAATTACAAAATCCTAAAACCACCCTAAGATTGGGTTGGAGAGAGAAAAATCAAAACTGGGGCAGGGAAAACACTCCTTGAGATGTCCTTCATCTTTTAAGCCTTTTTAGACCCTTTGAGAGCCAATGAAGGCACAAGTCAAGAATTTCTTGGGAATACATGTAAAGCACTCTATCCTAAAACACCTCAAGCTAACAAGGCGATTCACCATGGTCGTTGGTCCTGCCTTCCCTTTAAAGCACTTGCACAAAACTTTTTGGGAAAAGCTTTTTAAAATATTTCATTTCTCAGTCATGTGCACTGCACACACAATAAAACCAAGTAGGCCACAAGTGCTTACATTTTGAATTTCAGGTACCTCATCACTCTGTGAGAATTTTGCAGGCCTACGCAAGGCAAAACATCAAGGCATACAATATCTCAAACAAAAAAGAGAAAGAAAAAAGAAAGAAGAGTGGAAGAAAGCTATACAACCCAGAATTTGAGGAAATTAAATAATAAAATAAAATAATTTGTGGTGTTGCTAATTTATACAGAGGATGGGAACCAGAGGCAAACCGGAGATTTTACAATTGATCAAATGCAAGTGGAGACTTAAACCAAAGGTAAGCTAGGGTTTTGGTGAATTTAATTAATAATCTTTTATTAATTTAAATGATGCAATTAATTTTAAAAGGTGTGCAAAAGTTTAAAATTAAATAAAATAAAATAAATGGTTGGTCTAACCCAACTTTGGTTTGGGTGACTAGATTTGATTAGGCATTGATGTCGGGGTTGAACCATTGGGCTAAAAGGGGGTTTGATCTTGGGTTTAATGAAGGAGGGTTATTTAGTAATTAAGGTCGTATGGTTTAGGTTATTTGCTATTCACGTACAAAAAAAAGAGAGGAAATAGCCGCCCAAGGAAGAGAAAGCAGCCGCACCTCCCTTCTTCTCTTCTCCTCTTCGTGAGTTTCACAAACCCTAATTCCTAGCATCTTGGAGCAGATTTTAAGGAGAAAGTGGGAGATTTCATTGGGAATAAAAGGTAAGGAATAGGTTTAAGAAACCTCCTATTTTATTTTGACGAGATAAAGAGTTGCTGGATTTGTTTGGAACTGTTAAAGGGTGATTCTCAGAGTTGTTGGAGAAGGATTAATCTTAGAAGAGGTAAGTAGTCCCTTTAAAATTGCACAAACTGAAATTTCATGTTTATTCGATGTTCATGTTTATTCGCATGTTTGATGACTCGTTTGTGTTTTAATTGTTTAAAATTGTTCTATCATGTTTATAAAGTATTCTAGAATGGTTTAGTATGGATTGGATGCTGTAGAATTCAAGTTTTCGATTTTTGAATTAATTACAAAACTTTTCAGAAAAATCAGAAAAATTCAGTTTGCGACAAGCCGCTCGAACCGCCACTCGAGCACCCGTATGGGTCTCGAGAAGCAGTTCGTGGGCGCTCGATAGCTGCTCGAGCGGTATCGAGGGCACCCTGCCTGTGCTTTTTATTTTCAGAAAAACCCGAAAGTGATCAAAACCCTGAAGGCAAATGCCCGAAGCGTTGCTCGAATGACCTATCGAGCGACCAACCCTGAATCAACCCAGTTTTTATGTTGCCTATTCGAGCACCCAAAGCCGCTCGAGCAACCATCTGTCAAATTTTTGGATTTCTCCAACTAGCCTAGTTTTTCACCATGAAATTGTTTTTATTCAAATTAAACCTATGTACCATTAAGTTTAGAGTGTTTAGAGATGGTTTGCACTAGCGGATCTTTAAAATTAATTTTTATAAAGATTTTGGGTACATTTTGCTAAAGTGGCTTATTAACTTAGTCTCATTGTTCCAAACTTTTCCCTTTTAAACAAAACTTGATTTTAAGAGTTCCTTCACTTGTATTTGAACTATCTGAATATGTTTTGAGCTCCGAATGATTTTATATACACTCGGATTATTTTGCGCAATGAAACTGTGATGTTGAGATATGTGTTTGACTCCATGTATATGGGATTTTGATTCATTACTGTGACTAGGCCATTGCCTATTTTATTATTCCGCTGTTGCAGCTGTTTCATTGTTATATCCTCAATCCGTGTACTCGACGGGATACTTCCTCAATCCGTGTACTCAGTGGAAAGCGTATTATTTTATATCCTCAGTCCGTGTACTCGGCGGGATACTCCCTCAATCCGTGTACTCAGTAGGAAGCGTGTTGTTTCATTGGTTGTTGCCTTTTATCCTCAGTCCGTGTACTCAGCGGGATACTTCCTTAATACGTATACTCGGTGGGAAGCGTATTATTTTATATCCTCGGTCCGTGTACTCAGTGGGATACTTCCTCAATCCATGTACTCGATGGGAAGCGTGTTGTTTCATTGGCTATTGCCTTTTATCCTCGGTCCATGTACTCGGCGGGATATTTCACTATGTTTGGGTTTATATTTTATAGTGTTGGTATTTATATTTCACTGTGTTTGAATTCATCATGTTTAGTCTAATTAAACGCTGCATATATTTGAATTGTTACAAACTATTGGCATGACTACTTACTGAGATGTTGTTTCTCACATTTTAGTTTTATCGGTTTTGTTTTTAGATATTCCTGGTGAGGACGTTGCAAGGGTAGACACTTCTGGGGATTATACTGAGTACCAGGAAGAAGATTACTTTATTCCTATGTAGGTTTAGGGATCTATATTATTAAAATTGACTTGGTATTTGGAGGGATTGTTTTAGTTTATTTTTATTTTAGATGACCTTGGTGGATGTTGATACATTTTATTTTAGTTAACCCTTTCCAGACTTAGTTGATGAATTAGTATTGGATGTTTTATTTTTGTATTCTGCGCTTCTTGGAAGAATTTATCTGTTATTTCCATACTCTAATTACATTAATTGAAATTGTTTAAGTCTGGATTAGTTGTTTTGGAGCCATTATCCTAACGTTCTAGGTTCAGGTTTATGTTTTTAAATAAACTTGGATCCAGGGCATTACAAAAGCCACATGGCAATCCAAAGCACAAGAAGGGAAGTTTCAAGACCTATCTTATCCCCGCAGATTCTTCCCGTCCGAGTAGAGAGCTAACAAATGGCAATTCGAAGCAAGACAGATGAATTGAAAACCAGTAGTCTCCCAAAATCACAAAAGAGAAGGATACGAGCAGATCCCATGGGCTCAAATATGACCCATCATCAAGCACAAAAAGCTCAATCAAGTTCAAGAACACGAAAGAAGGCATGTTCTAAAGACATCAAAGGGCAGGGAAGGCCCTCATGTAATTTTTATTTTCCCACTTTTGTAAATATAATAGGCAGGGTGTGCAAGCTCCTCCGAAGGGCTGGACAACAGCAAAAACGCTTCCTTCCTACCTCCCAAGATCCCAAAAAAATAAATAAAAAATAAACAACTCAGGAAACACTTCAAAAATCTAACTCTGGCAAAGAAATAAAAGACTCAAAAAATTGCATCCTCACTGAAATCTGATAAGCCAAATCATCTTGAAAACTCAAAACCAGTGCATCGACATTAAAGCAATATACGGGCACCCCAAAACATGAAAGAAGTGCAAAGCGTCACTTCTTTCCAAAACCCAGAAAAAGTGCAAAGCGTCACTCATTTCCAAGAACCAAAACCCGGAAAAGGTCCAAAGCGTCACCTATTTCCAAGAACCAGAAATGCGAAAAGTACCACGCGCGTAAAAGCTCACGCTAATGTGCTTTCTCCCACCAAAACAAAAATCAACTCAAGGCTTTCTCAAACAGATGTAAGGAATGAAAAATTTGGGCTTCTCTTTAACTCTGTTGCTCGTCAACAAGTGACTCCGACAAAGCAGGGCAGCTGTTAAGCACCAAAATTTTGCTCAAACCAAAATGTGCTAAAAACAGCAAAACCCTGAAACATGTCTAAACCCAGAGAAACAAAAGTGTCTTGCCACCTAAGCCTGGATTGACTGTCATACCCTATTCCAACCGGTAGGAAATCCTTATACGGTTCCAACGCAATCAAGTTTGAGCAAATCATAGTCCGAATGAAGAAGATATAAGCAAAACAAACCCAAGGCTAAAATGGTAATTAAAAGGCTAAAAGACAAAACAAAAAAAAAGGAGAGAGAAAAGCAACCATATGGAATGTAAGGTTGCTTTATTTTTTTCCTTTTTCTGGTGCGCCGCTCCAGCGGTGAATCGCGTGGTGCGGTGCCCTGCTCTAAACTAGCAGAACTAAAGGCAACCGTACTGTATGTACAGTTGCGATTGGCACACAAACCAACATGCAGCGCGCGTCAAAGCAGAGCAGCGCCAGAGAAGAGCAAAGAGGCCGTCCATACATATTGTACAATTGTGAAGCAACTGTACAATATGTACGGTTGAGAATAATGCACTATAAAATGCACAATTCGGGCACTGTGCAAGGGTTGGTGCATGTTCATTAGATTGCCTCTCTTCTCTCTGCAACCAAGACCTCCGAAAGACCCTTTCGTCATCCCCCAAACCCAAAAATCACCATAAACCAACCATAAAACCATCTCCAAACCTATCAATCATTTCTCCTTCTTCATCTCAACTAAGAAGGAACTCTTTTGGAGGAGGAAAGGGGGAACTTCTATTTGCTGTAAGAATCCTTCAAGGAAGCCCAAGGCACTACCAAAGACCTTCCTTCAACAAGGTGAGTCTTCCTCCTTGTTCTTAGTGAAACATATGTAATTTTGATGAAGTAATGCCATGTTCTATGTAATGCCCCGGATCCAGGTTTATTTAAAAACATAGACCCAAATCTGGTTCATTAGGATAATAGCCCAAAACAACTAATTCCAGACTTAAACAATTTCAATAATTATAATCAGAGTATGGAAATAAAAGATAAATTCTCCAAGAAGCGTGGAATAATAAAAGTAATTCATCCAATATTAAACCTTCAATCAAAGTCCGGTTTCTAGTCAACTAAAATAAAATAATCATCATCCACCAAAGTCATCTAACTAAAATAATTCAATAATCCCCCCAAATACCAAGTCAAATTTATCAATAAAGATCCCTAATCCTACACAGGAATAAAGTAATCCTCTTCCTGGTAGTCAGAGTAGTCTCCCGAAGTGTCTATCCTAGCAACATCCTCGTCGGGAATATCTGAAAACAAAGCCGATAAAACATGCAACGATAATTCAGACTAAACTCAATAATACAGAACAATAATAATTAAATGAAAATAGCAATAGTCACAAAACATTCAACCTCATGGGACTCATGAAAAAGAAAACCAAAGAAATAAAGTAGCCATGTGCCAATATGCTACCTAACCGAATTACAGGTGGACCAGACGCAACTATTCAGACTGGCTATTCAACACCCAACAGAAGAACCCAACCGACGACCGGAATGAGTTAGCATGTACGGCCCAACCTATCCAGGAGTGGGTAACGTAGCAACCGACCTATCCAGGAGCGGTACCATCCTCGAGATGATGGAATGGCTATGACACAGAATTCAAACCACTCTAAAAGACTTTTCACTTGCTAGCTATTATATGGATCCAAGTAATTGCTAAGCCCACTCAACAGTGAAAAACCAAACTAGGGGATGGACATATTTCCCAATAACACCCGCACACGCGGCAACACAACTGTGTCAAAAACCAAACCCGCGATTTGCGGAATAAACAAACCAGGCACCTGCCTTGTCACAACTGTGACCCAAAGATCCACACAAATGGCACCAAGTCATATGTCCAAACTCCAGGTTTCAACGGGCAACTATTTCCCGGATGTGTATCGAATCCTTCAATGCACAAAACACACCCAAATATCCCAAATACAGGTGTAGGAACTCTTAAAATCAAGTTTGGTTTAAAAAAGAATTGCTTGAAACAACGACACTAAGTTAAAAAGCCTCTTTAGCAAAACGTACGCAAAATCTTTATAAAAATTAATTTTTAACATCCGCCAATGCAAACTATCTCTAAACACTCTAAACTTAGTGATACATAGGTTTAAATTGCATAAAAACAATTTCGTGATGAAAAACTAGGCTAGTTGGAGAAATCCGAAAATCTGACAAAAGGGCGCTCGAGCAGCCAAAAGGGCGCTCGAACGGCTAAGTAAAATCAGGTTGTTTCAGGTGTGGTCGCTCGAGCGACGCTTCGGGCGTTCGCCTTTTGGGTTTTGATCACTTTCGGGTTTTTCTGAAATTAAAAAGCACAGGCGGGGTGCCCTCGATATCGCTCGAGCGGTATTGAGCACCCACGAACTGCTTCTCGAGACCCATATGGGCGCTCGAGCGACAGTTCGAGTGGCCTGTCGAAAACTGAATTTTCTGATTTTTCTGAAAAGTTGAGTAATTCATTCAAAAATCAAAAACTTGAATTCTACAGCATCAAATCCATACTAAACCATTCAAGAATACTTTATAAACATGTTAGAACAATTTTGAGCAATTAAAACACAATATAGTTCACAAACGAATCATCAAACATGCAATTAAACATGAACATTGAATAAACACGAAAATCTGTTTGTGCAAGTTTTGAAGGGACTACTTACCTCGTTCGGGATTTAAATCTTCTCTAACAGCAATGAAAAATCACTCCAATGAATTTCAAATCGATCACAACAAGCCTCTATCTCTTCTGGATCAACCAATCATACTTGTAGAACCCAAAATCATGTCTAAACTTCCAAAACAGAAACTTTTTCTCTAGTTTGTTCTTACCTGAGTTTTCTAAACGAAAATCCTCTCTTCTCCTTCTGAAAAATCTGCTCCAAAGGATGCTTGTGGGTAAGGCTTTGATCTTGCTATGGAGGAGTTGAAGAATAGAGGAAGAAAAAAAGACGTGCGGCTATTCTCTTGTTCCAAATGTGAATAGTTGCATGCAACAAATAGGTTATTTTAATATTTCTTTTCCTTTTTACTCTTTTGCCCATACTAACTCTTTCACCCTATTATACCTCCTTATTACAATCTTACCCTTAATCCCTCTTCAAACCAAACACAACTCCATAACCCAATTGATCCGGGTCAACCCCTACTTTTATGGGGTTCGACCACTTAACTCCCCTTTTTTTTTCAACAATTAATTAATCCTATAACTCTTAAAAGAATCCCTAAAATTTAACTTAACATCTAATTAGAAACTCACCTTAGATTAGCTTTCCAAGTTCTCCGGTTCATCTTGAACTCCTCCGGGTTGAACCAAGTCCTCAACCATTGCATTGACAACCACATTGATTAATTTACTTATTTGCTTATTTTACTAATTGTGACATCCTGGCTGTCTGAGCGGGCAAGTGAATGGGTAATCTCACTGGGCAAGCTACCAGGCGAGGATGTGCATATGGTTGGGATCCCACAACGCTCGGAGATGCTATAAGTAGTCTTGTGATCCCTTACAAAGCAAGAGGCCTTTTAAGGAATAACACGGGACTAAATCCCCTTGGAACCCTGAAGTTAAGCGTGCTCGGGTGAGAGCAGTGCTAGGATGGGTGACCACTAGGAAGTTTTCTCGTGTTATCCCTTGAGAACAAATCCGTGAGGGCCCATTGGGCCCAAAGCAGACAATATCTTGCTGGGTATGGGTCCGGGACATTACACTAATAAAATCTGGGATTTTACATTCTAGCCCCCCATGTTCTTGGGGGTTCTTTCTCTTTATCTTCTTCTCTTTATGGTGGCAATCCTTCTCTGAGTAACAGTTTAGGTGAGGTAAGCACAAGCAAAAGTGTGCGTACAAGGGAGTGAGTGAGGTCTTTGGAGTTCTTTGAGACCATTTGGGGTAATCCAATCATTAAGAAATTTTTTTTATTCCCCCTCTCAGATTCTGGATCTAATGTAACCCTTTAAACCCCATTATCCCTTCTTTAGTTTATTTCATTCCACCTATTTGCTTGTTATGAGCTGATTTTTTATTAAAAGCATGTGTACACTTGTTTCATGCACACACACTCCACTCAATCATGATCAAGAGAGCTTATGATGCATGAACACATTCCATGTATGCACACATTGCTCACAAAAGAGTTTTTAAGCTTGATTTATTATGTTTCTTTATTGTTGATTGTATCATGCATGGTTTGGCCGATGTACTTTGAGCGAATGGCCTTTCAGGCCTCCCATTCAACCTCTTTGCTTAAGAAAGGTTGAGTTTGCTTCATAACCAAAAGTGAGTAACCTTTTCTCCACTTCCAATACCTGGAGTCCGGCTTCAAAAGAGGAAGAAGGAGCCCCAAGCCCTTTCTCCCTACACCATTTTGGTAAATCACTTAGGAAATAGTGTGCGCATGTTGGTAGATGTGACGCGAGGGCGCACGCAAAGATAAGCGGTGGAAAAGGGGGTGTAGGAGTCGCCACTGCCTGATGAGGTGCAGGCAGACACCTGGATGCCCTAAGGATGTCTACTTGGGTTTGCGGCTTGAGATTCCGGTTAAGATCTCGATCACAGTCCGGGGAAGTCCGTAGACACCCTAGTCCGCCCCGTCAGTTAACGGGTCCCTTGGGTTTCCCTAGTTCGAGTCAATTTTGGTTTAACTCACCTTTATGTCCTAAACCAGCATTCTCACTTATTAAGTCTAAATGGGACCTTCAAAGGTGTGGGTCCCTTTTATTTTAGTTGATTTTATCTTTTTATCCAGGTGATGTTGGTCTGATGTGGACCCCGTTGGAAGGCCTATGGAATGCCAAGTAGAGCTTAGGCTAAGCCCAATTCCCATTTGGGGTTATGTTGGATAACCCCGTTTATTGGATTTGGTTATTTGGTTTGGGGGTTGCTTAATTACACAAAATTGGTGGGTTTACTGGGCCTAACCACAAAACAAGTGTAATGCCCCGGATCCAGGTTTATTTAAACACATAAACCCAAATCTGGTTCGTTAGGGAAAATGGCCCAAAACACAATTCCAGACTTACACAAATTCATTTATTATATCAAAGTGCGGAAATAAGAACATCTATCAGAAAGCGCGGAAATAAACTACCAAAATAATCCTTTTATATTTCATCTAAAAAGTCTGGAAAGGGTTCAACTAAATAACATAAATATCATCCACCAAAGGTGTGGAATAAAGATACCAATCATCCTTTAAATAACATCAAACTCCTCAATCAATATACTAAAATAATCCCTAAGAAAAGTAAATCTAAATGGTTCTCCATGTCCTACACAGGAATGAAATAGTCTTCTTCCTAGTAATCACAATATTCCCCCGGTTTCTCTACCCCGGCAATGTCCTCTCCAGAAATATCTGAAAACAAAACCGATAAAACAATAATGTGAGAAACAACATCTCAGTAAGCAGTCATGCAAATAGTTGACCACATTAAAATATGCAATGCTTAATCCGAATAATCTCAATAAGAATTCAAGACAACAAAGAAATACAATTTGTCCACCTAATGGGACTCATGAAATAGTATACCAGATAAAGAGAGTAGACATGTGCCAATATACTACCTAACCGAATTACGATGGACCGCCGCCCTACAATCTGGTTATTCAACACCAACGGAAGAACCCAACCATGAGTTAACATGTACGGCCCAACCAATCCAAGAGTGGGTAACATAGCGACCGACCAATCCAGGAGCGGTACCATCCTCGAGACGATGGAATGCCTCAGACATAGAATTCAAACCCCTCTAATACACATTTCACTTACTAGCTATTCTATGGATCCATATAACTGCAAAGCCCACTCAACAGTGAGAAAACCAATGAGGGTAATGGACATAATTCTCAATAACACCCACCAAAGTACAGAACCATATCTGTAACTGTGAGACATGGGAAAAAATCAATCTAATTATTTCCTCAATCATCACACGGGATTATATAAAACAAAGAGTCGCCACCATTCAATTTAGGTGTGAATGGACACCAAAATATTAAATAAGCACAAAAGGCAATTTTAGGGTAAAAATAACCCTCCTAAAAAAACCAACCAGAGATGGGTAAGGGGATTAGGTTATGAACAGGGGAAGGTGTTAGGCACCCCTATTCATCCACACAAGGTGGTTGCCAGGTATTTGTTCATGTTAAAATAAAGGAAAAAGCTTGCTATAAAAATCACGAAAAATCACAAAAAAAAGAAAAAATATATGATTTTTTCATATGAATAGTCTGATTGATCCAGAACTATCAAACATGATCATACCATTCCTAGGGTTTCATGATCAAAACAAAATTGAGATAAAATCAAATAAAATCAATTTAAAGTGAAAAATCCAAAAATTTGGCTTCAAGTCAAATTCTAGAAATTTAGAAAAGTATGATTTTTATAAAATATTTCAAACTTGAACTTGAATAATCCAGGACATAGATAAAGCCCGAATTTCACATTAAATCAGAAAATAAAAACCAAAAATACCCACATTTGAAAAACACCAAAAAGGGGAGAAATTAGACCGTAGGGTCTTATCTCAATAATGAAAAACAATTTAAAAACCACATCATGAAACCCTAGGATTTATTTTTAGGCTTCTTGATTCAGATCTACCATATTGATCATGATAAATCCAAGATCATAGCCTAAAATCACAAAAATCACGAAAACAGTGCTGTAGGTGCAAAAGTGGCAAAAATCCAAATTTTATCAAAAAGTGGGGATCTCATGCTATAAACATCATAGAATCATGTAATTCATTCAGATATATCATAAAAAGCATTAAAACATGATCAAGATATTTAAAACAGTCACATCTCACAAATTAGAGCACATGGGGGTCTACCCTACGGATCTACCTGTTCTCTTTTCCCCTAGTTCTCTCTTCACGTTTTACGGCTAGAGAGACCCTTGAGGTACTTGGAGATAGGTTTGGTTACACAAACACAATCACAGGCCTTATTCTATAAAAAAAAAAAGACAAAAACAGATATGGGGTTCTATTCTAGGGATCCACCTGTTCCCCTTTCCCCTAGTTCTCTCTTCACGTTTTACGGCTAGAGAGACCCTTGAGGTACTTAGAGACAAGTTTAGGAATACAAAAACAGATATGGCCTTATTCTACAGCAATAGAGATGATCCTATTACATCTAGAATTGAAGACAGAAAAATAAAAAGGGATAGGGGACTTACCTGGATTGAGCAGGCAGAGCAGCAGGAGTTCTTCTCTTGGAGTTCCTTGGACTTCTTTGACTTCAAATTTCGTGGCCTTAAGCTAGAGGAGAGGCCCTCTATTTATAGGCAAACACAGGGGTATGGTTGGTCCAAGGTTTGGCAAGATAGAGTTTCAGTTTGAGTTAAACATAAGATCATGCCAATCCTTTATCCACAAGGATAAATGAGATAATTCGAACAGATAAATAAGAGAATTCGATTATCCAAGAGAGATATTTGGGTGCAGATAAGGCTCAAAAATCAAAAAGGTAAAATTCGCACAAAGACCCCCGTGCCCGTATATATATTACGGTCGCGCCCTGCCCGTATTATTAATACGGGCACGCCGTGACCGTATATCAACTGCAGGTATGGCCAGACCGTAAACAAAATACGGGCATGACCAGTTTGGCCAGATTTTATACTTTTTTGACCTGTTTCAAATCCCAATTAATATTTTCAATTATTTTCTCATTTTTAGTGCAATTTGGGGTGTCTACAGCTGCCCCCTCTTTGCTGGTAATTGGAACCAATTACAAGCAGAGAGCAAAAAAAGACCCACCAATTGCACTTTCTGAGACTTTTGTCTAACCAATTGCACTTTGCAAGGATCCAATGGATGATTTTATAAAAAAAGAATTGATTGTGGAAGATTTGCTAAGAAGTCCCTCAGCTTAAGGGCCAAATCCTCCTCTCTCCTCTCACTGAGCTCTCGTGGCTATGAAGTGAGATTTGAGACAAAATTTTTAAACAAAAGTGGGTAAGGTGATAATCCTTGCAACTTACAACTAATATAAACATTAATCTCCTGAAAAGTATGGAGAAAATGATGAAAAAGACAATTTTTCTGGGTGGCCTGCAGTTGTAGCACAATGAACAGCAAAGAACAGACACAACTCAAAATTGCACATTTGAAAGACATCTCATTAATTGAACTTGCTTTGGTCAAACAAAGAAATGATAAAAACATAGATTCGAAGATAGCCAATGAAACCCCTGCTTGAAGTCTGATGGGGTGGCGTCTCTTCCTTATCTCAGATTTCTTGGAGCTCTCGTGGCTATGAAAAGAAATCTGAGACAGGCAAATTTTGAAAAGAATGTGGATTTAAAATTGACCACTGCAAACTCAATTGATTTTGATGTTTTTCACTTTTTGAATTTTCCTAATTGATTTTCTTATTTGATATACCTGGGTGCCATTTGATGCCCGAACCTGTGCTTGAATATTTTGCAACTTGCTTTTGCTTCTTTATCTTCTTACTCTCTCAATAACGTTGTATGTGCCCTTACTGCCCATAACCTGTCTTCATGCTTTTTAATTGCCCAAGTGAATGCCCTCATCTTTATTGATGGATCATGATCTGTTGATCTAACCTCATGCCTTTACAACCTATGATCTGTCTTTCATGCCTTCTTGCTGCCCCAGTAAAATCCTTCTTCATGATTGAAGAATTGGGAACCTTTGTTTAACGAAGAAAACATGCCATTGCTTCGAAGCCTTTTTTTTCTTTCAAATTCGAAGACTAAAGCTTGATTGCTTCTTCTAGATGTTGGAATTCATTCCAATGAAAACCCAGAAGGAAAGACACTGAGCATGCCCCGGTTTTGATTGTTTGAAGAAGTATTTGCCCCTCAGTAGAGATGATCCTCTTTTTTCCTTTTCTCTTTTTTTTTCTTTCTTGTTTTTTTCTTTTTTTTTTTTTTTAACCTTTGCCAAAAAGAAACCCTAATAGAAGAATGCAAATGCAAGCATAAGAAAATATGTTTTATACTAGTGGCCTCAGAATTCTCTAATGCTTGCAAAACCAATGTTTTATGAAAAGATATAGATTCTCATCATAGGCCAAAAATATATTTTTTTGCTTTTTTGTGTTTTTTTTTTTTGTTTGAAAAATGATCCAATCACTTATTAGCATATAGTCCAAAAGAAATAAAATCAAGCTGAATAATGAGAAGATTATTTCAGAAAATGCAGAAAGACCAAAATAAGCCTTCGGAACCTTTAAAATCATTTCCATGACCATCGGCTTGTCAATTGATGCTCCAGATATGACGACTCTTTCAATCTGACTATTTTACCCCAGTCTAGAAAGACATTTTCCTTTATCCAATTGAAGAGCAATTGTTTCTCCATTGTATCCATGATATGAGAATTTATGACTTCTACTTCAGCAATAATTTCCTAATGGCAATTTTGATGGCCATCAACTTGTTCAAAGATGATTCATATCATAGTTCTGATTATGTTGCTTTAGTCTTGAAAAGAGAATTTTCCTCAATCACTTGGAGAGTGACTATATCTCAAAAGTAACCACCAACATGAAGACTTCACTTGGATCTATGCCAATTCTGGGCTTTCCTCTCTGACGATTTCCTTCTTGTAGATAGCTAATTATTTGCCATGTAGCGCCCTTTCGGGTTTTCACTACATTTTCTCCATTTTTTCCTTTTTTTTTCTTCTTCTTTTTTCTTTTTTTTTTTTTTTTTTTATCCTTCATCACCAGCAACCATGTAGTCAAAGCTGCCTTAATTCAAAATTTCTTAATCAAAGAGGACTTATGAATGGGACGAAACGAAGGCTTGGTGTTTGTTTAGAAAGAAAAGGAATAAAAGGCTCAAATATCATATGATCAAATGGGTTAACTGAAATTGTAATTTTTAAGGCATTTCTTCCCTTGGAATGAATACAAAATTGCCCCAGTAATGAATTTCTTCCCTCAATTTGATTTCTTCATTTGAAACTTATTCTCCAATATTGAACTTCTTTTTTTCCATTCTTTTCTTCACAATTTTGAAGACATTCTCCAAATAGCATTTGATTATCTTTTTTTCTTCCCTTTTTTTTCTTTCTTTTTCTTCTTTTTTTTTTCTCATTTCTTTGCCCCATTTTCTGAAAACATATTCAAAATCCCTTTTTAACTTCAATAATTGTCCCTTCATTCCCTTTTTTTTTTTTGCCTTAATAAATTTGCCCCAGTGTGGGGTTACAATTCTCAGTTTAGGTTACTTGGAAAAACGTATCAAGCTCAAAGGGTCTAACTAGGGATTTCAAAATTTTTTTGGGGATATAAGAAAGAAAGGCCTCTTATCATTTTAAGAAAAATTTGAATTTTAGACTTGGTAGAGTTGCACTACATGACTGGCTCAGGATTTTTTCTTCTCTTTTTTTTTTCTTTCTTAATCACCTTCTGTCAACATGAAAGCCTCTTTAAATAGAACCTCTATTATGAACAAGTTCTTCACCTTTTGATCAATCTTTTGAATTTGGATTCTTTCCATCAAATGATGCCCAATTCTATTTCCCACGAAAAGGTCAGATTCTCCCATATTTTCAAGTGCAAAGCCCCAAAATTTCTTCAAACAATATTATCAACTTCCCTTTGAACGCATCAGCAAGTGGTGTGATCCTTTTCTGAATTATAATGAAGAAACTTCAAATCTTCTTCTATCTTTTCTGTTGAAGACTGTGGGTCATCTTTGGTTCCAAAGGCCATAAAATTGGTCATTTTATAATTTTGTAGAATATTCTTCTCATGACACTTAAAAAGATTTGAATTTTCACATAAAATGTCTTTTTCTTCGATTTTGGTCTCAAAATTGAGCCAAATGTCGAAGTCATATTCAACTTAATAAAATTCAATAGGAAATATGATTCATAAGTAAAAGGACCTTGCTGAAAACTTTTTTTTTTTTCTAGAAAAATGTTAAAGGGAAAAATCTCTTTTTATTTTTTTTTGAAGAGCCTTTATTGAAATCACTTCCTGAGAACAAGGCTCCTTAGGATCCTCAGGAAATGTGCATTCTTCTTATGGGAGTTTCTTTTCAAAGAACATGGGAGTTCGAAAACTGCCCCTGTTCTTAAAGGCAAAAGCTGATTTTTCTTTCTTTTTCAGAAAACTTCTTTCTCCTGCTGGGTGAGGCAAGCCTTTCTGCTCATAACCAGGAGCATTTCTTTCAAGATAAACCCTGACTGTTGGACCAATAGGAGCGATAAGCTGAGAAGGGTCAAATCTTCTTTCTCCAGAGAAAATTACCCCTATTGCATTTGAGTTGCCTGCCCCATTGTTATCGGTAGGTGGGATAGGTGTAACTGAATTGAATGATAAGGAGTTATTATCCAGTAAATCCTGAATTGCATGCTTTAGGGCCAAGCAACGATCAGTGGTATGCCCTGGAGTGCTCATATGATAATCACAGATCAATCATAACCCTTCCCCTTACTTGCATGAGGATTTGGCAACCTCAAAGTCACATAACCCTTCTGAAGTAAGGTAGGCAAAAGTTCAGATGGTCTCATAGGCAGTTTAGAAAATTCTCTTCTCTTCCTTACTTCTGTTTCCTCCTTCACAGGCTGTGCAAAAGGGACATTAATTTGGATAGGCAGCAAAGGAACTTGATGGGTTGGCTTGATAGGAGGTGGATGGACATTGATTTGAAAGGGTTCCCTAGGAAGTTGCACCATATTCACTTCTGCTTCTATCCTTTCTTCATTCTTTCTTCTTCCATTACCATTTTCCTTTTTCTGTGTAGAGAAAGTGGTGGAAGCTTCCTGGTTCAACACTGCAGAGTAATCAGCTATTTTCCCAGACTTGATCCCATCTTCAATTCTGTCTGCCACTTGCACTAGGGCAGCAAAGTTGGTGGTAGTTTTACCCACCAAGTGACTATAAAATGGTTGCCCCAATGTCATGATGAAAGTTGAAATCATTTCTGGTTCTTCCACGGGTGGCTTAACTTGTGCAGCCAACTCCCTCCACCTTTTAGCATATTGCCTTATGGTCTCATCATTTCTCTTGCTCATCCTCATCATGTCGTACCGGTCTGGCACGATCTCTAAGTTAAACTTGTAATGTGCCAAAAAGGAATCTGCTAAATCCTTCCACCTTCTTATTTTCCCATGATCCAAAGTGGTAAACCACCTCAAAGCAGCTCCAGTTAAACTCCTCTGGAAGAGTTGAATTAGTATGCCGTCATCCCGGCCAAACTGGCATAAAGCCCCATAGTATAACTTCAAATGGCTCATTGGGCAGCCAGTACCATCATATTTATCAAAATCTGGGCATTTAAACTTGGCCGGTAGACATACATCGGGGTATAGGCACAGATCTTCAAAATTGGTGCCCCCAAAGTTACGTATCCCTTTCACCTCCCTCATTTCATCCTGGATCATCTCCAGCCTGTGCATGAATTTTCTTTCTATTTCATCCCTCATCTTTTCTTTTTCAGACTCAACCATCTCCTCCCTGATTAGTATAGGTTCAGGGGTAGGTTCCGAAATGGGTTCAGGAATAGGTTGAACCAAAGGTGGGATATTGATTGGAGGTGGAGGTGCTTGGTTCTGGGCTTGAACTTGTTGGGCCTGCACCGATAGTATGTTCTCTAGCATTCGGGCTAGTCCTGCCACTTGCTCCTGAAGCAGGACAAGATCTGGGTGAGGAGCATCAGCTTCAGTCTCAATGGGATTCATGGTGTGAGCTCTTGATCTGGTTATAGGAGCTATGATTGCAAGTGTATTGGTACCTGGAAAAATAAAGAGAAAATATCAGTGCCAATTTAATCTCATTCACATGCCTATGTGCAAGCTGGGTGAACATGAGTTTGGATTTTTTTCTTTATTTGCTTCTTTTTTTTTTTTTTTTGAATTGAATTGTTGGAATATTCTAGGGCTTCCAACATGTCCCACAAAAAGAGAAAATGATCTGAAATTCAAAGGCTTTCAGAGGCCCGGGGGGGATTTTTTAAAAAAAGTCTGAAATTCAAAGGCTTTCAGAGGCCCAGAGATATTTTTGAAAAAAGTCTGAAATTCAAAGGCTTTCAGAGGCCCAAGGATATTTTTGAAAAAAGTCTGAAATTCAAAGGCTTTCAGAGGCCCAAAGGATATGTGTCTATAATTCAGAGGCTTATAGACGGCCCAAAGAGGATTTGTCTAAAATTCAGAGGCTTTTAGATGGCCCAAAGGAATGTGTCTAAAATTCAGAGGCTTTTAGACGGCCTAAAGAAATGATTTGTCTAAAATTCAGAGGCTTTTAGACGGCCCAAAGGATATGATTTGTCTAAAATTCGGAGGCTTTTAGACGGCCCAAAGGATATGATTTGTCTAAAATTCAGAGGCTTTTAGACGGCCCAAAGGAGTTGTGTCTAAAATTCAGAGGCTTTTAGACGGCCCAAAGGATATGATTGTCTAAAATTCAGAGGCTTTTAGACGGCCCAAAAAAGGTTTGTTGGAATATTCTAGGGCTTCCAACAGGTCCCGAAAAGGAAAAAGGATCTGAAATTCAAAGGCTTTCAGGGGTCCAAAGAAATTTTTGGAAAAAAGTCTGAAATTCAAAGGCTTTCAGAGGCCCAGGATATGTGTCTATAATTCAGAGGCTTATAGACGGCCCAAAGAAATGATTTGTCTAAAATTCAGAGGCTTTTAGACGGCCTAAAGGATATGTGTCTATAATTCAGAGGCTTATAGACGGCCCAAAAAAAATGATTAAAAGTCTGAAATTCAAAGGCTTTCAGAGGCCCAAGGAGTTTTGAGAAAAAGTCTGAAATTCAAAGGCTTTCAGAGGCCCAAGGAGTTTTTGGGAAAAAGTCTGAAATTCAAAGGCCTTCAGAGGCCTAGGAGTTTTTGAGAAAAAGTCTGAAATTCAAAGGCTTTCAGAGGCCCAAGGAGTTTTTTGAAAAAAAATCTGAAATTCAAAGGCTTTCAGAGGCCCAGGGATATTTTGAAAAAAGAAGTCTGAAATTCAAAGGCTTTCAGAGGCCCAAAGATCTGAAATTCAAAGGCTTTCAGAGGCCCAAAAGAAAAAGGTCTGAAATTCAAAGGCTTTCAGAGGCCCAAAAGTTCTGAAATTCAAAGGCTTTCAGAGGCCCCAAAAGGAAAAGGTCTGAAATTCAAAGGCTTTCAGAGGCCCAAGAGTTTTGAAAAGTCTGAAATTCAAAGGCTTTCAGAAGCCCAAGGAACCTTTCTCTATTTTTTTTTCTCAATTATTATTATTATTTTTTTTTTTGAAGCATTTTATTCAAACTTGTTTCCCTTTATCATTATTTAAAGGTTAAAGGAAGATTTTAGTGAGAAAAACTGATTAAAGTTGAATATTCCGAGAAAACCGTATACACAGTACGGTCCAGCCCTGCCCGTATTTAAATTACGAGCAAGCCATGACCGTATGCAATCCACGGGCGAGCCTAGCCCGTATAACCAATACGGGCAAGCCCAGCCCGTGTACTAAATGTGGTTTTACGGAACCCTGTTATATTTTTTCAGTTTTTACATGGTTTGGTCACTTTCATTGTTCATCCAAACGTACGGTTCACCCATTGCAGAGCTTCTAAACTGTCCCAAAGTGGACTTTGGCCTTTTTGCTAAAACACATGCTTAGGAGGGCACATGTACCCTTCGAATTGACACCATACTCAAGAATTTGGTACCTTTTTGTTGCCTCTTGTATGAACATTGGGTAGGATTGATTCTAAACAGAGTTAGAAACTCTTCCTATGGGTTGCACCAATTTTAGAAAATATGCATATTTTGGGACCAATTTTATCCCGAACCAATGGGTACCATGACACCCCTATGACATGAAAATAATGCATAACAATAGGATTACCTTGTTTACCTTCAATATGGCATCCGCATTATGCCCTGGTTTGTAAGCCATGCACACGGCCTTCCCACAATCATACAAACCCATATTCCACGTAATTGTGTACTTTAGCCAAAAACGTGTAACTCCACCTTCAAGCGTAGGGGTTTTGGGTTTTGGCTTAATGGCAACTTAGCACTCAAGCCTAGTGATGACCAGAATCCCAGATCCACGTTATCATCACATCATTAGCTCAAAGTTCTAAGGTGAATGTTTTCACTTTCGCTTTCCAAAGTATCGACCTCGTTGCGCCAAGCTACACACATTCGGGTTCAACTTCCTATAGGTTAAGGGTAGGCTGTGTAAAAGTAAAAGGTGCACAGTGCATTGTAAAAATAAGGTGCATTCACAACGTCCCAAACCCTTGCCACTCTTTTCGCAGCCATGCATAAACAAACCAAGGCATAATAGGAAAGCATATTTAAAATAAACAAGTAAATAAAGCAATCCTATAGCACCCAAAACATGCTCATAAAAAAAATCATCTATCATGCAAACATATGATCTGTTATACACCCAAAATCATCATGGAGATCATGCTGAAAATTAAAACATGCTATCATAAAAACATAGCAAGAAATAAGCATATTTCAGCAAAACGGACCTCCCCTACGCATGTTTGTAGAAACAATCCTATATATCAAAATTAAGCATGTTTCTACCCCCATGAATTCTTGAGCAATAATTCAGATTTAAAATATACTCAACATGCTTAAGAACATAAAATAGCAAGCAAATCAAAAAATATCAAAAACATGAACTAAAACACCAAAAGGCTCAAATCCACAAGTCCCCAGCAGAGTCGCCAGTTGTGAGACATGGGAAAAAAATCAAATCTAATGATTTCCTCAATCATCACACGGGATTATATAAAACAAAGAGTCGCCACCATTCAATTTAGGTGTGAATGGACACCAAAATATTAAATAAGCACAAAAGGCAATTTTAGGGTAAAAATAACCCTCCTAAAAAAACCAACCAGAGATGGGTAAGGGGATTAGGTTATGAACAGGGGAAGGTGTTAGGCACCCCTATTCATCCACACAAGGTGGTTGCCAGGTATTTGTTCATGTTAAAATAAAGGAAAAAGCTTGCTATAAAAATCACGAAAAATCACAAAAAAAAGCAAAAATATATGATTTTTTCATATTAATAGTCTGATTGATCCAGAACTATCAAACATGATCATACCATTCCTAGGGTTTCATGATCAAAACAAAATTGAGATAAAATCAAATAAAATCAATTTAAAGTAAAAAATCTAAAAATCTGGCTTCAAGTCAAATTCTAGAAATTTAGAAAAATATGATTTTTATAAAATATTTCAAAATTGAACTTGAATAATCCAGGACATAGATAAAGCCCGAATTTCACATTAAATCAGAAAATAAAAACCAAAAATACCCACATTTGAAAAACACCAAAAAGGGGAGAAATTAGACCGTAGGGTCTTATCTCAATAATGAAAAACAATTTAAAAACCACATCATGAAACCCTAGGATTTATTTTTAGGCTTCTTGATTCAGATCTACCATATTGATCATGATAAATCCAAGATCATAGCCAAAAATCACGAAAACAGTGCTGTAGGTGCAAAAGTGGCAAAAATCCAAATTTTATCAAAAAGTGGGGATCTCATGCTATAAACATCATAGAATCCTGTAATTCATTCAGATATATCATAAAAAGCATTAAAACATGATCAAGATATTTAAAACAGTCACATCTCACAAATTAGAGCACATGGGGGTCTACCCTACGGATCCACCTGTTCTCTTTTCCCCTAGTTCTCTCTTCACGTTTTACGGCTAGAGAGACCCTTGAGGTACTTGGAGATAGGTTTGGTTACACAAACACAATCACAGGCCTTATTCTATAAAAAAAAAGACAAAAACAGATATGGGGTTCTATTCTAGGGATCCACCTGTTCCCCTTTCCCCTAGTTCTCTCTTCACGTTTTACGGCTAGAGAGACCCTTGAGGTACTTAGAGACAAGTTTAGGAATACAAAAACAGATATGGCCTTATTCTACAGCAATAGAGATGATCCTATTACATCTAGAATTGAAGACAGAAAAATAAAAAGGGATAGGGGACTTACCTGGATTGAGCAGGCAGAGCAGCAGGAGTTCTTCTCTTGGAGTTCCTTGGACTTCTTTGACTTCAAAATTTCGTGGCCTTAAGCTAGAGGAGAGGCCCTCTATTTATAGGCAAACACAGGGGTATGGTTGGTCCAAGGTTTGGCAAGATAGAGTTTCAGTTTGAGTTAAACATAAGATCATGCCAATCCTTTATCCACAAGGATAAATGAGATAATTCGAACAGATAAATAAGAGAATTCGATTATCCAAGAGAGATATTTGGGTGCAGATAAGGCTCAAAAATCAAAAAGGTAAAATTCGCACAAAGACACCTGGGCCCGTATATATATTACGGTCGCGCCCTGCCCGTATTATTAATACAGGCACGCCGTGACCGTATATCAACTGCAGGTATGGCCAGACCGTAAACAAAATACGGGCATGACCAGTTTGGCCAAATTTTATACTTTTTTGACCTGTTTCAAATCCCAATTAATATTTTCAATTATTTTCTCATTTTTAGTGCAATTTGGGGTGTCTACAGTAACCAAATCCGCCCATGCGAGATACAATAAATCAGGCACCAGCTTTGTCACACCAGTGACCCAAAACCAAAACAGAATGTACCAAGTCATATGTCCAAAACTCCAGGTTTCAACGGGCCAATATGTCCCGAATGTGTATCGACTCCATCGATGCACACAATACCTTCATATCACCCAAATACGGGTGTGTGAACTCACAAAACCAACCTTGGTTAAAAGTAAAATCTTTTGAAACAATAGAATCAAGTAAAGCTGCTTCTTTAGAAACATCTACCCAAAATCTTTATAAAATTGAATTTAAAACATCCACCAATGTAAACACTTCCCACATACCCCAATCTTGATGGTACATAGGCTAAAATTGAATAAAACCACTTCCTTAGTGAAAACTAGGTTGAAAAGTCAAGTTTTCCAAAATCTGAGAGACTGGTCACTCGAGCGGCCAAGGGCGCTCGATTGGCCTTACAAAACAGGTTATTTCAGGGTAGGTCGCTCGAGCGACTGTTCTAGCAGTAGTTCAATCTGGGTAAAATTGCTCTCAGGTTTTCAACTATATTCATAGATCGCTCGAGCGACTGCTCAAGCGGTCCGATACGTGAAAAATCCGTAACTTTGCGAA
Source organism: Buxus sempervirens (assembly GCA_947561395.2). Classification (NCBI taxonomy): domain Eukaryota; kingdom Viridiplantae; phylum Streptophyta; class Magnoliopsida; order Buxales; family Buxaceae; genus Buxus; species Buxus sempervirens. Next base: position 4,666,995 of record OX387195.1, read on the forward strand.
ATTCAATAAAAATTCCACAACTCAATATTCAATGCATCAAAACCATTCTAAAATACATTATACACATGCTAGAACAATTCCCAACATATAAAACATCATAAATAACAAAATCAATGCATCAAACATCGAATAACCATGAATATCGTCTAAACACGAATTTAGATTTTATGCAAGCGTCAAGGGACTACTTACCTGGTTTTAGGAACTTAAATCGTCTCTAAGAGCAACGAAATATCACTCCTAAGTTTGCCAAACAATTATGGAAAGCCTCGATCACGTCTGGGTTCAAAATCACACTTTTAAGCCTCTAGCAACATATCAATCTTCCAAAACAAAACTATTTATTACTTGCTCTTATCTGGTTTCTGTGGGCACGAAAATACTCCTTCTTCTTCTCTAAGATGGCTCCAACAATTGTTTAGGGTTTAGGTTTGATCACAAGGCAACCAGAAGAAGAAAATAGGAAACAAGTAAAACTAATAGCTGGTTTCTATTTTGATATTTTGTGCTCAACGTGAATCTCAACTCCATGCACAACTAGGTTTTATTATTTATTTAATGTCTTTTACTAATTTGCCCTTCCTTCATTAAACCCACTTAAATCAAACCATCTTATTCTTAAACCATCTCAATCCCTTGGGTCAACCCACTATCCTTGGGTTTGACCAATCCCTTTTATTCTCCTTGTTTATTTCTTATTTTATTCTTACTAATATAATATGATTGCACAATAATTAATATATTAAAATTATATTTGATCAATAATTAGGAGCTCACCTTATATAGGCTCTCCTATCATATCCGGTTCATCTTGAACTCCTCCGGGTTGAACGAAGATCTCATCTCCTGCATATTATTAACCAATTAGTCTAGTTACTATAATCTGGGATTTTACAATAGGTGTGGTTTGGCTTTGACCGCACTGTGTGTGCAGTTAGGGCCAATCCGCTCTGTGTGTTGGGTTCCGACCCAGAAAACCCTAAAGGCAACTTTCATGGAGGGCTTGGGTTACTAGGCTCCTTGTGATGTTCCAGCAGCTGTGTGGGCCCACAATGGTTCAGTGGAGGGGGAAATCCCTCTTTGGTCTATTTTTGGGTTTTCTCTATCAAAGAAAGAGGGGGGAAAGAAGGCATGGGGTTGCCTTTCCATTTGGGCCATATGCATAACACTTAACAGGGACCATGGAGTCCCTGTTTTGGGTTTCTCAACTTATCAAAGTAGCAAGCTTCACCTAGACACAATCAAGCAAGAAATTAAAGCAGGCTTGAACTCAAGAACTTAACATGCATACTTCCACATACCATGTATAAGGACAGCAGGTGTTTAGGCTTGAATTTGTCCAAGAGGTGTTGGTAACCTATGTGTGGGTGACCTAGCATACCACTAGGGTAGGGGGTGCATGCATTGCATTCAAATTGTGCGAGTGAGGAAGCATATCATGCAAACACATAAAAGAGGACATGCTGTAGATGGGCAGAGACAGCAGCTATTTGGAGGGGAAGGGACACACCAAAGAGGCTGGAAATAGTAAAAAAACAGTGGGGGAATGCCATCCCTCATGCATGGGGCTAGTGGGTTGGTCTTAGGGGGTATGTGGGAATGATAATGCATGCTGGAGCAACGTATGAACCTCCCTTGAAGCAATGCCAGGGGCTGGAGCCTCTCCTTGTTGCACCAACAGCAGCCTCCTCCTTTTGTTTGAGTGAAAGAATGGAAGAAGGAGAGAAGAACAAGGGGTTGAATGGTCTTAAGGTGGTGTGGGGAGGTTGTGGAAGCAAAGAGTGGTGGAAGTGGTGGGGTCGGTTGCTGTCATGCAAGGCATTTGGAGGGTTGGGTGGAGAGTCAACCTACTGGGACAGCAGTGGTAGCAGGGGGTTTTAAACATGCAGGGACAGCAAAGGGGATCAGAGGCAAGGGAACATGTTAAAACCTCAAAACAGTAAGCTAAAAAGGGGGGAGGGAACATGTTTGACACCTCCGGCAGCAACAAAATAAATAGAAAGACATTAAAACAGAGATATGAGCAGGCATATAACTTCAATCCTTAAATGTGAAAAACAGACTTAAACCCGAACATGCACTCATCCTAACATGATGGCACCTTTAAATAATCATAAGTTGAAATATATGGTCAAATAACAATGGGGGAAGGGGAGCATGCAATGCCAAAGTGAAAGAAACAACCTGTCCTACAAGATGCATTTTCCACAGTACCTCGAGTGTACTAACAGCATAAGACAGCAAGCAAAGTATCCTAAGCATAAGCCATAGCACATACACACGTCCAAGCACGTGGTCATGGGGCAAGGAAATAAAGGGGAGACCTGCTGTCCCTTCCCACGGCAACTTAAACACTCAAGGCCACTAAGGAGTGGGGGGAACCCACATAACACAGATCCAAGGACAACTTGTCATTGGCATGAATCTTCAGCACAAACTAAGCATGCCCAAAACAGCACCTTACTGAGTGAGAAAAGAAACCATGAAGAAGGGAAGAGAGGGGGTTTACATAGGGGTACAAAAGATAGTGCAAATGGGAGGGAACATGCTCCATCCTGAAATCATCAAAGCTTGCAAAATAGTGGCTTAAGAAGGCCTTTAAATTGTGTGAACACCTCTCATGCTCCCTTGGGAACCCCACGTATACCTCTCCCTTACTTGGAGACTTTCATGTGGTGTAAATGGTAAGAAAAGACATGAAGATCCCATAGGAAAGGGACTTAAAGCAAGGTAGAGGCTACACTTTCTTAAGCATCATGGAAAGAACTCATTCTCATATATGTAATATAAAAGACAATAGGGAGCAATACTTGGTGGTTTAACAAGCCTTTTATGGTGTGTAGACACCTCCTTGAAGCAAAACAGCAGATGGAGCTCCTCCTTGTACCCTCAACAGCAGCACCTCCTCCCTTCTTGATGGAGTGAGAGTGAAGAAAAAGAGAGAAAAGGGATTGAGTAGTCTTATGATGGTATAGGAAAGATGTGGGAGCAAAGAGAGGTAGAAGAGAGGGGGTTTGGATCAATGAAGGAGGGGAGAAGAGGCATTAGGCCAGCCATCCTTTGTCCCATGTTCGAATTTGGCTTTTACAGTATACAGGGACAAAACCGCTCTGTGTGTGCGGTTTGGTCTAAACCGCACAATATGTGCAGTTTGGTCGAAACCGCAGAACATGTGCGGTTTGGCCGCGTCTTTTCAGCATTAAATAGGGGGACAAATTGGTCAGGCGCAGACTAACGCAAAATGTAACCGCATTGTAAGTGCGGTTACTTTTCGTGCACCGCTTGCCCTGATTGGCTTGCGCGAGCGGTGGCCGAAAAAGTCAACCGCACATTTCTCCCCCTTTTTTGGTTGAGTTGACGGTTGAGGTGACTCAGCCGCCCACTCGGGTGAATCAAGCCCTCCCGATTTTTATTATTTTTTATTCGTCTTGATTAACTTAAATAAGACGTTTTAAGTTTTGACTGATTTGCCCTTGGGACTGTTTTGCTCATATCTCTTCCATCCGGGCTCCGATTCCTGCAAACTTAATTGTGTTGGAACCGTGTCGGGATTCTCTACCCATTGGGATAAGGTATAGCAATCAATTTGGGCTCAGGCAGAAGGTCATCTTTTGCCCCTTAGGGTTTAGACCTGTCTTTTAGGGTTTTGCTTTCGGGTTTTTTAGAGGGGTGCAAAAATGAGGTGCTTACAAATAGGTTAAGTGATGCTTAAAATCAATCCTTAAAAAGCCTTAATACCAAAAATGTCCCCATACCCAAATTGGGACTTTGGGCTTACCCTAAGCCCAACACGGCATTCCGTGGGCCTTCCAACGGGGCCCACCATTCAGGCTTAGATCATACAAACTAAAGATTAAAATCAAAATAAATGGGACCTACACCATGCATATGGTCCCCACCAAAGACCAAATCAAGCAGGCATGCTAGCTTAGGACGGATGAGATAAAAAATGAGTTGACTCAACCAAACTTAACCAGGGATGACCCATGGGACATGTCTTTCGACGGGGCGGACCGAGGTGTCTACTAACTTCTCGAACCGTAACCGGACCCTTTCTCAGAATCTCGAAGCGTAAACCACCTATTAGACAGCCTCTTAGGCATCCAGGTGTCTGTCTGCACCCCATCAGGCAGTGGCGACTCTCAACCCCCCAAATTCCTCAAGCCTAATATCCTGGAAGCGTGCCAATCCTGCACGCTTTCACAGGAAAGCGCCAGACCTTCCTGAAAAAGGGACCCACGTTCCCTCCGCATCCGTGCACCGCAGACCGACATGCGCACAGGGTGCAGATAGACACCTGGTCCTAGATGTCTGTCTAGGACACCTTGGTCCACCCCATCAAGAGACGGGTCCCACAGGTCACCCTTCGTTAAGGTTTGATGGAGTCAACTCACTTATCTCACCCGTCCTAAGCCGACATGCACACTTTATTAGGTCTGTGTAGGACCACTTAAATGGTGTAAGTCCCTTTAGATTTTTATCTTTTTTAGTATTAAGTGATCTTTGTCTGGTGGGTGGACCCTCATTGGAAGGCCCCACGGAATCCAAGATAGGCTTAAGGATAACCTATATGTCCTGTTGAGCTTAGTCTAATCCTGGAAGCCCTTTAGGTTTTTTGTTAGGTTTAGTTGATTCTTAATCGTTGGGTTAAAGTTTCTTCGATCTTGTCCCTTTAGCCATTAACTCAGTTTGACTCTAGGGTATTATATACATAACCTCCAAGGTGGAACAGCCACTTATATAATCTTAACTTAATCATTCCTTATGTTTAAGTTAAAAGATCAATATTAAGTTTTTTATGGTCTTTCTATAATGATATGGTTTTGTGGGCTGTCAGGTGGGCCCCACAATGGTTCCCTTTGGTTTATTATCTTTGACTAGATTTGGTGCAAAGTGGGCTAGGGATGGGGTTGGGGCCCAATTCCTAGGCTTAGGTTAAGAAACCCAAGTCTTGTAAGGTGGGGAATGAGATTCCCCATCTTTTGGTTCAATCAAGTGGACCCTCTTTAAAGAAAGAGGTAGGACCGGTAGGCCTTCACCTTGGGAAGCAACCAAACCATCTATCCTATCAAACATGCTTCAGATTTGGCCTTGATTGGGCCTCTTTGAGGTGTGGCCCTCTTATCAATTTAATTCTTGTTTATTTGATTTTAATGAAGTGAGTCGGCATGGGTGGGCCCCATTGGAAGGCTCACCGGTATCACGTTTGGACCCAGAAAGGCCCAAGGCCCAATTTGGGTTAAGGAGCAACCCAGAACCCTGCTGGTTTTATTAGGTTTGATTCAAATGGTTTTAAATGCATTAAAATATCAAAAAATGCACTTATGGAATTTTCCAGATTGAATCGAAAACACAGATCAGTCAACCCAATTTTAATAAATGAATATAGGAACACTGTGTGACCAAAATTCAATTTCATCTATTCCCTGCCTAGTGTTTGACCGACCTAAGTTTTCGATCAAACACAAAGAATTCAAATAGTTCATTTTTTGGGTATGGGTTAGGGTTCCTGATCCCCTAGGGATGTAAGGGACCTCTGTGGACCCCACGATGGGCCCAGAATAGTCTTAGATTGGGGGTTAAACCTAATTAACTAGTTAAATTGATTTTAATCCAAAGTAATCGGGGAGCAAGGCTAGGGGCCTTGCTCCTCCACCCATGGATGGAAATCCATGCAATTTGGAGAGACCAAATGTAAGACCCTGAATTTTGTGAGTATTTATTTGTTTATTTAGTTATTTATTCTGATGTATAAACTGTGTTTATCAGGTTATTTTGTGGTTTGAGGGCTTAGCCCATACTCATATGTACAGGCGTTATATAGCCATTTTTCCGAAAAATCGTAGTATTATCATTGGTATTATTAAGGTGTAGTTATGTGGTTATTAACACGAATAGATGCTTAACATGTAGTATCTTCGGTGGGCGAGCATGCATAGGATCAAGGAAATGGGAGAGTATTCAAGCGAGTATGTAACAAGTGAGTGGACTAAAATGGAAAGTAGGGTTCGGGTTTATGAGAATACGCTTAGCATAATTTCGGAAACATTTTCGTTAACTCTGGACATAAGGAGAATTGGCGATTTCGGCTGGAGGGCGACTAGGGCTTCCGTTCATGAAGAACCATATATCGCAAGTGCTGGAAGAAGGAGTTCGGAGCTGAAGTTCCTTGGGTTATTTCTCTCTGCTCGAGAAGATTAGTTTCGATAGATTTTTCATTCGCGCGCGTGGCCGAGAGGTGATCGGCCGGGGTTTTATCATTCGGGAATAAGCACACTCAGGTGAGTAGCACTGTTTTACAACTGGGTTTTGTGTTTTGTGTTTTCTCGAGCTTATTCTGATGCATGGTTTGTATATTAAGTGATAGTATGATGTTTTCTGGTTTTCTGGTTTTTCGGAAAGTTACATGAACAGAGTCTCCGGATTGAAATTATAATTGAAAATGAAAGTGTTTAGATTAATTTCAAATATGGTTGGGAAGTCTTCTGGGAGTATTAGGAGTGTACTGGAGTAGTTACAGACCTTCACAAACCGGCCAGTCATGTAGATCTCAAAATAACAGAGAAATGAAAACCACAGGGGTATCCGCTCACCTCGCGCTCACCGGCGTTCACCTCGGAGGTAGGCGCCCCGTTAAAAATGACCTACCGCCGATCCCGCGCCCATCTCGCGCTCATCTCGCGCGAAGTAGAAAACAAGGCGCCCATCTCGCGCGAATCTTGCGCCCACCTCACGCCCATCTCGCGCTCATCTCGCGCTCACCTAGCGTCGGGTGAGCGGCAGGTCGATTTTGCCCGTTTTCTTCACCGCCGACCGGCGCTCACCTCGCGCCAACCTCGATAGGTGAGCGGCAGACCTATTTTGCTTACCGAAATGGAATTTCTGATTTGACCAAGAGTATTTGCACTTCTTAGGGGTTAAACCACTTCACTATTCACTTGGTTAGGAACCTGGGAAACCATTTTGCCTATGAAATTAATAGAGGAAAAATTTGTGAACCTCTTAAGAGTTTTTAAGTTGGGTTTAGGTTACTTATGAGTATTGTGCCGGACACCAAACTAGTAAGAGTTACCAGTTACTTTTCCTTGTTCTATACACTGTTTTGATTGAGAAGTTCTTGTATTTCTGGTTTCACTTGTTGGAAACTTTATACGTATTGAAAGGTTTTCTTTGGTATGAATGGATTGAGTTTTACTTTCATATGACTTGTGTTACGGAAATGAGAAATTACTGAATGTACTTGAGGTACTGCTTGGTCCAGAGGGACAGGTGATGAATTGTGATGAGTAATTACATGATGTGGAAATGAATGATTTGTTTTGATATTGAAATCGAGATTATACGATGTTTACTGTTTTGGTCTAGCTTGTCCTGGATCCAGATGTTTAAGCTTAGTAATGTGATGTTATTGTTGGTTGTTGGAATTGCATGGCCTTGTGTGTTGCCACGACCGATGTAGAGCAGCCAGAAACCCTGAGTAGGCCTGGTTGTCAATGCAGAAACCCGGGGAGTAGGCCTGCATTAGATGACGAAACCCTGAGTAGGCCGTCATTTCAGAGTATCCGAAACCCTGAGTAGGCCGGAACTGTGTACATGGAGGTGTGGAGTGTCTACTTGGCATGTTTAATTTATCAACCAAACGATAGTCATGACATTGACCAATCGATGTGTTATTGTACTTAACTGAGATGTGATTTGTTTGATTTGAACTTGGGAAATTGATGTTGGCTGTTTAAACGTATTGTAGTGTTGTCGATGCATAGTTTTAAAATGTGATTCAACTATTTCTGCATGCATGTGCTACTCGCTGAGATATTCGTATCTCACTATGTTGTTGTTCTATTTTTTCAGATACTCGTGGTGAGGCGATTACTGGGGTAGATCCTGCTGAGGCATATAGGGAGGAAGACTACTATTACCTTCCTTAGACTTGTAGGTTATCTGTTCCGAATTTGAGAACTTGAATTAATTGAGATGTATTAAAGTAATTGGGGATGAACCATATGATTTCAGTTCAGTTTAAATGTTACAATTTTGCATAAATGGAAATGTGCACTCTGTTAAGTTGTAGATGTATGATTATCCAGCGATCATAAATTGATTAACGATCCTTGCCTAACCTCCGGAGACGTGTTATATCTTTAATGAACAACACGGATCCGGGGCGTTACACCAAAAGTGTCTCATCACTGTGTACAAGGGTTGCTCATCTTCTCCATGAGGATAGGAAGGTGAAGGACCCGAAAGGTCCTTTTCCCCAAGTCTCCTACAACCAAACCATTCTTTCATACCCAAACAAACATAAAGAACACTATTAATATAAAACAGTAAGTATGTAGACATGTTAGAATTTTTGGGGGTGTACGTGAATCATGGAGTGTGAAAACTGTAGACACCCCAAATTGCACAACCAAAATGAGAAAATAAAGGAAAACATTTAATTGGATTTGAAACAGGTCAAAAAAGATGAAAATTTGGTCAAACCTGTTTTTTCCGCATAAGGTATGCGGACACGCATATTTTGGGCATTTTTGTAAAATCTCGATTTTTGAGCCTTGTTACTATTTTCATCTTCTCTCTAGGGTTTCGTTCAGCCGTTTTTGCTCTAATGCATGTTTCTAAAACCGAATTGGAACATTCTAAAACCTCTTTGGACTACCCTTGCCCCTGCTCTTGCTTATAAATAGGAGGCCTCTTCTCAAGCAAATGGCTGTGAAATTGTGGCAGAAGATTGTGGCTAAGAATTGAATGCTGAAAGTTAGAGTTGAGAATTGAAGGCTAGAATTGTGGTGAAGAAGAGAACCCCTGCCTCTTTGCTTTCTCAAGTCCAGGTAAGCTTCTCAACCTCTTTATTTTCTAGTTTTTAATTTCTAGGATAGTTCTAATCTTCTCCCTTTCTGTAGTATAAGGCCTGTGTGTGATTGTAACCCCAAACCTTAATCCAAGTACCTCGAGTATCTTCTCTAGCGGTAAAACGTGAAGAGAGTTCTAGGGGAAAGAAGGACAAGAATGGATCCGTAGGGCAGACCCCCGTATGTTGTAATCTTAGAAATATGTGGTTGCGGTATTTTGTTTAGGATGTATCATTGATTATTGATGAAATATGAAGGAATATCATGGATCTATGCTGTTCACAACATTAAATCTCCTTTTCCTTCTAGATTCTGATTTTTTACATTATTTTCACCCTTTTTATGTTTTTTGATGTTTTTAGTCGTTTAGGCTAAGATCTTGGATCTGCCGTTGTCAATATGGTAGATCTGGATTCAGAAGCCTTCCAGTAATCTCTAGGGTTTCATGAGGTGGTTTTTGAGTTATTTTTTATTTTTGAGAGAAGACCCTACGGTCTAAGCTCTCCCCTTTTAATGTTTTTCATCAACGTGGGTATTTTCGATTTAGATTTTTTTTTATTTAATGAGAAATATGGGCTAGATCTATGCTCTGGATTGTTCAGATTCAATTCTTCAATATTTTGTAAAAATAATATTTTGTAAAAATAATATTTTGTAAAAATAATATATTTTTTTTATTCCTAGATTTCAAGGATTTAACTTAAAGCTAGATTTTCAAGTTTTTACTTTAGATTTGTTTTCTTTATCTTGATTTCAGTCAATCATGAAGCCCAAGAAATGGCTCTTGTTTTCATAAGAAGGATCCAGAATTAATTGGATCATTCACATGGAAAAAAGCCATACATTCTTTTTATTTTTCTTTTACTTTTATTTTGATTTCTATTAGCAAGCCTTTTTAAAAACATGAACAATACTTGGCAACCACCTTGTGTAGATGAATGGGGGTGCCTAATACCTTCACCTATTCATAACCTAATCTCCTTGCCCATCTCTGGTTTACTTTTTGAATTAGAGTTATTTTTACTCTAATTTGTTTTTTTTTATTATTTATTTCTTTTGATTATTTTGGGTGTCCATTCACACCTTAGAAAGGAATGGTGGCGACTCCATGTTATTTTATTGAGCCCGTATGATGATAAAGGAAAGTCATTGAATTGATTTTTTTTCCCCATGTCTCACAAAAACAAGAGAAAGAACCATAGCTAGGATCAAAAAATGAAGCATGAGATGAGGGTTTTGGAAGTGAGTGTGTGTTAGTCATGTTATGGTGTACATGCTAGGGGGGAAACATCCTTTAACCACCCATACATGAGAAGAGAAATAAAAGATCATATGAGTAAATGGAAATAAACAAACAATAAACCAGGTAAAGAAAGGAGAGTGGGGATTAAGGTTACATTGATCCAAACTATAGGGAGAAGAAGAAGAAGCTAGTTTACTTTAAAAAACTCACATCCACTAAGAAAAGACCTAAATGAGGTCATCAAACCCTCTCACTCACCCTTGCATATCCATCACCATAAGGCACCATAGTGGAGATGCTCTTAGAGAGATTGAATATCAAAGTTAAAGAGAGAGGAGAAGAGGGAACAAGGAAGCCACAAAACTACAACATATTATTCTCAAAATGCTCACATTGTATCAAAACTTAGGTATGTTATTCAAATCATGGTAAGGAATTTACCTTGGAGCAACAAGGATCCTTTGGTGTTGCTTGGAGCACCTTTGAAGACCTTGGCAGCAGATGAGCACCTTCCTTCAATTCCAAAATGGCTCCCAAAGTGGTTCTTGAAGCTTTTATGGAGGTAGGAGAGGGTTTGGTTAAGTTTGGTAAGTGTTCAATGTTGTTTTAGAGGAGATGAGAGGCTTAGAGAGGCTTGAGCATGGGTGAGGGAAGTTTCTTGTTTGAGAGAGATGAGTTGGAGAAGAGAAAATCAATGGATCCCTTTGAAATGAGCTAAAAATTTGATTTTATACTTAAATTTTTTGTGACCAAAAACTCAGTTAGGTCACACTGCTTTTGGTTTGTACCCAATATTAAATATCGGCTATACACAATTCCTTCATAACCAAAATTTAATATTGGGTACAAAAGCGAATCTTGTCAAAATCTAATTTTCTCTCTCCTGGCTAGCTTATTTGATGGGAGAGTTGACTTAATCGTGACTTTTTGATTTTTAGGATTTTATTTTTATTTAATTAGATAATTAAGATATTTTTAGATTTAATAATAGTTTAATGGAGATATTGTCTTTTTGGATTTGTCTCATTCCTATTCTATCTTTTGGTGCCATTTGTCAAGTGTGGCTTGCACACTTGTGCCAAATGGCCAGATTTCCTGCATTTAATTACAATTTTTCTCTTAGGATAGTTCTACTCATATCTTTCTCATTCGGACTTCGATTCATGCAAACTCAATTGCGTTGGAACCTTGTCGGGATTTCATGTCCAATGAAATAGGGTATGGTAGTCAGTTTAAGCTTAATCAGAAAAGTCAACTTCTACTTCTTAGGGTTTGACATATCTTTTAGGGTTTACATTTCTGGCTCTTAGAGGGGGTGCAAAAACGAGGTGCTTACATTTACTATATCCGTCCAATAAAAATCCAAATCCGATTAAATTTAAGGTATGATTGAAATTTTTAGAATTTAATAAAGGTGTTTAAGTAAATAGGCTAACATACTATATCTGAAAGTAGTAGGTTTAAAAAAAGCCAATTTAATAAGATTTTCGGATTTTTAACCGGATTCGAATATTTAATTGGATTCAAATACGGATTTTATAACCATATTCGGATTCAGATTCAATAACAAATGTGAAGGATCCGTCGGATATTTAATCGGATTCAGATATCCTACAACTTAATTGGATCCGGATCATGGCTGATCCAGTTTGAATCCGGCCCATTTATAGCCCTAAGTAGAACATCTCTACCTACCTATTGTACTACGTAAAGGATATTCCTATAGTGGGGGGAGGATACTGCATTTGTTGGAATATGGTTGAAGATAAAAAATAACTTGGAGATAAATTTCCCCATCTTCTCCCTAACACTGCCTCCACTGAACATACCAGCATTGCGTCTCTATCTGGAATCCTTGCCTGTATAAAGTGATGGCTCCATAGGAGCATTTGGCAACCTTTTATTCTATTCCCTCCTCAATGATGCATACGTATGTCCTGTGGACCACCGCCTACTACAAATGTCATAGCCCCATATGAAAAGCTCTACCACTCTAAATCTAGCCTCTCGCTCTCTGTCTCTATATGCCGACACCACTAATCTCTGAAATGCCTCCTTTTACCTAGAGTATGAAATCTCTGCAGGATATGACGTATCATCATCCTCCACATCCTCATCAATGTCATCTAGGCCATACCTAGAACCTACTACAAATCTCATCTGCACATCCTCCGCTCTCTACCTCTTACCTACTTGGCCCGAATAATTGGAGTGTAGGTGTTGTTGTCTCATCAATTTTCACCTCTTGTGGCACATTTAGACAATTAGCCACATTCTTGTACCTATGTGCTAGATGCTACTTCAATCTAGACACCTCCTCCACCCTTAATCACCTAGTCGCAGTAGCAGCAAACTGATCGTGTACTGGACCCCTCATGTGGACTCCCATGACTTCACCCACTGTTCTCTTGTCAAGCCCCATCCCCAAATATTGTTAGAGGGTTGTAGACTCATAGGCTTAAATAACGCCCCAAATCCAGGTCATTTTTTTTATAACTCGAATCAAAGCATTAACTTGTAGTATATTACAATCAGCTCAAAAGATAAGACTAAAAGATTTAAGAGTTATCAAAGTGCTAGGAAACTTAAATTATTCATTAGAATCTGATTCTTACTATTACATCAAATATTCAACTAAAAGGCAACTAGATCAATAAAAACACCTATATCAATATCCTACTCATCTTCTGGATATTCTAAACTTCAAGCCCACTATCAAACTAACCCAAGGCGTCCTCTCCAAGATCACCTGAAAACAAAACATTTAAAAGCAAGAATGAGATATAAAATCTCAGCAAGCAGCAACATGCATGAAAGAAAAATAGTTTATATTTATATACATATCCTTTAAAAACCTTTCATGAGTTACAAAAAAATATCACAAGTACCGCTAAAACAAGAAGACAAAGCCGTATAAATCAAATCCACAATTTTCCCCAAATTAATACAAATAGTTTTTCCCAAAACAATTCATCATATTAATCATGCCATTTAATATTTCTTCTGAAACCATTCTTTTCAAAACATGGCTAAATCGATCAATCAATCTCTTTCCTTTTAAAAGAAAACAAATCATATATAATTAGTAACTAAAACTCACCTTCAGGTAGTAGCCTACCTCTACCACACGATGTAAACACGTAGTATCCACACCTCTTCCGCAGGAGAATGCACGTCTCTAAGACTGCAAGCACCCTCGCAAGAGATAGCATAACTCAACCCCAGAATGTGAACACATAGCACCTACATCTCTCCCGCAGGAGATAGCTTCCTCACCCTCAAGTGGTAACTCACACACCCATCTCCCATGTGGGATGCAATCACGTAGTAATCACATCTCCCCCACATAAGGTAAAAGTCTCCGCCACCAAGCAGGTAAAACACATCTCCACCACCAAGCAGGTAATCAATAAATCTGGCCATCAAACCATTGTACAAATAATCCACATTCCAATATTGTATATAAAATAGTATGTTCATGTTCAATCAATAATCCAAAACCTCTTGTCAATACTTATTATATTTCTGGTGTGAAGTTCTTCTAAAGTTCAGAAATCAAGATACTTTAAAATATAATTTACTGAGTAAGAATCAACTCAAATTAGATTGTGAAATAGTCCCCAAAATCCTTTTATTTCCAAAGTAAGACAACCTTCTGTAAACAACCCTAAATCCCTCATCAATTTGTTTCAAATACAAAAGATCATTGAAAACAATTGAAAACACTTAATATTTGTTAGTTCAGGTATTTAAAATTCATTTAAAATTATTTTGGAATCAAATAGCTCTTCAAAATAGGAAAAATCAAGTTTCTACTATGGTCGCTCATCCCTATCGCTCAGGCAACCTGGCTGGGCGGCCATGATTTTTAAAACGAAATTCAAACCAATGGGCGCTCAAGGTGGGCGCCCAGGCGATCCCCTTGGCCAACCTACCCAAAATCAATTCTTTTAACAGTCGCTCAACCCATCGCTCAGGCGATCTGGTTGGGCGACCTATCTAAAATCGAATCTTTTAACAGTCGCTCAACCCCATCGCTCAGGTGATTTGGTTGGGCGACCTATCTAAAATATTTCTAAAAATACACAGGCGAAACGCTAGTCCAGATCGCTCAGGCGATCGTGTTAGGCGCTCGCCCAATTGCGGAAAATTCTAGAAATCCAATTTTTGTAATTCTTCTCTTTTAATTCTTTAAAACATGATTCCCAAAAATTCAAACCACTTCTAAATCATATATCCTCAACCTCTAAATATTCTAGATTAATCCAAACACATCAAAACCTAGATCTACAATAAATCTTTATCAAAACCCAATAAAATCGACACTTAAAAGCACGCTTGACAGTGTTCTTCCACTATATCCATGATCATTGAAACCCACGAAATATATTAAATAAAATATATGATTTTGCATCTCCAAGCATGATACAATAATTCCAAATCATACCAATTCGATTAAACCTAAAACCATGCAACGATTAAACGAAACGGGATGTTACTACTTGCCTCAAGAATGTGAAATATCTTCTTTTCCAATAACCTCAAGGTTTAGCCGATTTTCTGAAATTTTCACACAGCTCTAGGGATCTCCAAATCAAATCTTCACCATTCAGATCGAAGAACCATTAGCCTAGAATAAAACCTCCAAATTTGAGGCCGATCCAATGGCTAGATCTCTGTAGATTGTTGTTCGAAGTTTGCTGGTCAGACTTTTCTGCAACTCCTCTTTTTTCTAAATTCCCCAAACGTGAAAGCCCTCCTTTCTCCTCATTTTCCTCTACATGATTTGATTAAAAGAAACCCTAATTCCTCCTTAAAGCCTCCCTTTTATAGGTTCACCCAAAATAGAAGTCTTAATAGGTTTAGGAAACTTTCTTACTAATCCCACTAGGTTTCCTAATCTCATTTAGAAACTTTCCTATTCTTTCACAACTCCTCCTTCTAATACTTCCCTCTCAATACTAAATAAGAGAAACTTCTATTTTTCCTAATTTTCGTGCTAATTATTTCCCTTATTTTTAAATATTACAAAAACTCCCCAAAACTCCTCTTTTCCCTCAACTTAAGGCTCCTAATTAACTATAATCACCAATATGCCCTTTCCTCACTTATTAAGCTATAAATTTCACTACTTATACCTAAATCAATCCAACTTAAGTCTAACTTAATTTCTTAAACCTAATAATTATTTAATTATTCTATTTAATTATTTAGCTAACTAGGAATAGACCAAAATACCCTTCTCTTGATAATTTCATATCTAACCATTTGATTTCTTCTAAAATTTCCAAATTTATTCTTTATAGTATTCTTGGCTATAATACACACTTGGATTAATACCTATCTTTCCCAAACTTCATATTTAACTTACTTTTCCAATTATTCTAAATTAATTCTTCACTTTTCCTATGACTATTAATTAAAGTCAAACCTATAATTAATCTTCTAATTAATTTAAATTACTATTCCAATTCCCAATAACTCGTAATTATGATCATTTATTTAATTTCTAATATATACATACTTGGAACATATTGCTAATCCTCCAATACTTGGATTAATTCTTTATTCCTTAATATTTCTCATGTTTATCTAACTTATTATCCAATAATTAGATTTACTTATTATATTACCATATTAAAAATTTTGGGTGTGGTTAAAAAAAATGGACTTATAATGACAGCATGCATTACATGTGGTAGGATCACACGTGTACCTTGATGATACTACAAAAAAAATTTTGAAAGGAAAAGATTTTTGTTAAGAATAAGAAGTAAGACTTAAATCACTCTGTTCATAGCATTTAACAATATACGAAAAAAAGAGAAAATGATTTTCTTAACCCGAACTTTCTTTAAAGCCCACATTTATTATCTATCCTTTATCTTGTTAGGGGTTATTAAATAAATTTTCATAAATTTAAAGGGCTATAGCACTAATCTCGACTCCCTTATCACTTATAATGTTGACTAATTAAGTATTTAAACCAAACTTCACATGTGTACAAACCTTACACGTTTAGTATTATACATATTCATTTGTTCCTACCAAAAACAATTAAGCATTTAATGAACAGTTTTGCATAAATATTTATATGCACTTCGTTCACCGCTGTAAAGATGAAAATTGGGCTGTTAGTTAAAACTTGCATGGCATCCACAACCATAAAATGAGAGGGTGATATACAATAATTTCTTTTTTCGTCTTGACAAAGAAAACAAATGACTAAAAGTTAGAGCATGATAGATTAACATTCTCAAATATCGATTAAAGTCGGGCTACTCGTCTGCTTTATTTATTGTAGTAATTGTTTAACTATGCTATTTAAGAAAAAAATTGTTTAACTATGCTAGATGACAAAGAACTATTTCTCAATCTTTGAATACATGTTACTCTTCCTCCTTATGTCATCTGTACCGTTTAAATAATTCTTTGCACTATTTGATTAAAATATTTCTTCTTTTTTTTTAAAAAAAATTGTTTAACATTCTTTTGTTTTATTTATCAAAATATTTTTTTCGTTGCATTAAAAGAAAGAGGACTCTAAACGGAAACTTTTTAAAAATAATTCAGACTCAATCGGTCAATTTTTAGTAACTAATTATTAATGATACTTTTCCAACATAATTGAGAATTGATATTTTTTCATAAAAAAATTTCTTCCAAAGTGCCTCAAAGGACTTCAAAAACCTTTTCTCTCATTTTGATATAAGTGAAGTTTGCCCTGTTCACTCATTTTGATACAAGTGAAGTTTACAAGTTTTTTTAGGTTATTTTCAGAAGAAATAGTTCATGAACATTAAAATGATACTAATTGTTAATTATTTTAAAAAATATCACTAATTCTCAATTATCAAGAAATGCCGATTGAATCTGAAATATATTAAAAAATATTACTAAAAACTAATTTACGGATAAAAGGTCAAACATAGCTGTGCATTTAATGCTCCCCTCATTCAATTTTCAATGATTTTTTCTAAAATAATAAAAAAGGAGTGTAATTTTAACGTGTATAAAATTTCTTCCAAAAATACCCTCGAAAACTTGTAAACTTTTTATAAATAGTAAATTGACACTCTTTCTTAATTATTTTTATAAATTATTACTATTTCTAAATTACCAAGAACTAAAACTGAATCTAAATTATTTTGAAAAAATATCACTAAAAACTAATTTTTTCAGATGCGTTTTCCTTTTCGGACTATAATATATAATATTAAAAGTTTGAATCAGTGTTCTTTTGTAAAGAAAGAATTTTATAATATATATTTATGTATATTATAATTGACTAAACGACAAAAACCAAACAAAATGTTTGGTGCGATTCGTACTTTTATAAGGGTAATAGATAGACTATATAGCAAACAATTATGCTTTCCAACTACATATTCATATGTTATTCAGATTTTCTTTTATAAGTTTTTCAATATTTTACATTTTTAAAAATTTTTTTACATTGAATATTATTGAATAATAATTTTTTTTTTGTATGTATGTACTCATATATTGAGTAGCAAATAGTTATGCTCACTAATATTCATAGTTTGTTTAGAATTTTCAGAATCTTTTTCATAGTATTTATTTGTAAATTATTTAAACCACCATAAATTTACTTATTTATTGTAATAAAGTAATATTTTCATATAATTTTCGAGTAAAATAATTAAAAATTATTTTTCTTGCAACAAAAAAAATACACTCATCGATTGCTCAATTGTCAACACACATTATACTAAAATTTCATTCAAATTGAATACTCTTTTTTTTACCTAAAATGTTAAAAAAAAAAACACTTTACCTCAAGGATTCAACCTTCAAATCTCACAACAAAAGCATTCAATGGAATGAGAACCACTCCAATCTAGCCTAATCTGATGTAATTCTTGATTAAAAGCAAGATCCTTCAAGAAATTGCATGAAAATATGGCAAACAATGAGGGAAAATGAAGACGAGAGGAGAAATGAGGGAGATTTCACTATTCTTCGAACTCTCATTGCAATGGCCCTTTTTAGGGTCATTTTGACCCTTTAGTGAGGCACCACCAAAGCATGCGCCTCACAATTACATGCAAAGCATGTGCCTCACATTTAAGTAGTTTCAGTTAGGGCTGTAACTTGGGTCGGTTAAAAATGAAACCGAACCGTTCCAACTCAACTTTGGGTCGGTTTGGTTTGGTTATATAGTCTTTGGGTAGGCTTTGGCTCTAAAAATAGAGAACCGAATTTGTTTGGTTCGGTTTTGGATTGAAGGCTCGGGTTAACCGAACTGAACTGAAATATAATAATATATATATAATATACAATAGATAAAGTTGTAATAATAAAATATAACTTATAAATTATAAGTTATAAAATAATGAATAAGATTATTATTTTATAAATCTTTGTAGTTAATTATTAAATTGATTCATGAGCTCAAAAGTGTGATCCAAAACAACTAACATATGACTTGGAATTCTAAGCTCTTTGCTCCATCTTATGTATGCATGTGAACTACTTAAAGGATTGAATCGCATGTAAGTGATGATCCTTTAAATTTGTTATGTGTATTCTTTAAATTTTTTTTTGGGCAAAAGTGGGAATCTCTCTCTTAATAACAGGTTTTAAGTATGGGAAAATGACCCAAACCGAAACAAACCGAATTTTGCAATTCGGTTTGGTTTGGGTTGGGTTACGGGTTTTCTTTAAATAATCTGTTCGGTTTTTAGTTTGGGTATTTCAGTTCTGAGGTCGGTTCGGTTCGGTTTTGAGCCAATCATCAGTAACCTTGATTTGGTCTTAAATTGAGGCCAACCCAAACCAAACCGCACCCAGTTGCAACCCTAGTTTCGGTGGCATAAAAAGGAAAAGCCACAGAGGTTTTTTTTTGGGAAAATTATGGGAAAGGCCTCCTTTTTGGGAGGTCTTTCCCAAAAGGCCTGTACATCAAAGTTATGATGCTGTAGGCATCCTTTCCCCTTAAATTTATCAAAAAGGCCTCACATGCCCTTTATGACAAGACTTATATCCTCCTATGAAAATGCTTGTATCCCCGTATGACAGGACTTGTATCCTCCTATGAAAATGCTTGTATCCCTTTATGATTATACGTGTATCCTCCTATGAAAATTCTTGTATCCCTATACTTGTTTGCCCCTATGAGTGTGATTGTATCCTAATATGAAAATAATTGTATCCCCCTATGACAGAACTTGTATCTTCCTATGAAAATGCTTGCATCCCTCATGTGAGGCCCTTTTGATAAATATAAGGGAAAATGAGGCCTGCAGCATCATAACTTTGATGTAAAGGCCTTTTGGGAAAGACCTCCCAAAAAGGAGGCCTTTCCCATAATTTTCCCTTTTTTTTTCCTCCCAATTTCGTGCTGTTACCCATGAAAATCGAACTTTTGAAGCATGGTGTGTTGTTTTATTATAGCCGACCCGCCGGTCATGAACACATACTATTGACATGTCTTGTGTAGAATAATATGAGGTATGTCATAAGGATTCAGACCCTCATAGGTTAGGATCTCTGCTACTTGAAATACTTAAAAAATTTCTTGTCAACCGATGTTTCACATCATTGCCAAGCCTATCATTCCTATTGGTGATAATGTGAAATTTCAACATACTTAAACAAATTTTAATTGGTTCCAAGTTAATTAATAGAGGACGGCAAGAAGAAAGTTTTAATTGGTTCCAAGTTAATTAATAGAGGACGGCAAGAAGAAAGAATGAATCCCTTCTACCCAAAAACAAAAAGAAGAAATCCCTTTTTTTCTTTTTATAATGAAAGGGATCAGTGTCACTGAGTCACAAGAAGACAACATCAGAAACCAACAACCGAACCATTCCGAAGAAGCACAGCATTTCCACCACGGCATCTTTGGAACATCCGACCAAAACTCCAACGGTTTCCAACAAAACAAAAGCTTGAGACTCCATTTCCAACGCTTGCAAAAATACCACCGTGTCTTTCTTTATCCCTTTTCTTTTCATATATTTCTTCTTTATTATTCTTCCTCCCCACTTAATAATCTATAAATACACAATATTTCAAGCACTTTTAAAATTTCCCTTCGCTACAAATCTTTTAGAGAGAGAAAGACAGAGAGAGAGAGGTGACAATGGCGGATGGAGAAGACAAGGTTAGCAACAAGCAGGTCCTTTTGAGGGATTATGTGGTGGATGCTCTGAAAGAGAGTGACATGGTATTGAGCACTAGTACAATTACGTTGAAGGTTCCCCCGGGATCCAAGGCAGTTCTTGTGAAGAATCTCTACTTGTCTTGTGATCCTTCCCTGGGCGTTCGACTGAAGAAACTGGACATTCCCAATTATATTCCTCCATTCTTTCCAGGCTCTGTAAGTAACACTACGACTAGTCTAGTCTGCTACTGCATTAGGACTAATGTTAACTGTCAATTAGTAAGCATCAAGCAATCATATTATGATGGATGTTGATGTTCTTTTGGGTACGGTATTGTGATTTTGAGTGCTAGGACATTCACTTCATCTTTCTATTATAAGTGACATGAAGTTCTTTGGTGATTTGCATTTTTCATTCCTTTTCATTTGTGGGTTTGTTAAAGATGATCATCAGCTATATTATGATCATCAGTTATAATAGAACCTTGGAAGCAGCAGCAACACAAACAATTACAGTAAAATTAAAGCCTTATTCCAACTGCAGGTTAATCTGGGTTTTGACAAATTCAACCCCTTGTTGCCATATTTTGGGAGTTGAGAAGCGTTATATGAAAATTTTAATTAAGCTTTTCACTAGGCTTATGTAATGATTTTGGGGCTCATTTATTTATTTATTATTATTATTATTTTTTTTTTTTTGGGATAATTTGCATTCACCAATCCAAGTAAGTACTGTCACAAACTTTTCTTGAGTTTTACAGCAAGAAAATCATTTTCTGGATTATGAGGGTAGTCCTGATTCTCAATGGACAATTAAATCCTTAATTATCTCATAGAATATGTAGATATATAGTTGAACTTCATAAAAATCTTCCTCTGTTTGGTGTTTGATCTTGCATTATTATTTCTCATGGTTGATCATGCCCCTGAATCATGTCAAAATCGACTCTAATTTGTAATTGTAGCAAAGTCTCCAAGAGAAAATTTAAGCTAACAATTTTGATTTTGTCAAACGCATACAGGTCATATATGGATATGGGGTTGCAAAAGTTTTGGATTCTGGACATCAAGACTTCAATGAAGGTGATTATATCTGGGGCATGACAGGGTGGGAAGAGTACAGTCTCATTACAAGACCAGAGACCATTTTTAAAATCCCATACACTGATGTCCCTCTTTCTTACTATACAGGATTTCTAGGTAATGTCTCATTAGATTCTTTTTTTTTTTTTTTTTTCATCTTAAAGTAAATATCACTTGGTAGTTCAAAGGCATGATTTGGCAAATCCCATGGGAAGACAAATCTATATTAAAGAAAGCACAACATGCATTTGTATGCTTTTGGAACATTTATCAATCAGCTAATTGTTGACTTGTTACTGCTTTCGTGAAGAAACTAAGCCAATAAGTGTTCTGTTCAGTCTGACTATATGATCAAGACCATTAGTTAGATGAGTTGTCATTGGCAATGTTCCTAAGTATATGATTCCAACTGAATGGATAAAATGGTAGCTACTATTAAATTAAACATAGTTATTGCAAGGTTCATGAGACTGGAGACCATCAATCAGTTCTGGTATGCCTCACTTATGCTAGTTTCATTTCATTTAAATGTACAGTAGTTCATTATCTAACTTTATTTGTACTTTTGTTGCTTCATAGGCATCTCTGGAATGACTGCTTATAGCGGATTTTATGAGGTTTGCTCTCCGAAGAAAGGAGAGTATGTCTTTGTGTCTGCAGCATCTGGTGCAGTTGGCCAGCTTGTTGGGCAGTTTGCAAAGCTGATGGGTTGCTATGTAGTTGGAAGTGCTGGATCTAGTGAAAAGGTGAGCCATTTTTTAGCTCAATACACTGGTTTGCTCCAGCTATGAAAACACCAATGATTAGTAAACCACTGATGGCTTCAATGGTACCTATGATTCCATCAATGAGTTTATTCAGCACAAGCTAACAGAGATAACTAACCAATTCAAGTGCATTAACATGATATATTTTGCTAACCATTGAAAGGAATTAAATATGGAGTTATTAGGTTCTACTAATTATATGGGTAGGAATTAATTCCTATTTTCTTGTGTGTTTCCCTTTTCAAAAAGTGAAGGTTAATCTATTGAAGAGTAAGCTTGGATTTGACGAGGCTTTCAATTATAAGGACGAACCAAACTTGAATGAAGCTCTGAAAAGGTCAGTACTACTCCTATGCACCAACAAAATTAAAGGTTTTAATGTGGCTCTCTCTATGACTAATCACACCCTAATAGTAAAAATGATCTCCTAAAAGGGCCATCACGCAACTTTCAAATTGTTCAGGTACTTCCCAGAAGGGATCGACATTTACTTCGACAATGTAGGGGGTAAGATGCTTGATGCAGTTCTTGTCAACATGAGAATCCATGGTCGCATTGCTGTGTGTGGGATGATCTCCCAATACAATCTTGATCAGCGCGATGGTATACATAATCTTGGCCGCATCATCCTTAATAGGGTTCGTGTGGAAGGTTTTCTAACACTCGATTACTATCACCTCTACCCCAAGTTCGTTGATATAATGCGGTCGTACATCAAAGAAGGGAAAATCGTTTACATAGAAGATGCTGTTGAAGGCCTTGAGAATGGTCCCAGAGCTTTGACGCGTCTCTTTACAGGCGAAAATATTGGAAAACAGTTGATTGTCGTTGCACAAAATGAACTCCCCATACAATCATGATCAGTACACAGTCGAATAATGATAAACTCTAGAATTTTAACCATCCATGCCCCTACATTTAGGAAAATAAGTTGAAAAGGTCTGAATTGTAAAGCATTTACTTAGGTTCGGGTGTAAGTTTTCTAGAGACGAACAAACCATGTTTGATTTTGAAATTCTGGTCTGGGCTGTCATATACATAATGCTCTGCATCTGGACCGAACATATGATGGTGTTAAACCAATTGCAACCCATGGCTGCCAGGAGATCAAAAACAAGGGCCTACCCTTTTGGCTAGTTACACTAATACAAACTGTCTAGATTTTTAAGCTTCATCAAGTGCAAGTGCACCTAGTCGTTCATCAGGATGGTGGTACTCGTCGTTTTCCTTTCTGATCACTTGCAACAAACAGATCAAAAGCTTGGGGCTTTACCTTTGAAAAAAAACAGAAGAAACAGATCAAAAGTCTCCAGCTTCTACTCCTTCATGCGAATCTGCTTACGGTCCTCTAACACTAGACTGGAAATGAATACCCCCGAAGATAGGTAGAGTCGACACCCGACTCTCGTGTCAAAGCAACCCGTCCAGTCCGTGCAACCTTCAAAAGAGACAGAAAATATGAAGAATTCTTTAAGCTAGAGCTGGAAATTTTTGAACCGACCCATCAACTTGGACGAACACAGCCCCTAATAAACGGGTTCGGGTTGACCCATTTATTAGTTGGGTTGAGGTTTTCCCAACCCGTCCAAAAAAGGTCAACCCAAACCGAAAACCCGTCAACCCATTGGGTTCCCCGATAATATACCATTGTTTTTGTTTATAGGCCTTCCAAACCATTAATCAAAGTATCAAACTAGCACGTACATGAAAAGAAACCTACAAAAAAAAAAAGGACCTTGGAAACCTAAAAAAAGAAAAAACATAAAAGTAAAAGAATTTAATGTTTAGTTTATTTTAGAGCTATTATTGGTGACTTAATGTTTAGTTTATTTTAATGTTCTTTAGAGAATTTAATTGTTATCTTGTCAATATTTTTTTTTTAGGTTCCCTAATAGTCATTAATGGATTTTTTTTCTTTTGGACCTTTTTATTATGTATTAGTATTATTAAAAACATATGGCTAATGCATGATTAGTTTTAGTGATAGTGTTAATATCACCTATAAACACAATCGTCCATGTCAGGTAAAATTAAATGGGTTGGGTCAGGTTCAACCCTTTTATTTGCGGGTTGGGTTCGGTTCCTTTATTTTCCAACCCGTTTACCGACCCAACCCATTTAAGGCTCAACTCGTTTACAACCCACCCAAACCCAACCCAACCTATTTCCAAGTCTACTTTAAGCAAAGAGAAAATTGAAAGATTTAGAACCAATGCATTACCCAATTTTAAGTGTAAAAATGCTTGGATCATTTTCTTGGTTGACCTCATAAAACTTTTGAGGAATAGGTAAATATATTATCCATGCATAAGGATGATTTAAAAAGTCACACCAAGCATGAACAAAGACTAATGGTTCATACCATTAATAACTTCTAAGTAACAACTAACATTTTGATTTAATGCTACTAGATTCTACCATTCAGACTATCTTCTTACTTGGTAAACTTCGCAAGATTTTTATTTTATTGTTATTATTTTTGTTTTTGTTTTGCTGTTGACATTGCATTTGTCATGCTTATACTGTTAAAAACCATGGCAAATATCATAAATGCTGGCAGATACTAAATCCACATTTATTAGCCAATATAGTAAACCCTGAATAGAACCTAGAAGAACCAAAGATTCAGAAACAAACCTCACAAATGCCATAAGGCTCTAATAACCTCTGCAGAGCAATCATCTTGTCCAAATCTCCTGTAAGCTGAATTCAGTCACAGAGCTTAGACTGTCAAGATTACCAACAAAAAAGGAGGGAAAAAAAACCAAATAGAAGAAATCTGAACTAAATAACAAACAACAGGTCTGCCCATCATGCGTTTATTTGATTTTCTTTGAAAATACAACTTTCTTAGACTATATCTAAATAGCGGATAGCATGTGCAGAACTGCATGCAAATTATTAAAAAAATTAAATATAAATTAGTATTGCATCACTAGAATCGCGGTTAAGCAATGGACATTCATCAATAATTGAAGGGAAACTGAATGTTGGAAATTTTGAAGAAAAGTCCGAAACAGGTGACTGCGAGATTTCTAGAAATTTTTTGTTGGATTTGTAATGGATAGAAACATGGAACGTTTTGGAACTGCTTCATCCATTGATGATGGTTGCCTGGATTGCAGGAACAATTGGGGATGAACGACAGTATCCAGAGCTCGATTGGGATCTCCAGAAAATCAAAGAAAAAACCAAGCCCCAATACGACTGAGAATACCAAAATCCTAAAACAAATTTCTATGTGAATCAATTTAGCAGAACATTAGGTTTGGTTCCAGAGGAAAGGGGAGTCGTCAGAAGCTGGGTTGTTTCGCATGGATCACGGTGGCTGGAGATGGTTTGTCAGGGTCAGAAAAAGCAGCTGAACAGAGGAAGCCGAAGAAGCCAATTCGTGCATTGATGAAGATGCCAGAAGGAAGATTTCAGTCACTGAAATTGGTAGATTCTGCGGAGTGCGCCAACAATCAGAGATGATAGGATGTCGCCTGAGTTATTGGAAGAAGCCAGTTCGTGCATTGATGAAGATGCCAAGAGGAAGATTTCCATCATTGGCATTGGTAGTCTGGGGAGTTCACTGACAATGAGAGATGATAGGATGTCACCTGAGTTATTGTATCAACTTACACATGTAAAGTCGATTAAAGATTCTGTTGCAACTAGACGAGATCAAGACGTGCGATAAAGAGCTGGGAGACTGAAGTAAAATTGGAAGAAGTTAGAGGGCGACTTAGGTATCAAATGTCAGCAAGAAAACAGACGGTTGACTTTATAATAGTAATAGATAAAAACACTCTCAGATGAATTTTGATGAAGCCACCTTAAACTCTGCTATGAAGCATGAGTGGACACCAATAAAAGGACTACAGTACCCAAGAAATATTGTAGATGATATAGTATATTGAAGATGTTAATCAACCAGTAGCCAAAATACAAACAAGGATATTCACCTCTAGGGTTATTGTATGGTCAGAGACATCAACAGCTTTAGCCCGAAAAATGCTGGCAATGTCAAGGACATCCCTTCTAGCAGTAGCATTTACAGCAATTTTGACCAGCATCAATTCTCTCTCAGCAAACGGCAAGTGTGTAATATCCTGAACCTAAAGAAGGTATTCTTTGTTAGCCTTTTGGACTCTCAAAACACAAGTTCAAAGATCTGGACAATCCAAACACAAAGTCAAGGAAGATTTCCTTCCAGGAGGAGGGGGGTGGAAATGGAAGTCTATTCAGCAGAGACAAGGTGTTATTTGGGCCTAGCATATATCCTAGGTGCCACCATCAATTAGACAGCACAAATTCCATTCCATGCGTATAAGCAACTCATATCAGGATTGGAAACTAATATTTTGGGAGCATATTTATCCGACCATCTCTGGTGCAAATGGCCTGATGCAACCAACCCATTTGTGCAACTGACTCCATTGATTTTAACTAATGCCACAGCACAAACATGTAATCTGATGCACCCTGTGCAGAGAACTGAGCAGAACCCTACCTCAAGAAGATCAATTAGTTTATGAAGTTGCTGAACCAACTTGCCAATTGATTCATCAGTTCCCGGAACAACAGTTGTAATGCGAGAGACTCCCTCTTGTTCTGCAGGCCCGACAGCCAGGCTCTGAAAGCAACATGCATCAAATCAAGCACATACAAAAGCCAAGAACCAAGGAATAGAGAGAGAGAAGAAATAAATAAGACCAACTCAAACCTGAATATTATACCCTCGTCGAGCAAAAACTCCGGTAACTGTGTTGAGAACACCAGGAACATCATTTACAAGCATAGATAAAGTGTGTGAGCAAAGCCCACTTGGCTGAAAACATGAAGTCAGATAATATCAGTTATTCCTTTTCTGAAAAGACTGATGACTGAAATTTAAGTCGTGCTTCTGCCTCTAAAATTTCTCCAACTATGAGTGGTCAAAACCAGATAATTATAACCTTGGATGAAGGGGAAAAAATTGAAGTTTCAGAATTCGATTAAATGGTAAATCATTTCATAACAACAGAGAAAAAATTGAATTTCAAACATATTGAGCTCGAAATAACTAGATAGAGTTGTTTACTGTGATTTAAGGCATTAAGCCTTTCTCGCAACAAGGTGACCAATTATGACTTCCTTGACAGCAAAGGCAACTTGAAGAAACTAAATAATAGATAAAGAAAAGAAATTAAAAAGCATCCTTACATCTTCATCTTTGAGAACACCCCAATGAGCATCAAGTACTTGATTCACCAAGAAGCCATCATAAGGCTCACTCGGATAAACATCGCCCTTAATGTAAAAGAAAATCAAAAATATAGTCAAACAGGCACGGTTGGTAAAATGATATAAATGTAGAAATTTAAGTCAGCCAACATACGCAGAAACAAATGGAAAAATTGTCAAAACATAACGCAGATCTAATGAAGTATTTACAAAGGACAGTATCAAATAAAGAGCCACATCACATTAGACTCTAGATAGATGCCTAAAGAGAAACAAACAGTATAACAGCAAAATTGACTTGCTATTTCCTAAAAGCCAAGATACTATCATTGTTGATAGTTTTGATACTATCATTGACGTACAACATCAAGTTGTCCCACAAAAATGAGATTCCTTTTTAGCAGAGGACCGAACCCTGTCAGTTTTGCGAGGACTGAACCATGTCAGTTTTGCAAGGCTTGAAAGTAGGACTGCAAGATTTTTCAGTTTAAACAAGCATTAAGAAGAACATCAAAGAACAAAGGAAGTAACAAGTCCACCTACAATGAAATGGTTCTTCAAGATGAATTCAGCTATCAAAAATAAAGGGGAAAAAAAAGGGACAACTTTAATTCCCCTAGATCTGCTAGTATCACAAAATCATACTAAAATTACAAGAGGGAAGAAAAACCCAGGATTCCATTAAATTCTCCAAAACAGAACACACACAAACTATACCCACTCCACAAAGTTCTCCCATTGTAAATCAAGTCCATGCTTCCTAAAACCAATTTATTAAATTTCAAAATAAACATTACATCCCAAATTAGCTATAAAATTAAAGACTTGACCTGAAGGAAAAATAAACAAAACTGGGCCTAGATCAAAACCAAATAAATGCCATCATAGACGGATATAATTTTACTATCTTGACTTCGACCTCCCAATACATATTCAAATCACTTGGTTTAGGGCTTGTTAAATAAATAAACGAATAAGCTGTAAAAGAACACTAAAATCAAAGCTTTTGGGCACCTTTCTGATGGATAAAAGTCTGGCCCAGAATAAAATGACAAGACTCTAACCTAACGCTTCTTCAAATCTCAAGCAATGTTCCCAAACACTTCCATACACGAATCTCCAGAAACTTCCAACCTCACATAAGGCTATCTATCAATGTCAGTCATTGCATATACAGTAGGTAATACGGTGGATCCAATAGAGCCTTGTAATCAAGTACAGAAATCTAAGACTATACAGCAGCAATACAAGCTACCAGCAACCAGCAGCCCTCTTCCTTTGCACATCCAACTTGTTTTTATAATTATTATTATGGTCCCTTCATGAAAAGCTTAAGTGAACTCAACACCTTAAGGTGAGTTTTCATTTTAACAAAGATATGTTCATATAAGTAGACATTATTGGTAATGTTTTTAAAAACAGTTTTTTCTGTTTTTGAAAACAAGAAACCAAAAGAAAGCAATTAATCAAAGCGTCATCCAAAAGAAAGCAATTGAGCAAAGTGTCATATGGTTGGAATAGACTATTGAAAT
This sequence comes from Buxus sempervirens, assembly GCA_947561395.2. Lineage (NCBI taxonomy): Eukaryota > Viridiplantae > Streptophyta > Magnoliopsida > Buxales > Buxaceae > Buxus > Buxus sempervirens. The sequence continues at coordinate 4,695,809 of OX387195.1, forward strand.
ATGTGCAATGTGTATCAATATGTCCACCTACCTACTGTCAGCAATTGCATAAGACTCACAACAAGATGAGGGATGTGGTATTACCATAACTAACATACATATTCTCGAAAACAAATAGGATAGAAAGCTTGCTAAAACTAGAAGTCCATACCCCTGAAGAAATATCAGAATTGCCACTTAGTGCTTCATTTCTAGCACCTGTCCCCACACGAGAATCTAAAGGCATTGTTCCTTCAAGATCAGGATAAGAAGCTGCAGAAAATCTCCAAAAAGGAGCAGTCTCACCCATCTTTTCCCGTCTCAAAGCAATCTAAAATAAGTGACAAAACAAGAGTAGATGGACATTTGTTATAAATTGCAGAGCTTTGCTTAAAGAAAGAGAAAAATATATATATAATGCATTCTAAAGGTGGGTAACTAACCTTTCCAGTTCTTGCCAGTTCCTTAATTCCAAACTTTTTCAAATTCCTTTGCACAGCAACCATCTTCCCTGGATCTCCAGTAACCTGAATTATCCACATTGAACGAAACTGACCATTAGAGCCCTGAAGGGTCTAGAAAGAATAAGCCAAATGTAAATTAGCTTGCCAGGATTTATTTATATCTCATTAAAAAAGAGGCATAAGGTCACCATCGATTCCCACAAGGACAAAAGAGCACAGAGAGCACAAGAATAGGTGCATGATGCACAAATGCCATGAAGCATGAAATTAAAACATATTAGTCCACAATATTGGAATTTAAAGGAAAAAATAAATCCCTTCTTTCTCAATTTATTATACTTCATTATTAATGAAAAAAATAGAAAATACAAGTCAATCTAATTCCTAAGCTTCTGTAATGGAAAGAATTCATATTCTGACACTGATGGGTTTTTTAGGCAGGGCTTAAAAAATCTCCGTACAGCTGGTACCAACACATACTGAACATTACCAAACGTACCAGGTACAATCGAGATTTGTTTTTCTCTCTTACAGCCTGTTTTCGCCACCTTTCGTCTTTTGAGCAAGTGACAAGAAGAGGAGAGGGGGGAGAGAGAGAGAGAGACAGACAGACAGACATACAGAGGGAAGGAAGGAAGGAGAGAAAATTCTTTCTTCCTTGTAACTTTGGAAGTGAAGAACAGACAATAAAGCTTGTTACCAACCTTTTCATCTTTTGAGTGAGACGGGAGAGCGATGGGGGAGGGAGAGAGAATTCTCTCTTCCTCCATAAGTTGTCTGAATTCAAGAACTGACAATAAAGCAGCCTGGCCCCCACCTTTTCTCTGTTGCGAGAGAGAGGGGGAGAAAGAGAAACTGTGACTAGATAAACCCTTAGAGATTTCATCTCAGACTCAAAGCCAGACCAGTTTCCCTTCTCATTAAGGAAAATTCATCTTCATTCTCACCGCTTCATTACAAATCATGTTAAAAAAATGTATAAAAAAAAACCCCCATAAATTGTTGTACTTTGAGCAAAACGAGTCAGTTTCAGAACCCATGTCAAAATCTTGCAACCCCTGTTGAGAAACCTCTTAATTTTTCTTCTAAACAATTGGGAGTAGAAAGAAAATCCAAAATAAACGAAGCTTGGTTCAGCAGACAATGAGGGCCTCCCTCAAAGCGTTTGAAGATTCTTTCAATGAGAAAGAGCATGGACTTAATTGCTTTAAAGAAGCCATTAAACTGGATGAAGAAGGTGAGGATCCTGAGAGATCTCTAAATCTAGCAAACAAGGCTTTAAATGTGTTAGATAAAGACAGCAAAATGTCTTTACCACTTGCCATGACTTTACGAGTAATGGGTTCTGGACCATAACCACTTCTTCCCTCTTCCTTCTTCCTCTTCTTCGCCATTTTTTCTTTTTTTTTTAAGTTGTTGTTGTAGTTATTCTTCTTCTTCCCCTGTCGTTTCAGCTACTCTCAGGAGGTACCAATTTGCTACCACGCAATACCAAGTTTGGGGAGGTACTAACTTGGTACCACCTAAGTCAGGCCGAGCTTGACTGATTCTAGACAATTCAAATAAACGACATGTACCAATGACCTGACTCGTATTGGTAGGGGCTGGTACCAAGTTATACTGGCTGGATGTCCTGGTTAAGACGCAGTATCAGATGAGTTTTAAAACAGTGTTTTTAGCCATTAAAACTTACGACAAAACCAATAAAAACGTATTTTCAATTGTTAACCAGAAAGTGGCAATACCTTTTGAAAAAGAAGTAAAGGCATTGAGCGCAAATGTATAAAATAGATTCAACTAAACAAAAAGTAAGGAGACATGATTGAGACACTATACTAAATCACCTAATGATGCAGAAGTTTGCATAGTTCCTCAAAAGTAAGTTCAGTTCTGTATCCATACAAACAACAAACAGAGTGACAAGTGTTGGAATGAATTTACACCGTGGCTTTTAAAACCATGATAACTAAAGCTACTTCAGAAAAAATAAAATTAAAAGGATGAATAAGAGGCTTCCCTCAGTAGAATAATTCAACAAAAATTGGTTTTCTGCTTGCATTTATTTCTACTACTCATTTGCAACACTTCAATCACTTTCAGCTTAAATATTTTGGTAATCATTTGTCCAATCAGTTCTGATCCAAATATAAAGATTCTTGTTTACATGTTCCCTTGTCTAAGCATATTGGCCCCTTGGAGGTCATCTTTCACACCACATACCTTTTGTATTCCCAAAACATGTTAATAGATGATGCATAAATGAAACATGGGGATAACAAGTAAATTTAAACAGTGGCAACCTCAATTGTTACTGATTGTTCTGAAATATCCACAATTTTCCCTCTGAAGATGTCCACCAACCACATGATCTGAAGATTACGAACAAAGAAAAATAAATTTCTGCTCAGGCTCAGAAAAATGAATAGCACTGCAACATATAGAATATCAAATTAAAAAAAATACAAAACAATTATACAGTGAACAAAAAAATTTAATTGCATAGTATGAGCCATTTTATATGTGACAGAAGCAAATAAAGTTAGAAATATCACTGTGTCCAGCTTTTGCTGACATGATGAGTATCTACAGGTAGAAATGACTTGTGTGATTCCCATTTCTTTCAAAGATGCTTCTAACAATATTCAATGATTTATACAGATTCTAAATTAGGTAAAATAAAAATGGAAGTTCCACTTATCAAAAACGCTCCATGACCTGTTCCCCTTTGGGAAATTTCCAGATTAACACAAGGATGTCGTACAAATGTTGGAGGGATGCATAAAGCACAAATGATCCAACTCTTAGTTCCCTAAAGCATACAAGAAAGATAGTGCCTGCGCTCATAATGTGCTATTTCATGCTTTATAATGTGAATCCGCAATAAAATTCACTTAAGTGAAGAGGAGCTTCTAGGGTTTTGTGTGATAAGTGTGTTCCACTTAAATTAAAGGGTAAGTTTTATAAGACAGTAATTAAACCAGCTATGTTATATGGTGCAGAATGTTGGGCGGCAAAGAACCAACATGTTCAAAAGATTAGTGTTACTAAGATGAGGATGCTAAGATAGACAAAATAAGAAATGAAAACATTCGAAAGTGGTTAGACATAGCATGCGTTAGGGATAAAATGGGGAGAGTGGGTTAAGATGGTTTGATCCTGTAAAGCAAAAACCTAAAAATGCATCTGCAAGAAGTTGTGAGAGTATGCATATTGAAGCGCCTAAGCGAGCAAAAGGGAGACCTAAAAAGACATGAATGGAGTCTATAAAACAAGATTTATAAAAACGTAAATTAACTAAAGATGTGATTTTTTATAGAGCGGGATGGAGAGACAAGATTCATGTCGGCGAACCCACTCTAGTGGGAACTGGCTTATGATGATGATGCTTTCCAAATTTAAATACATGCACATTCACCACTCAACACAAAGATAAGTTCAGGCATGTAATAAACTATTAGCAGCTCTGCAACACAGCTCGGCAATCCCATTTAATGCTTTAAGAAGAGAAATTTGGAGTCTCATTTATTGGAGAGAGGGGTTTCATGGACAATGTACACAGAATTATTGATATTTCTAAGGATTTTTCACTTGCTATAACATTTACATGCTTTGAAGTTTGAAAATATAAAGAATACATATCTATATGGATGTATATATATGATTATGTGCACACACACACACAAATATACATATGATATATATTTGATATTGTGTGCAAGTGCATACATGTGCTCTAGAGTTGCTCTCACATTGAGGACATTTTCAAAGTTTATTCTTTCTCACATTGTCTCTTGCTCCATGCTTTGTGTAAGCACCTCATTTTTACACCTCTTGGAAGTGCCGAAAATGAAAACCCTAACTGAAAAGTCAAACCCTAAAGGGGGAAAAGTTGACTTTTTGATCAGGTGTTAATCAGCCACCATGCTTCTATCCAATGAATAGAAGATTCCGATACGGTTCTAACGCAATTAAGATTGCCCAAATCGGAGTCCGGAAGAAGAGGTTATGAACTGGTCAAACCTAAGGGAGCAGAAATTGACTTATGCTCAAACCCGGATCAACTGCCCAATTTTATCCCAGCAGATAGAGAATTCCAACACGATTCCGACACAACTAAGTTTGCCGGAATCGGGGCCTAGATGAAGGATTTATGGGCAAATCAAGTCCCGGGGGAGCAGAAATTGACTTTCTATTCAAACCCAGATTAACTACTATTTCTATCCCAAAAGAAAGAAATTTCCGACACGATTCCGACGCAATTGAATTTGTCAGAATCGGGGCCCAAATCAGGGAGATATGAGCAGATTAAGATTCCGGACGCAACTTCGGCTTTCTACTCAAAACTTGAATTTGCAGCAGTACTCTATCCCAGTGGGTAAAGGATCTTGACCCAGTTCCAGTACAACTGAGTTTGCCAAAATTGGAGCTCAGATGAGAGAACTATGAGCAGTTCAAAATCTAGGGCAAAATTACAGAAAACAACCCACGTGGCAGATGTGCAGAAATCTGCCACGTGACAAATAAAAGGACGGAAATGACAACAAATAAAAATATCTTGAATATAATAATAATATTTCTAAAATATCTTGAATATAATAATAATATTCCTAAAAAATCTTGAATATAATAATAATAAAAAAGGTGCTCTCTCTCTCTCTCTCCCATGACTCATTCCCCATGTGCCTAAACTCCCCCAAGACACACCTCCTCCACACATCTCTCTCCCCCATATGCTTTTTCCCCCACCACATATTGCTAAAGTAATAGCAAAGAGGGGATTACTTAGTAGCCAAGGTAGAAAATAATTGAAGAAAGGTGCCATGTGTGACTCATTCCCCATGTGCATTTTCTCCATGTGACACCTAGCCCCCTCCTTTTCCCCATGTGTTAATTCTCCATTTAACGCCTCACCCTCTCTCTCTCCTCCATGTGTCCCTCCCTCATTGATCTCTCGCCTCTATAAATAGCCCCCCATTTTAACCCTCCACACACACACAACCCCATATGACCACTTTTTGGCTCATTCATCTCTCCCATCTCTCCCATTCATCTCCTTCTCCAACCACATTCTCCTACCCTCCTCTCTAGAACCCTTCTCCCTCACCATCTCTAACTCACACTAAAACCTCCCCCAAACCCCTTCCTATCACCTTCTTCCACTCAAGCAAGGAAGTGAGCCAGAGAAAGTGTTGTGAAGCCAAGGAGGAAGCCCCAAGGTGCTGTCCTAGCCTCAAGGTACCTCCATACATCACCAAAGAAGTCCCTCTTCCCCAAGGTAAGCTCCTTGATGATTTTTGTGTAACATACGTCAATTTGAATGTAATATGAGCATATTTCCTCTACATTTTGTCTTTCCACTTTGAGCATGTTTTCTCCTCTGTTTCTTCATCTTTTTTCCTTCATTTCTTTGCACAAACGATCTTCCCATGGTAAGGGGAAGTGCCGAAATCTAAGGGAGGAAGAGGGATATTGTCTACACCCCTCAAGCCATGTTATGGAGCATCCCCCCATAGTCTCTTTATTTATTTGTTTTTTATAAGGGGAGCATGTTCTCCTTCTCCCATCTAACATCCAATGTACCCTTAAATCCCCCCATGCCTTTCTTTTAAAAGTGTTTCTTTTATCCCCTTGCATGTTTGTTATTAACCCCTCTTGATAGATTGCCCTCTTTGGTAGTTTTGAATTCATGGTGAATGACACATTGCACACACTCCTCCACTTTGTACTCGCTGTTTTTGGTTCATCTTCTGCACCTGAAATGAGTGTCAATTTGTGCAAAGCACATGCCTAAGTCCACCTAGTGAGCTTGCTTAGGTCTTCCCCTCACTTTTGTTCCACATGTATGCACATGAGCACACACACACCCATTCTATTAACTACCGTTTTAGCATGCTTTCCATCTCATTCAACTTGTCTCTATATGTTGGTTTTTTAGCTGGTTTATTACATGAATGAGTGGTTTGGCCATGACCTAAAAGCAAGTGGCCTACCGGGCCCTCGGAGTGTTCTCTTGAAGGAGGGCATCCCTCTTGCTTAAAGCCAGGTGAAGGAACTCACCCCCACCCAAAATCAGTGAGTTAAAACTCACAAGAAAGGAGGGAAAGGCCCCAAGCCTCCTCCCTTCTTCCCCACTCTAGAAAAAACACACAAAAAATGAAGTTTTGGCTAAAAATGGAAGAAAGGTAGGCCACTGTGGGTCAACACAGTGACCCACAGACAAGCCCAAGCCCACTAGAGAAGGGGCCTCCCGGCTCCCCCAGAAAAATCATTTTTTTAGCTCTCTGTGCACTGTCCGCAAACACAGAGCGGATAGGCCTTGCCTGCACATACAGTGTGGGCAAACCCTGCCCGCACTTAGTGTGCGGACGGCATACAGCAAGTTAGAAAATCTGATTTTTTAGGGGTTTAAGCAAATCCAATCTAACCTAATCAATTGACTTTAACCCATTTGGGCCTCTGAGCAACTTGAGGCCCTCTTTTGAGACTTGGGCCCACCTGGGCCTAATAAGACTCCTTTGTGGGCCTTCCAATGGGGCCCACCCCAGACTCAGATCACCTTGAATTAACAAAGATAAAATCCAATAAAAGAGAGGAATGCACACCACTCAAGTGGTCCCCACCAAACTTAAACAAAATGTGTGCATGTTTGACTTAGGAATTTGGTGAGATAAACCGAGTTGACTCGAACCAGGGAGACCCGAGGGACCCGTCAAACTGGCGGGGCAGACCGGGGTGTTTTTGGACTTTCCCGGACCGTAACCAGGACCTTAGTCAAAATCTCAAGCCGCAGACCATCTAAATAGACCAACCTAGGTACCCAGGTGTCTGCCTGCACTCCATCAGGCAGTGGCGACTCCGATTTCCCGATTTTCCCAAAAATGAGACACGCACTCCCGTGTGCCTCGCGGTGCGGCCCTACGCACACTTTGGTCACCAGAATCCAACTCGAAGCTTTTCCATTTATCATAACCATTTCAAATATTATAAATGATAATTTACCACTTACTACTATGCCCAAAAAAAAACGAAAAAAAAACTAGGCAAAGATGGTAGATGAAACATACTTAAAACACAGAGAATATATGAATGGACAAAACCGAGGAGATAAATCTCAGAATTCTTGACCAAAGCTCAATCAACATATCCTGAATTTTTTACGACCAAAATTTCCAACCGTTGGGCAAGTATTTTGCATCTTGAGGATGGGAAAAGAGAGGCAAAATCTACAAACAACTTGATATAAGAAGTGAAAAAAAAAAAAAAAGGAACTGTCTCTTAATAGGATAATAAAAGATATGTCTCTAGACACGGAAGACTGTTGAAATAAGATTAGTCTAGGATGCAGCTGAACTCAAAACAGTTGGTAAAAAGCGTCGAATGCTGATAATGACAAAGTTTGTTGAATTGCCCAGCCAAAGCTAGCTAACAGACCTGCTACAACCTAGGCAATTAGGTGGTTGCCTAGGTGGCAAGCTCTAAAGCAATTTGTTTTACATTTTTTGTGAAAAATTACAGCAAGTTGAATAACAAAATATAATATTTTCCTCCGAAAAAAAAAAGAACAGTTTGAGATGTTTCCTATTAAACTAGTCTTTTGTAATCAGCAACAACATTTATATGTTAGGCTTTCAAAGGCCTATGACTTTATAAATTGGAAATTGCTATACTCGCTCCTTTCTGGTTTAGGCCTTCCCCCTGCTTTTATATCTTGGGTTCTATCATGTATCACTACCCCCTCTAACTCTTTGGCTGTCAATGGCAGCATGGTAGGGTTCTTGGAAGGAGCTAAGGGTCTAGACAAGTTGAACCCTTGTCTCCCTACTTGTTTGTAATGGTTATGGAGATATTTTCAGGACTTATTGATGAAGCTATGTGTACCAACTTCCTTCACCAACCAAAATTCACATATCCAGAGACAAAGACTGTTGAGTTTTACAGAAACATCTGGCTACTTTGCAATGGGGATAAGGCATATATTCAATGCTCTTCAGATGCTGTGGTGTCTTTGCAGGTGCTCACAGGACTTGGGTATCAACTGTCAACTATGACATCCTAAAACTTAATTATTTTTAGAAGGTATCACTTAAAACCTGTTTCCCTATAATTAAAGGCTTTTTCAAGAGAGTAATGTCAGATTCATCTGGCCTTGGCTGTCTTTTTCTGCAAGAGTTTAGAAGGAAACTTATACTTCACCTATCCCTTTACAAGTCTAATTGGATGTTGTGGAAGTTTCAAGGGAGCTTGCTAATATTCATATAATGTTACATCTTCAATTTTTTCATTGAGAAGTTTTTTTCAGGCCAATACATACATCCTCACAACCAGCATGCCATAATGTTGCCTGTAAACTATGTATGTTGAATTGTTACTGAACTTTAATGAATCTTATTCTAGATCATTTAAAACAAAATCAAAGAAGGAAAAAGAAAATTTGATTTGACAAGACAAAAAACTGATTCCTTAACTTTTACAGGTTTGCCCCACCATCCTATTTCCTCCTTTTTGTCTAACATTTTTTCCCTTAACTCAGACGTAGTATAATGTGCACATGGCCCGCCAGCCCACCTAGTAATAACAAAAATAAAAACTTTAAAACTATGCAATTGACAACACTAGGAAGCAGTCAGGCCCCAACCATGCCTAGGTCCTCGGAAGAATGCTTAGTTGTCTACGGCACTACGCAAGTAGCTAGGAGTTCACCTTGAACAATACCTATAACAATGATCATGAATGTCCAAAATGACCACAATATTAGATGTCTGAAGCACTTGACAATGTTATTTCATCGATCAGAAACAGATAAGCTAAGAAAGAATGTTATTGACTGACATGAATATGACAATTCCAAAGATATGCAGTCACCCAAAGGAGAAAGTATAAAAATTGAAGATTCTGAAGAAAGCCCAAAGGCTCAACTATGAATTTTTCTATGAAAATGGAAAATATTGGAGCCATTGTTCATGCAAGTTGGAATCAGTACCCGTTCAGCAGCTCAAACTTATAATAAACCAAAGACAATACATCTTCATCTCAAATAAACTGGGCTATGCTACATGATCAATTGTAGGAACAAGACAAGTGCAAACAGATAAGCATGCTAGTATAACTGACACCATGTGCCTGCGACACACATTCAAGCACACCCCCCAGCATAGAAGCACAAGATACCCATCCATGGTGCATTTACTGCAACAAAACATCTTCGAACACTGAATTGCCTAAAAAGATGGTAGAGTCATGTCACCAAGGACCAATCTACATGTACAATAATTAGTCAAGATCCCCATGTTGGAGCACAACTCTTGAATTTACCAAATCCCGGAATCTGCACCACCTAAACAATACATTTATTAGATTTGAACTTCTGATATAGTTCACTTCACTTCCATAAAGATATTAACCAGTGAGATGGTTCTCAATTTCCAACTACTGTTGGCTATCCTGAATTTAATATGAAAGTTTGGTGGTCCCGAATAAACAGACACTAGTGGAAGCAGATATTTAATGTTTCATTTTTTCGTTCTTTTAATCAGTTAAAATATGATGTATATTACCTCAAAAAGGGGCTAAAAAGCCCCAACTAAACAAGATACATGCAAGGTCATGACAACAAAGAATACTAGCATAACAAACCAACAATTGCGGTTTCCAATATGCCATCCAATAATTAAAAGAAATGGGGAAATGAAACCCCAAAAAATTCTGGTAAGATAGATGCCCGACTGAATAGATGTTAGTTCTGCTGTCCAAGGTGGATGCCAGACTCTGATCTCCCATATATGTATGCCTTACATGCATAATTAGTCACCTGGAAACCAAGAATACTCATCGTATGCATTTATGAACTAAAAATACTGGCAACATCCCCAGATTTATGCAGGCTGCAAGCTTGTTCACGGTTGAACCATTTTTATTAGGTTATCAAGCAAACAATAAAAATCTAAATACCGTTTGATTACCTCAGCACGATTGCTTGGATCCGCATTAAGTTTAATGAGAATCAGTTCACGTTCTACATGAGGCTCCTTTGATAGATCGTCCACCTGGTACATCAGACTAAACATAAGGTAGCCGACAGATAAATAAAGAGAATCAATGAAGCAAATTGCGTCAAGAGACTCAAATAAGAAAAACATACACTATAAATCCATGACAAGATAAATTCTATAGGCGGGAAAAATAAGTCACAACGTTTTTCAATTTAGTTAACACTAATCAAGCATCCAATGAAAATCAGGAGTACAAAAGTAGAATAACTACATTATCGTACATAACTACATATGCAATCAGAATGCCCCCAGTTATTTATGGTCATTAGAAAAGTAATATAATAAATAATTTGCATCAATTGGCTTCAGATCTAGAAAAAAATTCTTTAGCTTTTAAAGTGTGGTGAAAACCACTATAGTTTATCAATGCAACCTATTCATATAATGTAATCTCAAAGGTCATATTAGGTGTTTATTGAGGAGGGAAAATGAAGGAGTTAATATACCAGACAAGTGGAGTGGTAGTGGCAGACATTGTCTGCTACAAATTTAATATCAGAAGGAACTGACTCAAAATACTGCGTAATACCAATGAGATTAAAGATCACCATGATTCGGCTGAGAAAAGCTGAAGACTTGTTAGTTTTGCCAATTTTTGTTATCATCACGCATATCACTAATTGACTCAAACAATTTCCTTTTTATAATAGGCAAAAAGCATATTCTCGCAAAATAATAGTAAAGTAAATAATCAATTTATAAACATTTTTGTGCATAACTTAAACAAAGCATGTCCCTAGTCCTCATTGAAAGCTTCAAATATTATCCCTTGTAATTCTCTGGATATCAAAGCCCACTGATATATTGCCTCAAGTGCAATTCCTTTTACATGACTGCTCTCGTTCCACATTCTTTACAGATTCTTCTATTCCTTCCTTCCAAGTTCCAACCAAACCATGGTACAAGGCTTAGTTTGCAAATATATTGCTTCGTTTTGGACAAGGACTACTGTCAACAGCCGTCTCACCTTCCGACCTTGTAGACTCAGAATCATGCATCGCCATCTCCCCTTCTCCATCTGAATGCTGTGAAGAAGGCAGGCTCCCGTCAATGAATTCCATTGCTTCACCAAACAAAGCCCAACATCCACCCTTTAAGTAGCAAGGGATTCTTCCACATTCTTCTCAAGACCTGATTCATCCACTAAATTGATCAAAGTCAAGGGCCCCAATCTGACTCTCTGACTTCATTGTCCTCTTCCGAACTTGGCAAACAGTAAATCTCTTCTTCGAACTCTAGTTGGACCTTTCACAGAACATCACAGAAGTCCAACATCTCTCCAAAGAGCATTGTATCCGTGATTGGAAAGGAGGAGGAAGGATTAAAGCCATTTCCATGAGGAACCACCTTACCTACTGAAATCTAAGAATTCAAAGCAATATTCCCCTCTTCTCTAAAAGATGACTGCCATATAAATTCTTTAGAACCCTCCGGTGCTTTCGGGCTTGAGATTTCAGCTGAAAATTGCTAATGTGCTTCCTGGGCTATCAAGTTGAGGATAGAGGCCCTATTCCCCACCTAACCGGACCAACTAGAATCAGGCCTCTTGTGAAGCCCAACGACCTCTCCCATCCCCATGTTTGCAGAGCAAGCTAGCCCAAACACAGGCAGGTCCAGACCCATTCTTGGAGATAGCAATGAAATTTGAAATTCAGATGAATCTGCCAACTGCAGGTCCTTTGAATGGTTAGACAGAGCCCTGTGACCCACAGGGGACTCCCCCTTTGATTCTCAGACACGTGGACCTTCTGTGTCCCCCTCATCATCTTCTTCAAGCTTCCATCCTTTACTCGGAGTAGAAACAATCTCCTCTGCAACACATTCAGTACAACCAAGAGTTTGAATTCTGTTCTGCTATCCAAAAGGCACAATGTCTGCGGAATACATCTTGCACATGGTTGTCTCACCATCAACTCAGGCAACCCAGATTACTTTCTGAAATTGATGAGGCAACAATCTGGGTGGTACCCCCAATTATTTCCCCACATACAATAAAACATGGAATCTACCATTAGATTCAACGAAATATCTTCAACATGCAGCCACAATCCATCTTGACAATAAGGCGAACCTGGTTACTTTCCATTAGTACAAATTGACAAAACATCACGTTTGTGTTTTTCTCTCACAGACCCCAACACCACTAACGTCCAAGCTTCCTCTTTAGAACCGACAATTCCGATTGCCCTTCTCTTAGATAATACATGAAGCGAGTCTGTTTTAACTTAAATTGCTTTTGTGAGGTCTTCCACAGTATCATCCCAATCCGAAGAACCATAAGGTTGATGGCAAAGAATAGCCAGACTCCACTTTGTCTCTTCCGAATAGGTTGCGACCAGCATAACCCAGCCAAGATTTTGGACCAGACCTATGGTGTCATTACGGCATATTAATTCCGAAAGACCTTTCACCACCTTCAGACTCTCCTTGCCATGCTCCTTCACCAACACAGACTTGATAGACTTCAGGATGTATGAACCACCACCCTCCAATGCCTGAAGGGGTAATGTGACTGTAATTTGGGTTTGGGAGGGACCATAGCGACATATAAGAACAAATGGACTCCAGAGATTTCACATCGCAGATAGATTTCACATTCTTCAATAGAAAGGAACCCAATGGTCCTCCCATGGTGTGCCTCTTATACATATTCTCCAAGATTTTCAGAAGGCGATTGATCATCTTCAAAGACAACCCAATACGACCTTCTTCCAAGGCACTCAGCAAGACAGAGCTTCTTGTTCATTCTATCCATGCATCCCTCAAAGGTAATCAGCTTCATATGGATTCTTAGGGTCTGTCTGCAAATACTTCACTTATATTGCGCTCCTCCTGATTTCTTAATCAACTTTTGTCTATGTTTAACCAACGTCCAACTGACGGCACCTCTTCTGCCATGTTTCTTCACTCCTAAATATTCACCGTGTTCTTGCCACACCTTAAGAACTTACGATCATCATGAGTCACAGTCTCAAAGCCGCAGTATGTTCCATACACATACATCCTCAAAATTTCCCTCAACCCCCATCTCAGCCTTAAAAGCTGCATGTTTGGAGAACACATTGTAGAAATTGGTAATCAATCAAACAGAGCCAAAAGCCTTATCCTAACTAGTCATGGTTGGCAAAATATCCAGCCCAATAGACTCCATCCATGTTCTTGAAATTTGCTTTATATACCATCCTAACCTACTTTCTTTTATCTATTAAATGCTCTTTGATATGCTCATTCCTTATCTTTCCTAGTCTTTCCACACATCCATTTAAACATTTGCATTTCAGCAACATTTATCTTATGCATATATAGCTTTTCAGTTGCCCAGCATTCTGATCCATAATCAAAACAAGTATAATGATAGCCTTACAAAATTTTCCTCTTTATTTAATTTGATAATGATTCCAAAAAAAGCCCCTTAGCAACTTTATGTCTTTCTCATTCACTCAGCTGACCATAATCAAAACAAGCATAATGATCATTATAGGTGACTCAATGGAAGGCAGGTATAGGTGCAGTTATGTCCCCCCTGTCATTGAACCAAGGTTTGTGGCCAAAGCAGGCTCGGGAGGTGGTGTTTGTGGCTGTTCAGGCTCAAGTATTATAGGTGACTCAATGGAAGGCAGGTATAGGTGCAGTTATGTCCCAAATATTTCCATCCTTGTTAACTCTAACTTTCTCCCCCTGAAGGAAATTTTTGGTAAAAAAAGGTTGGTGTTCAAAGAATGTCACATCAATAGAAATATAGTACTTACGTGTTTCTGGTGAATAACACTTGTACCCTTTTTGTGTAGGAGAATATCCTAAGAAAATACATTTTCAGGCTTTAGGGTCAAGTTTATTCCTATCATTATCATGGATGTGAACAAAAGAAGTACAGCCAAAGACTCTTAAAGAAACTAAAGAGATAGATCGAATGCAAGGGTAGGCTTTGAGGAAACAGTGTAAAGGAGTTTCATAATTGAGAACCCGGTTGGCATTCTATTTATTAGATAACAAGCAGTTAGGACAGCATCCCCCCCAGAAATATTTTGGAACATTATTTGTGAAAATGATGGCCCTAGCAACTTCAAGAAGGTGACGGTTTTTTCTTTCAGCAATGCCATTCTGTTGTGGAGTTATTATGTGCTTTGATGTATAATGCCATTTTCAGAGATAAAACTTACTAGAATAGAATGAAAATATTCTTTTCGGTTGTCTGTTCTGAAAATTTTGATGTGTGCATTATATTGAGTTTTAATCATGGCACAAAAACTTTTGAAGACATCCTTTGCTTCAGATTTTTCTTTCAAAAGATAGACCCAACAAACTTGGGTGTGATCATCAATAAATGTGATAAACCATCTTTTTCCCGTTGAGTTTTTAACTTGTGAGGGACCCCAAACATCACTATGGATTATGTAAAGGGTGAGGAAGCTTTATAATTTTGAGGAAAATAAGAACGAACATGCTTGGCTAATTGACAAATTTCACACTGAAAGGAATCTCCATTATGAAATAGTGATGGAAACAAAGTTTGTAAATACGTAAAAACTTGGGTGGCCTAGCCTACAATGCCACAACATTATTTTTTGTTCTCTACAAAGAGACTTACAACTCGCAGTTTGAGCTTGTTTATTCAACTCAGCTTCCTCCTCAAAATAGTATAGACCCTCACATTCTCTAGCATTACCAATCTTCTTCCCTGAAGTCAGGTCCTGAAACACACAAGAAGACTCAAAAAAATGAGCCCCACACTTTAAGTCTCTAGTCAGCTTACTAATAGAGAGAAGATTGCATGATAAATTTGGCACACGTAAAACAGAATGTAGTTCAATATTAGAACTAATTTTAATAGTTCCAGTTCCTGCCACTGTCGAAAGGGATCCATCAGCTATTTTAACCTTAGAATTCCCCGAACTAGGACTATATGAAGAAAACAACTTTTCACTGCCCATCATGTGATCTGTGGCTCCAGAGTCAATCACCCATAGTCCTGAAACACTGCTGCAACTATTAAGGGCTGAGAAAAAATTACCTCTCTACGCTAATAATGAGGTATTCGTGGCTGCCTGTGATGGTGTGAGCAGCTTGTATAGTTGCTCTAGTTGTTCTTTAGTGAGAGAAAGCTGTGTATCTCCTCCTCCAAAACCAATTTGATTTGGGCTGAGATTAGGTTCAGATTGGTTCTCAGCAGAAATCTGGAAACCAGCGGGTTCAAGGTTTCCAGCCTTGTTATTTTTCCAATTTGGTGGCTTACCATGTAACTTCCAGCAGAGATCTTTAGCGTGATTTGTTTTCTTGCAGAAATCACACCAAAGATTGTTTCTTCTTGGGTTCTTAGGAGATTCATGGCCACGGACAGCTAGAGCAGAGGCTTCGATTAATGATGGTTTGTACCCACCCATCATAACTCGTTTTCGGCTTGCCTCTCTACGAACTTCAGCAAAAATCTCAGCAATCAAAGGAAGGGGTTTAATTCCTAGAAGTCAGTTCCTGACTTCATCAAGGTCAGAATTCAGCCCCCGCCAAAAAATCATATACACGTTCTTTTTCAATCTACTTTCGATATTTTTCAGCATCATCAGAACATGACCAATTAATAAGAACAAATAGGTCAATCTCCTGCCATAATCGAGTCAAGGCATTGAAATATTGGGCTACATCTAGTTCCCCTTGTTTCAATTCACGAGCTTTGTTTCGAAGATAAAAAAGTTGAGCTAAGTTTTGCAGGTCTGAGAAGGCTAGAGTCAATGCATCCCATAATTCCTTAGCAGTGGGATAATATAGGTAAGACTCCTTGATATCTTCCTCCATTGAGTTAACGATCCACGCCATAACCATTGAGTTTTGAGCATCCCATATCGAATAAGAGGGATCTCCTACCTCAAGTTTTTTGGTTGAGCCATCCACATAGCCAAGACGGCCTCATCCTTGATATCACCATTAGAGCAAACCGAGAACATTGAAGAAAGTTCTGATTATTCAGTTTTGTGGTTGTGATTTGAAGGGAAGAACTTTCAGAAAAGGTTGAAAAAGTTGCAGTGGGTGAACTTTTAGGAATGGATTGAGAGGCTTCCAAAGAGGCCTCAGAACCAGCATCCCTGCGCTCACCAGTCAAGGCTGATTAATACATCTTTTGTCTCAACTGGCCCCGTCTCTAATACCATGAAACCAGGCAGAAAAACACTGCAGAGAAAGGGGGAAAAACTCAAACTACTTTCTTACCTTGAAACAAAAGATATAAAATGTCTTTATAGGCTAGGTTTTGTAACCACAGCCCCTTATTCTAGGAAAGAAATAAAAAACTAAATGGAAAGAATCAAGGTGATTCAAACCATTTTACAGCTATCAATTACAATCAATCAAACAGATATTACAGCTAGCAACCATATTTAGAAAACAACCAGATTTGGATTTTATCCTAAGTTTGGAAAGTAAAATAATCCAAGATTCTCTACAAAAACTTTACAAGGGAAAACCTCCAAATTATACAGACACCGCCTCAAAATATCACAATGAGAACTTGACTTAAAGACCATGGTTCAGATGACACAACACTGCTATGCTAGACTCTGACAACCAGGACTGAAGTATCTAAAGAACTCTTCAGACTTGCACTGCTACAACACTTCAGAAATTCGAATGGGAAATTTAATTTTTAGTGGTATTTTATCAAACTATTTAAGATTTAGTAGGCAAAGTTTTAAGTTTTAACTTTTAATACACCTTTATCAAAATAATTAATTTTTAGTGTTATTTCACTGTTACGGATAAATTCTTCCAAAAATACCCTTATACAATTTACTTCCGAGACTTGTACAAGCAGTAAATTGACTTGTACAAGTAATAAAATGACTTGTACAAGTCAAAAATTAACTTGTACAAGTCAATAAAGTGACTTGTACAAGTCATTTGGATAAGTGACGTAAGGGCATTTTTGGAATAGTTGAATTGTAATAGTGAAATGGCACTAAAAATTAATTATTTTGATAAAGGTGTACTAAAAGTTAAAACTCAAAACTTTGCCGACTAAATCTTAAATAGTTTGATAAAGTACCACTAAAAATTAAATTTCCCAATTCGAATCTCTTCTCTGTGATCTACCAAACAAACTCATCTGGTCTCTATAGGAAATCCCACATGCAAACTCTCTAACCAAAACTCAAAGGATGAAAAAGAAAAAAGAAAACAAGGTTTGGTGGTTTCAAAGAAGAAAAACCATAAAGATGGTTTCTCAGAAGAGAAAAAGGATTTTAGGTTTTCTAAAATATGTCTCTTATGATTTAGAGCAAATCCTTATCCTATTTATGAGCTTCCCAAGAAGTTTGAAGTCAATCCAAATAAAACAAAATTTATTAGATCTTCGGACTCTACCACTCAAGCGTGGGTCAAGTACGAAGAAGAAATTTTACGAAGGAAATCTTCCGCTCAAGCCCAGGTTGCACACCAATCGAGTGCTGAGCATTCTTCATTTGACGTTCGAGCTCTAATCAAGTGCTACTCTCATGTTGCAGATTTTTATCAGACAAAGAGTGCTGCTTAATCTCCGCTTGAGACCCGCTTGAGCACAATCAAGCACGCCTCATAACTTGCACGTTTCAACTCCGAATTTGATTCTGTTTGGAACATGGACACTTAGACTTGTTTTAAACACTATGAACCCCATTTTTGCACAGAATTAATTCAATGCAACCTACTAGGATCTAACACATTCCTCAATAATTATATTTTTTGCATTTATTTCTCGTTTAGTTTGGTATGCCTAAACCACTTTAACCCATAACTACAACTAACATGCAACAAGGCACTTTCTTATTATCAATTGTTAATCTGTTCATAACTAAAGTTAAAAATATGAGGAGTCATACCACACCCCTGATGTGGATCAGTCATTATTACGAAGTTATTTCTCTTGCAACCCACTACTCCCATCCTAGTTAGCTTTCCCACATAAATTTCCTTGATGACCATAATATACATAGTTTTACCACTTTTTTACCCAAACCTGAAAGCTTAACTAAGTCTTCAATCATATGCTTTCTCTAAATCAATAAAGAGTTAAAACCATATGAAATTCTCTTTAATTCTCTCTATATTTCTCCACTTATTTCCAAAGAAAGAGCTAGAGCTTTGGTGAGCCTCCTTGTTATAAAGCCAAACCAATTTTCTAAAACATGAGTAATTCTTC
This sequence comes from Buxus sempervirens, assembly GCA_947561395.2. NCBI lineage: Eukaryota > Viridiplantae > Streptophyta > Magnoliopsida > Buxales > Buxaceae > Buxus > Buxus sempervirens. The sequence goes on from OX387195.1 coordinate 4,714,465, forward strand.
CTATCTTGTGCTTCACCACTCATTCATATAATTGTGATGACTTGTAAGCTTAACTTTACCTAATCTATTTATGTCTTCCTTTCACCATTATTATTCATTTTTTATTTATGTTTAAAATAAAAACAAAAAAAGGAATTCTAAATAAGGATTTTAATTTGCACGTCCCGTAGCCCACCATGGGCAAACCCCATAAGCAAAAAAAAAAAAAAGAGCCTCTAAGAAGTTTCCTCTTGATGGTAACTAGAGAATAAATCAACAAGAAGTGAACACACCCTCCCTTGATTTGACCTCTAATTAGTGCCAAACTATAGCTCCACTAAGACTAACCTTTCTTAGCTAGTGGGACCTCTACTTTTTTTTTCCTCTTTATTTTCCATTTTCACCTTATTTTCTTTGTCCAGATGGAGCCTACACAAAGTATTAGAGGCATGAGGAAGTCACTTTTTATAATCAGACAATGTAATAATGAATCAAAAGCCAAGAGGGGAAAAAAAAAGCTTTAACATATAAACAATTATGAAATTTATTAAGCAATCGAAATGATAGTTCAAGGATATGATTGTAACCTTCAAGACATTCACAAGCTTGTGAAGCTGTTCCATGACTTGATGCAACACCTTTTCAGTTCCAGAGACAACTATAGTGAATAAAGCCTTGTCCTTGTTCAATCCAACTGCAAGTGACTCGATGTTGTAACCCCTTCTAGCAAAGACCCCTGCAATTCGATTTATCATTCCGCTTTCATCCCCAACAAATACTGAAATTGTGTGGCGCTTCACCCTACATTTCCCCCAAAATAAAAAATAAATAAAGATCACAATGTCGTAACCACATGGAACAAAGCATATAAATGTGGTATGAAAAAATTATTAGTATCCATCCATGACTTTTTACCAAGAAAACTAATGTCTTATTCAAATATCTTAAAAGACTAGAAAACTTATCCACAAGTAGATGGGACTACTTCAAATTCAAGAGAAAATCTAAATAAGAAATCCTGATGAATTAATTAATTCGCTTCTTTCATCTTTAGCCTACCATAAATAACGAACATAGATGTAAGTACTCTTAATAAATGGATACTCAATAGCCAAATGCCATAATCCCAACTAGTTAAAGTCAGCAGCATGAATCTTAACCTATAAAAGATCATGTCTTCTTTGACCCCAAAAAATAAATAAATAAATACCATGTCTTCAATCAACCTATGGGTATTCATGTTTTTTTCTAACTACTGTTATCTTTGGCCTTGCCCTTGGCCTCTTATATCTTCACACACCTTCTCACAGCTACCTCTTTAGATCTTCGCTTTACATGCTTAAACTATCTTATCCTACTCTCCTTTATCTTATCACTTATTTAGGCAACGCCTAACTTGTAATACCTGGGATTTTGCCCAATCTATTAATTAATTGATTATTTGAATTTGAGGAATTTATTTAATTATTTGATTTTATATTTAAATAGGGGTGGATGAGGAGGCTTAAATCTAGAGGTTTTAAGCAAATCCCATGCCTAGAGTTTGCGTGATCAAAGTGAGAAAGTTTAAACCATTCCTCAGATGGTGAATAAGGTAGTGTGGAGGTGAGATGCATGTGATCATGCTGCTAATATAATAGGATTTCTAATATGAGTTTGGGCATGCATGAGTTTTGGCAACTTCTAATTGAACTTGTATTGTTGTTACGACTGAAGCTTGAAGAAAAGAAGAGAGGCTATGTCCAAGGCTGCTGAAAAACTCCAGTTTGTGAAGGAATTTGATCAAAAATGGGAGGAACTGCTGTAGAAGTTTTTCATGGGCATGTGGTGCGGGTTTATTTCCAATTAAAAAGTAAGTAGTGACCCTTAAAAAGCTAAATTCTTGCATAGGTTTATTGGTTAGACGTGAAACTGAGATGTTTTGGATTGTTATGTATCTGATCGTGGGATCTTTTTGCTTCTGATATGAATCTTTTTGCTTCTGATATGATCTGGAAAGTTGCTTGATATTCAGTTTGTTCAATCATGTTTTATATATCGTTTTGGGCGATTGACCTCTTGTGTATCATGTTCTTCATAATCTATTGAGTTTGAATGTTTTGATAGGGATTTCTTAGTGTTTTGGAAGGGATTGAAATTATTGTTTAGTATAGAAGGATGTATATTCACTGATTGAAATTAAAATTTCTGGAAAAGCAAGAAAATCATACCTTTTTAGCCTTCATGCCCTTCCAGCGCTCAAGCTACCCTCGAGCGCGAAGCCTAAACTCCATTGTCCCTGGCTTGAGCTCAAGCACTGTTTTCATAAAAGCTCAAAAACCTGCAGAATCCGAGAGCTAATTCGAACACCTGACCCATGCTCAAGCGCCACTCTATGTTTTAAACCCTTCACACCTAACCATTTATTCCAGGCTCAAGCACAACAATGTGCGCTCAACATTGAGCTCAAGGGCCACTTAGGCACGCAAACACAAAAACCAAAATATAACCACCATCCAAGCCATGCCTAACACCGACTCAAACAGCAGAACCCAGATTTGCCCAAATTGACCTATTTCATACAAAAATGAATTCCAATGCAATTTCAACGCAACTATAAACCAAGCACTAACGAAATGTTGCCGAAATGAGAGAAAAATCACAAGACATTAAAAATCCAAAAAAAAAAAGCTAAAAAATAGTAAATTAATGACATTTCACTAAATGTCCTGACATTTTGCCGACATCAAGGAAAATCTAATAACTTCTAATTGATGCCGCACAACATTTCGCCAATATCAAGGAATCTTCGACATTTCCTTTTCCAAGGTTGTTTCATATTGCCACCTTGGAAAGGCGAAATGTCACGAAACTGCAAACCTTGCTATAAACTAGAAGAACATGTTTTGAAAAGGTTCTCGCTGATAAAATAATTTTTAAGAATACAAAAAGATTTTGGGTATATTTTGGTTTGAAAATGAAGGTTTTTGACTCATACGTATACTTTATGGATTTCTTCTTCTCCCATGTATCTTGGGATGATTTTGTTGGTCCTTCCATGTATCTTGGAAGGGTAAATTCTTGTCCTCCCATGTACCTTGGGATAAGACCTTGTTCCATCCATGTATCTTGGAGTGGTGTGATTATTTTTCTCTCGTATATCTTAAGATGAGTTTTGCCTTCCTCCATATATCTGGGAGTGATTCTATACCATGCATTGCACTAATTGTTTTCAGAATGAGTTTAGATATTGCTTTTGTTAGTAACTAGCAGGCATAGCTCGGTTTGGATCCATTTTTAAGCTAGTTAGTGAAATAGGGTGCTTTTTGTTAGGTTGCGATCCATATATTTACTTCCACCATGTATCTTGGTAACGCCTTCCTATATCTGGTTGTGCTGCAGCAATCCTCGCACCGTGTATCTCAATGAGGTCTCTCTATTTGGTTATATTGTTACAACTTGACTAAATTGTACTTGCCAACCTGTATCTGGTTTGAGTGCTCCGCAATAAATCGATGTCCGTATACTGTATTTGGCCGGCTTCGCACATAAGTTGTGAGGTGGCAATTAGAAGAGGTCCTTAATCTTTTAAAGATGTCTTATTTCATGAGTTTGTGATGTCACAAATTATTTTGGTATCAGTTTTAAACTATGAAATTTGATAAACTTTGGAAATTATTGTATTGCTTGGCTTACTTGTAAATTTCACAGTGGTCATTACTTATTCTTGATTTGACCTGCTAACTAGTCCTAATCCCAGTCCTAGCTAATGGAGGAACAATATCACTGTCAAAGTACCTATCTGCTCTGAGCCCCAACAACCTCCTCCATTGCTACATCTACATCGATGCTCATATCAAAAGTTGCCATGGCAATCTCTACATTCAACCGACTGCCTAGTTCGTCCACCTTAGCACCACCCACTATCAACTCTGTAAATGGTCATCCTCCTCAATGGCATCATTGTACATGACATGTAGTAGGTCCCTAGGAGCAATGTTCTTTGACTCTATCTTAAGCTACTTCTGCTTCAACTTCATATTGTAGTAGCAGAACACTAGCTTTTGCAACTTCTCGTAGATCACGAAGCCTTTTTTGCTTTTTGTGAATAAGGGAAAATGTGATCCAATTCAGAACTAGCAGTTTCCCTCGCTTATCAAAGATGATGAAGTTTGTACAAGCACCTGGCATGCCGCCTTGCGAAGTGTGGGAACACTAGTGCCATGCATAGCCCACCACTCGCCTATAGATTCATTCAAACAAAAGAATCAAAAATTTAATAAAATAAGCTTTACAATAAAAGCAAAAACCCTATTTCAAGACTTAAATGGCATCATCTTCAACCTGGACTCCATAACCGTCACCCAGTTGAACGAGCCCAATCCATCCAGGGACATATTAAGCTTTAAAAATAGAAACCATCCAAATTAAAGTCATTGATTTACAATATGATAATTTGTAAGACAAAGTACATATGTCATAAACAGCATCACGTAGCTCAGGTATTAACCATAGCTATTGGGAGTAATGATATTTAAGATTCAAATAATATGTTACCATTGATTACAAAAACGCATATTAGATAGTAGATGTTAGATAGGATTTAAATTATTAAGTCATTATCATCATCAAAAGCCAGTTCCTACCAAAACGAGGTCAAAGAAAGAAAATCATATTACTTGAACAAATAAAAAAACATATTACCTACACGATGCAGAGAGTGCTCAAATGTCTCTTACCACCATTTATCGCTGAGCTTATGCACCTATTTGTACAATTTAAGAGATGCAGCCTTTACATTTTCCTTCATCAACCGCATGGAATCGTACATACTGCCTAGGGTAGGGTAGGGTAGGCATAATTGTCCACTGCCCTCAACACTCTATAAATGGGCTTGCCAAGTCATGGACCCTCTTCCAAAAAGGGCTAAACAATACAATCTTCTCTAATCTCCTACTCATAGGAGTAAGGCTTAATGGACAACTAATCCAGCTGTTCGATGTGAACATGGATCTCAAACCAACTCTGTGCCTCCATATACACTCTAAGATAATGTAATTCGTGGCAAATCGTGTAATTCCAGGTTTGACTATGTCACTATTACATGCCTAGCATCATAGTCAGGACTATAGAATGATGTAGATAAATGTCATCATCGTCCTGGCATCTATGAGTGTATCTATCACACTCCTATGTGCAATAGCCTCTAACGTGAGTTCTATGCAATGAGCCGCACAATGAGTTCAAAAAATCCAGTACGTCTCCTGCATCATCAACCTTTCTTTAAGTGTGTCCCATTATCAGTCATAATTTGTACAACATTCTTCTTGTCTACCTCCTTAATGATTTCCTTCAATAGGCTAGCAATATAATCTGCAACTTTGATCCTATCATATGCATCTACCAACTTCAAAAACACAGCCTGACCCTTGTAATAAACCATAAAGTTAATAAAAGAAATCCTAATCGGACCTATCCAACTATCACACGTAATAATGCATCCAAACTCCTTCCAAAATGGCTTAAGCTCTGTGATATAATCACGTAACTCCTCCTCATCAAGATATTTCTTCATAATCTTAGTGTGTTTGGGGCAATACTCCTATGCCTGCCTCATGTAATGTAGAGAGGAGGCCACAATTGCTAAGATATGATTAAATATAAAAATTTAGAAATAAATTTCCCATTTTCTCCCTCACAGTACCTCCACTAAACATGCTTGAAAGACGCCGCTGCTTCGACTCCTTGCCCTTATACAAGGACGGATCTATTAGAGATTTAGGCATCCTCATGATCTATGCTCTCCTCAATGATGCAACCCCAATGTCCCAATCCTGCCACCACCACCAGCAGATATCCCAGCCCCTCTAGCAAAACCAAGGCACTCAGAATCACGCCTCTCCCTCTCTGCCACCATGTGTTAACACCACTAATCTATAAATGGTTGCCTCTCTGTTGGCGTGTCAATATATGTGATATCCCCTGCCAACTTTATCCTAACATCCTCTTTTGTCACCCTCTTATCGACTCTCCATGAGGAACTCGATTGTAGATGTTGCCTCATCAATTTCGTCACCTTAGATGGCAAATTAGGACAATCTATTACATTCTTGAACCCCATGTGGAAGTTGTTGCTTAAATCTTAATACCCCATCATCCTTAATCACCTTGTGACAATAATTACACAGAGGTTGTCCTCTGGATCCCTCTTGTGGACTCTCACGATTCCATCCAATATTTTGCGCACAACTCCCCCCCCCCCCCCCCCCCCCCCCCGCCACTGACATTAATGCAAACATAGTAGCAATTCACAACAACTAGCAAGTCGTCAATGATGGAAGAAGATCAAAACATTTTGTTAGAAGTACTAAGAAAGAAGAACCTATTTCTTTTCAATTACTCAATATTAGATACCATCAATCAAAATTTAACAATTTTTAACACTTTTACCATATTTTAATAATAAAATATTAATTTAAAATAGCTTTTTTAAGTATCTATACCACCAGTTATTGACACTTATAATCCATAATACATTTTCATAATTATTCTCTTTTTTAGATTAATTTTATAAATTTTTGTATATTTTTTATTAATATTTTCTTATTTAGAATTAAGATATAGGAGAGACAAGATTCGTATCGCCAACCACACTTTGGAGATAACTAGTTTTTGATTATGATAATGATGATAAATTAAGATAATAATTACTTATTCAAATAAAATTATTTTATTTTCAAATTAATTTATATATTTTTTATACATAACTTCTAACTCACTTATAATTCCAGCTTACACAATAACATATGTTTTACAATTTCAATATATGTTATTATTTTCATGCTAATTATTAGAAAAATATTTTTGTTTTAAGGAAAAAAAATAAAAAACCCATAGATAGATCAGGTGTGGTTAACAAACATATTAAAAATTCAGATTATCCTATAAAGATTTAGAGAATAAAAACAATATATACATATATATATAAGTTTTAACTCAATTAGGAATCCTGAAAAAAAGATATCTTTGAGTCCATCAAGATTCTGTGGAAAAAATTGGAGGAAAAAAGATTTGGGTTTTGGGGAAAATTTCCCTAAATTTCAACACTTAAGTGAGGCACGTGATGCGCGTGCCTCACAATTCCCTCGTTAGACAACATGATGCAAGGGGAAAACAGAGGGGCAAAGTTGCCCCTGTTTTCGTTTCGCTCACAATGTTGGGATGCGCGTGCCTCACAATTCCCTCGTTAGACAACATGATGCAAGGGGAAAACAGAGGGGCAAAGTTGCCCCTGTTTTCGTTTCACTCACAATGTTGGGAGCGAAACGTTGGATCCGATAATACCAAGCAGTTGTGTGCAAAATATTACATCAGAACCAGTGTCAAGAAATGTCACATTTCATCTATTTTTGTTGACCATCTGTGGCCAGGAATTAGGACTCAATTTGTAAAATTATATTTCATACTCGTAAACTATTATTTCTAACTTCAAACCTTACACACACCCCCACACACACACATACATATGCTCAAATGTGTCTTTCTTTTTCTAAGCATGCAATATTTGGTAAATTTATCACTGTTTTCTTAATGTTTTAAGATACTTAATATTTGCATTAGAACTTAGCTCTTTCACCAAATTCAAGTTCTTTTCAGTACATGACAGTTAGTGATGACACCAGATTCAAGCCCTTGATGACACATGTTTATGAACGTCGGAAGAAGAAGAAGAAGATTGCACAACCCCTTAGCTTGTGGTTAAGTGATTGAAGATAGGATAAACATGTTTTTAACTCGACGCAGTTGAGTTTTCTCCTCACCTCGGGAGATTTAATGAGGACATTATACGTGTTTGTTATTATTGGATTATTTTATTATTATTTTGGATTTAGGAGTTTCTTTTAACATTGGATTAATTGGGTTATTGTAATGGGCTTGGCCCAAGTCAGCAACGTTTGTTAGGGTATTTTGGGTATTTTGTTTTGTTAGGATTAATTTACTACTTAATGTGGTTGTTAGTGAATTGGGGAAGCTAATGAAAATTTGAGAATATTCAGAACCGATTGCAGTTTTCCCCTCTCGTTTGGATTTCTTCTTGTTTCTTTCTTCGTCCTTCCTATTTTCTCTTCTCAGATCTTCTACTCCCTTTCTACATGGTTTTCTTCTAATTTCTGTAGTAGATTTACATCACTTAGGCGCCAACATGTCATAATATGTATGTCACAAAGTTTCATTCAAAGTATCGCCCCTCTTTCCCAATGTTTTTCACATTTCTTCAAATATTCAGGTGATATATCAACAACCCTCTTGATTTATTAAGCAGTTTGTCCCCTCTTCCTAGGTGGCAATATGTCTAGAAAAATCAATGCTCAAAACTTCAGCCAGGACATTAGGTGATGGATTTTGGAAAATAATGGGGCATTGCTGTCCAGTGATGTGAAAAGTCATTCAATCTGTGTGAATCTTCTTTACCTCTCTAGAGCTATATAGGAGATTCTTAAACTAATTACCGTAGGTTGTATAGATAACCACATTTAACAACGTACTCACTACGGACCACCTCATATACCGCAAGTGGACAATTCCACTGTTTTTAATTTAAAATTGGAGCCGGATTTTTTATCTCCTTTCATGGTGTCTTTGGTTTTTCAAAATGTTAAGGAGTTCATGGAGAGTTAGATACCCAGTTTTAAAATGTGAAAGACAAGATTTTGTGGAAGCTAATCCCCTTTGCCATATGGTGATGTAATTGGAAGGATGGGAAAAATGTGAGAATATTTTAAGAGACATCCATGGATCTTGTTAAGAGAAGAGTATTCAGAACCATTTTTCACTGGTAGAAGGCCACAAATTATTTTCTGAATCTTGACTTTAATGTTTGTTCATTTGAACATAAACCATGCACATTTTGTGCTGTTTTCCTTTTATCTACCATTTACTGATTAAGAAAAAAAATTTTATTTGGTCGAGTTAACACCAACCCCCAACGCGAGGGTCTAGAACATAAATCCTGAAATGAACCAAACCAATCCATAGAATTAATTAGCTAATTAGGACTTTAAAATAAAATCTAACGGTTCACAAAAAGTATTGTAAAAATATGATTTCATAAGTTCCAAAAAAAAATCAATTAAATCCAATAAAATATAATTTATGAATACTTTTATATAAAGATAAGCACAAGAATTAGTATAAACATGAGGCGCAGCCGCGCAGCACATTTTTCTTTTTGCCTAAAATACTTCTTAGAGAAAGAATAACTTCCAATTGTAATCCTTCAGCATCCTTCCACTGCCTCTACAAGTAGCTATCAACTTTAATAATTGACATAACAAATCACTGTCCATAAAACATCATAAGTGATATTGCAGAACACTTAAATCAGATGCCAACCTGATCAAATCCATATACGACAGATTTTATACACCGTGATCTGAATTTGATTTGAATTCCATCCAAATTCAATTCAAATTGATCCAAGTTCATTCCGAATTCTATATGATGCTCAATTTGATAGACTAACTTTTCTTCATGGTATTCAGATTATTAAATAACTGAATTATTCTAAAACCTGCACATTTGTCATTAGAGTAATTGTCATTCTGGACAATATAAGCAAGAAACAAATAGAGAGAGAGAGCAATTTTGGAAAGGAGATAAAGAGAGAAAAACAGAAACAAAGAAAGAGCTGGAGCCTACCAAGGTAGCATTGTCAGAGTTATCTACTATCATCCACAATAGCGCGATCTTTTTTTTTCTGATGGTTTCCACAATATCACAATCTTTGGAGACGACATGTACAAGCACCCACAAACAAGGAGAGAAAGCGATTTGGAAAGGAGATAGAGAGAGGGTGAGGAAACATGAAGAGAGAAAGAGAGAGAGAGAGAGAAGACCTACCGGAGTCTCACAATCAGAGGTATCAGTTACCTTCCATAGTAGTCAAATGGTTGGACTTTGGATATGACAAGTGTAATCACCTAATTTTTTAGCCTTCAGAAATTTACCAAAAACCCTAACATTGGCCGAAACCCGAGAACCGAAGAGTGGCTATTTGCCATGAGTTGGGTTGGCTAGTAACTCTTATACTATTGGAAAAAGGACTTTGACATGATTCCAACGTCACTGAGAATGCAAAAATCGGGTCCAGACAAGGGATTTATGGCCAAAACAATTCAAAGGTCAAAATTATAAATAAAAGAAAAAATTCACCAAGTGACAAAACGTGCATTAAGCAACTTTTCCAAGTGACAAAATAAAGTCAAAACCATGAAAAGGCAAATTTCAAAAGGATAAAAGACATAAGATAATAAAATAAATAAATATCTTAATAAAATAATGAGAAAAATCGATAAAATCAAATAAAATGATTAAAAATTCAAAAAAATCAGAAAACAGATAAAAAAACATATCAGATATAATCAAATCAACCGCCCAAAAATCGAGCTATGCTTGCATTCTGCTCATAACACGATTCAAAAGATTTTCATGTTTCACCATGCTTGGAGGTTGGAGCACAGTACAACAACTCCTGTCAATCATCAACCACCGACCAGTCAATACAAATCCTGCCACTGACTGGGACAGGTAGGTGCAACTGTGTTCAGAACATGGTGCAAGGTGAATGCATGTTGCACCGTGCTCTAAGAATGGTGCAAGGACAGTTGGCCAAATCCCCCCCCCCCCCCCAAATCCTCCTCCTCCTCCTCCTCCTCCTCCTCCTCTCCGGGGTCAATCAACAGTAACTTTTGAGATTAGGCAAGTTGAACCATGCTCAAAGCACGGTGCAAAAGGAGGATGCTTTGCACCGTGCTCTACAGTGCAAAAGAACATTTAGTTTCACTATGCTGAAGTCCATGATGCAAACTAAGTTGAGTATAAAAAGCTCAACTTGTTCCCGTAGCAGGGACCTTTGACCATTTCTACCACTTTTGACATCTAAACTCCGGGAACCATCACTTCCCAAGCTTTAAAAACCCTTCAAACCTCTCCCAAATCCTTCCAAAACAAATCCCCAAGGCCTCCAACTTGCTGTAAAAACTATTAGGAGCAAATTAGGGAGTCTCAACTGCTGTCAAGCTACTCCAAAAGAGTCTCAACATCATAAAAATCATCTTCCAGCAAATGTAAGTCCATCAAACTCACTTTTTGTGTACATTATTAAATGACATAAAATACGGTATTATGGTCTTCTTCTTCCTTCAAAGCATGATCCTGCCTCCTTTTCTTTGGTTGGATTGGCTTGTATGTTAGAAGTTCTGTTTTATACTTTGTGGATGAATGTAACATAAATGGGAGGTTGAGAGTTTTATTTTTACATGTTTCACAAGTCTAGCCCCTTTTTCTTTCTTCGGTTGTGGTATTTGGGTTGGTCTGGATGCAGTTTGAATGGGTCATGTGAGAGCCACCTACATCATGGAAGACATCCCTAGACCAAGGAACTGATGGAGTCAAAGAGGAGGTGTTCTTGGAGGGCTAAGAACATAAAGATCAACTTATTTTAAGCTTCTTTTTTAAGTTTGGACGATTGTAAACAATTTTTCCTCCCCCTTTCTCTTGGATGGAATGGTCACATTAGCACACACACTAACACTTTCTGTTTCATGTCATTTTGATTCTAATCAAGCTCATAGCACACTACAACACATTCTTTTGTTTTTCTTCATGAGTAGTTTTGCTTTTGGTATTAAACAGGTAGTGTGGACTTTTGGTATTAAACAGGTAGTGGGCTTTTGCATCTGACCCCATGCGCATACACAACGAGTATAAATACTTAACGATCACGCTTCCTTTTTACATCTGTATTCTGTATTTTTGGATCGAATTTGGATATAGATTCAACCCATTGAAAGCCCTACCCCAAACCAACTAAAAGTTGAGATCAATATATTTCAGGCTAGATCAACCCAAATTGCAACCCCAACAGAGATCAGCAATATATAAATAAAATGTCAATAAATAATTGACTAAATCACGAATAAATGAATCAAGTAAAGGAGAGGGACGAAAGCAACAACAAAGTATCGTAGCTATCCAATATAATGTGTTCTATAGAACAACAACCCCACGCCGCACAACACCCCCCCCCCCCCCCCCCAAAAACAACACCATAGCTTCTACACCTTGTTTGATACCAAAAGCAAAACCACCCATGTCAATCCTAATAGCAAAAGCCTGAACAGCAATAAATAAACCCTAAGTCAAAAAACAAGTAAACCCTCTTCGCGCTGCGAAATGCGTAGCAATAGAAAGAGCGATAAGCAAAATGCACATATTCAATCTAGCAAGAAAAACAGAAAATGCAAACTCGTCGAGAAATGAAGAAATTTGGCCCATAAGGACAATAATACTTACTTTGACCTCCCCATAGGAGCGGAACCGCTCAAAGACAACGCATTACCGCTGCTCTGTTGATCCAGGCTGCTTGCAGAGACATGCAGTTTCATGAGCTCAGAAGACCACTTTTTTTGTCTCGATTCTGGAGCCATTCCCGAAAAATATAAGACTCCGGATAATCTTCGATTAAAACCTACTTGCGAACAAGTTTCCCTTGGAGTCTTCATCAGAGCAGAAGGAGCAGCGATAGCCGCCATTGCTGGCCGTGCCGTGGAGCAGTAGAGCCCAAGACCTCCCAAGCCGCTTTAACTACTTTGTCAGCCAACTTTTCCTTATTTTTGTACTTTAGCCTGATCTATAGCCCTCGTTTGCAGTTTCTTATACTTTCCATCGCCGGAACGAAAAATAATGCTGCCGTTTGTTCTGCATTTTCTCGTAGTTAATCTTGCAGTTTCTTACAATTTCTCTATTTTGAAAGGCGGCCGAAGATACTCTGTTATTCTTTTTTTCTTTATTTTTTTTTTCTGGAAAATTGGTTTGTAGTGATGCTTTTAGAAAATAATTTTGATTCAATCAACCAAATTCTTGAAAAGTAAAATTTAATTATACTTTTAAGAAATAATTATGAATTAATATCATTTTACTGTGTGAACTTTTTCAAAAAATACCTTCAACATTTGTACTGTTAATTAATAAAACCAACTGGAAAGAATAATCTCAAGATTCTAGTTCTCTCTTTTCTTTCTAAGGATTGTCCTCCACAACCTAAAAAATCTTAAACTATAACCATTTTTCCACTTTTAAATTTAAACCCATCCCGTACTTCTATGTTATAATTATTAGGTTGATAACGTGTAGCATGCACGTGCCGCCACTAATACTTGTAAAAGAATTTCTTTGTTATCATATTTTTAATGAAGTTAAGAAGAGCTTTGATGGCATTTTCGGAAGAAGGACAGTTAGATGACACTCATTCTTAATTACTTTTAAAAAGTATCAATAATTCTTAATTACCAAAAAAATTGATGATATTTTAGAAAATAACACAAAAACCAATTTCTCCTTTTTCCTTTTCCTTTTTTTTTTTTAAATATACCATATTCAAGCCTCCTTCTAAGGTGATTTCTATATCATAGGTTACAAGATTATTTTATTTATATAATAATAATAAATAAATAAACGAGCATAAGCCTTTACATCATCAGGTATAAGTTATATTATCATTTGATAATTGCTACAAAGCTTTTTAAGGGGTAGGCACACGTCTACCTTTTTAGAAAATTGAGTAATTATGGAAACTGATGAATGGATAGAATTTAAGAAATGTACCTAACAATAAACAATTGTAACATAATGCTTATCATATTAGTGGTAACCAGGACATGAATCAGGTCCTTAAGAACTAACTTCGCCCTAACCAAAATTACCTTTTCCATCTATTGCTTTATGTGTGTTAAGACCTTTCTCGTAAATCTTTATTTATTTATCAAAGAAAAACACACACATAAAACAAAGAAAGAAAGTTCCTTAACTTTAAAACAAAAAATTAAGGTTACTAATTGCACAAAGAAAATGTGACGGCCATAAAACAGCTAATTAATTTTCTTTCTTAGGAACACAAAAATCAGAATTAAGATGACATTGTCACTTTGCCTGTAAAATCCCAGATTTTAGTAATAAATAAAACTAATTATTAAATAGACTAATTGGGTTAAAACTATGCAGGAGATGAGACCTTGGTTCAACCCGGAGGAGTCCAAGGTGAACCGGAGGAAAATGGAGAACCTATAAAAGGTGAGTTCATGATTTTAAACTAAATAGAATTTTAATATAAATAATTGATAGTTATTGCTATGGTTTAAATTAGTAAGAGCTAATTAAAAATAAAAGATAAACAATAAGGGAATTGGTCAAACCCAAAGAGAGTGGGTTGACCCAAAGGTTTATTTGGTTTGAGGCTTCATGGTTTAATTGGGTTGGCTTAGTGAAGGGGGTATTATGGTAAAACACTTTAAATAATTAAAAAACCTAAGTACATGCAAAAATAGGCAATTCACGTTGAGAACAAAACAAAAGAAAGAGCAGCCGCACATTCCTATTCTTCTCTCTTCTTCCTAAAGTAAAACCCTAGTATTCAAGACTTGTTGGAACCGTCTTAGAGAAGGAGGATGGATTATTTTCGTGCATAGAAACTCAGGTAAGAGATAAGATAGAAATCAGTTCTGTTTTGTGAGTTAAAGCATGTTTGAGAGTTCTAAATGAGTGATTTTTGAACCAGACGAGATCAAGGCTTTGTGAGATTGTTAGCATATTTGTGGTGATATTTTGTTGCTTTTAGGAGAGGTTTTAGTTCCCAAAATTAGGTAAGTAGTCCCTTTAAATCTTGCACAAAAATAAATTCGTGTTTAGTCAATATGCATGGTTAATCGGTGATTGATAAATTGTATTCGTTATGTATGATGTTTTATTTGTTGGAAATTGTTCTAGCATGTTTATAAAGTGTTTTAGAATGATTTAGAATGGATTTGATGCATTGGATATTGAGTTGTAGAATTTTTATTGAATTTCGTAAACTTGTGGATTTTTAACGTATCGGGCCGCCTGAGCAGTCACTCGAGCGCCCTATGTGATTATTCAAAACCCGAGAGCAATTTTCTCAGATTGAACTGTCACCTGAACAGTCGCTCGAGCGATCTATCGAGCGACCAACCCTGAAACGACCTATTGTGTAAGGCCGTTCGAGCGCCCTATTTGTCAAATTTTTGGAAATTTGTCTTTCAACTTAGTTTTTCAGTACGGAAGTGTTTTTATCCAATTTTAACCTATGTACCATCAAGTTTGGGGTATTTGGGGATTTTTTGCACTAGCGGATGTTTAAAAATCCAATTTTATAAAGATTTTGGGTAGACGTTTCAAAAGAGGCACTTTTACTTGATTCCGTGTTCCAAAGGATTTTACTTTTAACCAAAGTTGGTTTTGTGAGTTCATATACCTGTATTTGGGTGATATGAAGGTATTTTGTGCATCGATGGAGTCGATACACATTCGGGACATATTCATCCATTGAAACCTGGAGTTTTGGACATATGACTTGATACATTCTGTTTTAGGTTTTTGGTCACTGTTGTGACAAGGCTGATGCCTGATTTCTTATTTCCACAGGGTGGATTTGGTTATACAAATAAGGTTCTGTATTTGTGGATGTTATTGAGAAGTATGTCCATTTCCCTGGTTTGTTTTCTCATTGTTGAGTGGGCTTAGCAATTATATGGATCCATAGAATAGCTAATAAGTGAAATGTTTATTAGAAGGGTTTGAATTCTGTGTCTGAGGCATTCCATCATCTCGAGGGTGGTACCGCTCCTGGATAGGTCAGTCACTACGTTATCCACTCCTGGATAGGTTTGGCCGTACATGCTAACTCATGGTTAGGTTCTTCCGTTGGTGTTGAATAGCCAGACTGCAGGCGGCTGGTCCATCGTAATTCGATTAGGTAGCATATTGGCACATATCTACTCTCTTTCTCTGGTATTCTATTTCATGAGTCCGATGAGGTGGATAATTGTATTTCATTGTTGTCTTGAATTTTATTGTGATTATTCTGATATTCCTAGAGATGACGTTGCTGGGATAAAGACTCCGGGGGATTACTGTGATTATCAGGAAGAAGACTATTTCATTCCTATGTAGGTCCAGGAGGACATGGAGAGATGATAGATTTATTTTGAGGGATTGACTTTAGTTATATTATTTGAGGATTTTGATGTTATTTGAAGGATTATTAGTATCTTAATTACACACCATTGGTGGATGTTACTTATTTTATTTAGTTGAACCCTTTTCCACACTTTATAGATGAAACATTAATGGATTATTTTGGTGATTTAATTCCGCTCTTCTTGAAAGATGTTTTTATTTCCGCACTCTGATATAATAAATGAAATTGTTTAAGTCTAGAATAGGTGTTTGGGCCATTTTCCCTAATGAACCAGATTTGGGTTTATGTTTTTAAATAAACCTGGATCTGGGGCGTTACATTGCCCACTTATACTAGTGGGTGGCACGTGTGTATTGCACATGATGTAGAAAAGTTGTATTACTTGTTTTTTTAGGTAGTAATAAAGAAGTTATTTGTTCAGATAAATTAACTAATTAAGGTGGTAATACCATAGAGGTGTTAAATACCCTCACTCATTCACCTAAAGGTGGTTGCTAAGCCTTTCATCATCTTAAAAGTGCTTGAAATAATAGAAACATGAAACAAAATGAGAAAACAATACCAAACAAGAATGTATCATAAATAAAGATCATCTTGTGAATCAGGATATTCCTCACTAAATTGTCACCTTTGGAGTCCTTCAATAAAGTTAAAATCAAAGTGAAAATCGCAACAACAAAGAATCAATTCAAATTGCCCGAATCTGAAAGTTTAAGCAATTGAATATGTAAACCGCTAATGAGCAATACAAATTCAATTAAATATAACTCTATCAAAACAAATCTAAATCTTATGAAATCAGTGGCATTCAGAAATAAACTCAATAAGAAAGATTTGATCCAAAAATCATTTAAAATAGAGTTGAAATGAAAAAGGATGGATCAAACAAAGTTTTTCATAAGCAATAGGCAAAATACCAACCAGCTTCAAATCCTCATTTTTGGAGATTGGCTGCATATGAAGTCAATAAAATTGGCTTAATTAAAATAGGATTGCTTAACTTTCAAATTAGGGATGGCAAAGGTTCAGTTAATAGCGCTAAACCAACCCGACCTGAACCTATTCGGGTTGGTTCTGTGTGTTTATTAAATGGTTTTGGTTCGATTTCGCTTTTATATTGGAAAAAACATTTCGGTTTTGGTTTGATTTTGGTTTTAAGGCCAAAACATACCAAAACTGAACCTACTATTAAGATTGTATGCTCTCAATTATGCATTTTTCAAAATAGGTTAGTTGTTACTTTGCATACAAAACCATTGTATGTGCACAAAGGGTCCAGACGCACGCTATTTTTGCTGCTCAACGTGCTTTCTTTTGGGTTTAAGGGGTTAAGGACTCACCACTACCAAATTAGGTGCAAATAGATGCCTAGTATGTAAGGGTCAATCTAGGCTTGGTCTGCGTATTAGAAATTTGGATAAGCACCTGGTTATGGTCTGGGGAAGTTCATGGACACCCCGGTCCGCCCCGTCTGAGACGGGTCCCTGGGGTCAATCCTGGTTTGTTTGATTTGTGAATATTGTTTAGCCACAATGAACACTATTTTATAATGTAAATTATACATTTTATATAAACTCATATACTTTATAAAATTTAAATATATATATATATATGTATTGTAAAATATAAATTAAAATTCACCAAAATTATATAAAATAAATCACATCGCAATCAAGTTTAACTTCACAATGAAATACATGATGCAGGGAGAATGGGGACCACGTCTCTTGGCAATACATTTGAAGGTTCCATGCATATAGTGAGTATGATGATACTATTTAAAGTGTTAAACCTATCTTTATTATATATTTTTATGTAGTATATATATGGGTTGGTACTTGATATATAATTATCTCAAAGCCGATACTTGATATATAATTGTCTCAAAGCCACATATCACATTGCACATTAGGTTTCGAGATCAAAATTGGTGCTTGCTCTTAGTTGGTTTTGCATAGACGTTGATCATGTTCTTATCTCCAAATATCCCCTGCAACAACCTACCTCAAATCATATCAAGTGACATCAATTTCATCCCACGAATGCAATCAATGGAATTCTGGCATACAATGTGTCGTTCGGCATCAAAATGGAAATATGTTACCCGAAAAACTTGCAGTATATGGTTACACAGGAACCCAAATAGAAACTCTACGTGTTAAAAAATAACCTGTTAAACTGAAATTCAATATATATAACATTATTCTTTGTGAAACCCCAAATCCCCATTTACTTATGTAAATTGTTTAGTTAAGAATTGGGAATCTCTAACTCACAAATTTTGATATTATGAAGGTGGACCAGCTTTGGCTCTAGATTTATGGTTCTTTGAGCTAATGAGGTGCTTAGAGAAGACAACTAAGGAGAATGGCAAGATGGTAAATACGTGTGTGCGGTAGAGAAGGGCAAACTTGGAAATTTTGGTTTTGTGTATTGGGAAAAAAGTTGGCTAAGTGTGGAAACCTTCACTCTTGTTCCATACGTATGAACACACACATGCACTCTCTTCTCTTTCTCTTGGCTAAGTTAAATAACAAAGAAAAAAGCTTGGGGGCTCTTACTAAAGATTGAAGAAAAGAAGAAGAGGAGTTTGAAAAAGCTAGAGTTTGGAGCTTGACCCTGTAAGACCCCGGATTTTTTATTAGCATAATTTGAAGAAATTATTTAATATTAATAATAATTAATATTGATGGATATTTCAGGTAATTGAGAACAAAGGTGTTTTGGGAATTTCACAAGCTTAAGTGATGGAGGTAAGTTAAGGTAAAAGGTTGCTATAATATTAATCTGAAATTTAATAATAAGGTGTATGAAATTTATTATAATTGGGTGAGGTGCTAATGTAGGCAGTTTGGTGCAAGCAATTAATCAGGTGGCTAAGAGGCTGATCAGGTAGGAGATTGCATAGGCGAGCGGGGTAGCAGATCATGAAATGGTTTAAGGTGTAAGCGCCAAACGATCGACATATAAATAGGTCGATGGTTGTTTGAAGTGGAGTTTGGGTCAATTGAATCTGAAGGGGGATAGCGAAACAATAGAGAACCAAATCGAGTTCAGATCGAAGGCAAAGATTTTGGATTGGAGATTGGCTAGAATTGTGATCGGAAGCTAATCTCTACTGTTGGAGAAATTTTCGATTGAAGAAAACTTGAGTAGCCGATTAGATCAATCTCAGATTTGGTAAGAATTTTAAATCTATGAGATGCATTGTAATTTCAATTAAGAATGGTTAGGAACGAATAAAGGAATGTAGATCGGTTATTTAAAAATTAGATAAGGTGAATTTCAGGAGTTGGAAGACGAATTGATCGTGATAATTCAGAACCGAATTGAATTTAGTTGCAGAGGAGCCTGGATCTGCGTATAGTCAGGTGAGTGGCACTCGGTTTTCAGATTGCAAATGAATCTCTAGAGATTCATTGTTGCATCTTATGTTTGGAAAGGAGTTTGAACGACCGAATGCGTTAATGATCATTCTCTAAAATTTTGGAACAGTTGTGGTTATTTTAAATCCAATTATGGTTGTTTTCGTCTTTAGAAGATCGAGTAAGAGAATTAAGGTGCTACAAATGTTTTATTCTAGTTCAGAGTTGTTCAACTAGAAATTACAGAGAGTCGAAACTTACCGAAATGTGCAATAGGTGGTCGCATACTAGCCGCCCAGACAGCTGCTAGGCGGCTATGCAAAATATCTGAGGCCGCCCAGGGATTGCTAGGCGCCTAGTGGTAGGCACCCAACCCCTGTTTTCTAGCTAGGTGCGGCAAATCCTATAGAAGTAACATTTTCAGCATTTAACCCCTAGATGCTACTCCATGGTATCTTAATGTTTCTAAAATGGTTGCTAATAGAAGATTCCATACGATTATAAGAGGAAGAGAATTAAAGTAGTAGAAATGAGATGTAGAAATCAGAAGCATGTACCTGTTATGAGTAATCAACAATTACTTTTTCTATTTGAGTTTTTTGTATAACCGTGTTTAACACTTGAGAGTTCAGATTTATGTAACACTTGATTTTGGTCAGAATTGAGTTAATCTAATATGCTAGGACAGATTTCACACAAGGATTATGTTTTATATATACCTTGTTGATTTATTACTGATAATTGTTTTGGAAATTGTACTCTAAAGCTCTATGATGGAATGATCTGGTCCTGAGTGACCCATGATAAACAGTGACCGCATTTGGCCGTGGTTGTATAATAGGTGGTTTTACATGCTAATTTTTCTTATTGTTAAAAGTGTTGGATTGGGTTCTCATTGCTGGTTTAGCTTGTCCTGGATCCATGTCTAAGCTTAGTAATGTAATGTTTTTGCTTCATTGGTGTAATGGCATGGCCTTGAGTGTTGCCACGACTGGTGTAGAGTAGCCCAAAACCCTGAGTAGGCCGGGTTGTCAATGCCGAAACCCGGAGTAAGCCGGCATTGAATGACAAAACCCTGAGTAAGCCGTCATTTCAGAGTTCCGAAACCTTGAGTAGGCCGGAACTGTGTACATGGAGGTGTGGATGTCATCTTGGCATGTTGATTACCCAATCTATGTAAAGTACATGACATTGACCTATATTGTGATTTGCTTTGACACGAGATATTTTATCTGCTGGTTCATTGGTATTTGTTATTTCACCATATGTGGTTCATTGGTATTGGTATTCTCCACCGCCTATGTAGAGTAGCATCGCAACCTTGAGTGGTTCGGTGTTGTCCATGCCGAAACCGGAGTAAGCCAGCATTGGATGACAAAACCCTGAGTAGGCCGTCATTTCAATATCCGAAACCTTGAGTAGGCCGGATACACACATGGAGGCATGGACTTGATCATGATGTGGATTTCTCGATGTTGACATTTGTTTTGATTAAGTTATATTTATTGTGTTGTTTTGGAAAAATTGGTTTTATCGACACGTGGTTACATGGTTATATTGGGTTTCATGGTTATTCGCCTGATTTGATATTGATGCTACGGATTTGGCGTATATGATGGATTACATGAGTTATAATAAATTTGCTTGCTGAATTATTGTGGGATTATTCGGGTTAATCTTGTTATCGCTACCGTCACATGTTGTATATTCGATGCATATTTTATAACTATGAAAAATGTATTTGAGCATGCATGTACTTCTTACTGGGCTATTTGTATCTCATTCCGTTTTGTTTTCAGATCTTGAAGATGACAATACCTGTGGGTGGTTGCTTGGTTTATGTGAGTTGAGAGTTGTTTTACTGTAATTTTGTATTGCAGTTTGGGATTGTAGTGCACTATAATTATCTAGTTATTGTTTCATACTTGTTTTCCTTCACTCTGATATATCAATCTTGTATGAAAATTTAACCTTCGGAGACGAGTTACGATTTAATTGCATAACTCGGATCCGGGGCTTTACAGACCCCTAGTTGCTAGATTTTCTGGATTTTGTGGAAGAGCTTGAAGGAAAGTAAAGGTTTAGCTGGGACTTTTCGCTTTTGAGCTTGATTTGAAGCACCAACTCCTGAGTTGCTGTTCTTGAGCTTTGTGGAGCTTAGATTCATTGGATTTAAAACCAAGGAAAGTAAGCAGCACCCTTTCAACCAAAACAATTGTCCGATTTCTTGTTTTAAAAAGGAATTATTGGATTTGGTTTGAGCCATTGATTGGATGAATTTCTTGTTTATGTGAGTTTTAAATGTGATTTGGGTTGGTTTAGATGAGTTAGGATTAACCCCACGTGAATTTGAGGGCTTTGGAGAGGGATTGGAACAAATCAGGTTTGAAAATGATTTGAAATCTGCAAAGCCCGAGCCTACGATTAATCTGCAAATCCCAGAAACCCCAAACACAGTCGCTGGAAGCCTAATCGCAAACCTAATCGCCTAGAGGTGATTGATCTTGAATTTTTTATAATTAAAATATTTTCCTAGAAAGCTAATTGCGACCTAATTGCCAAGGGCGATTAGTCGCCAGAGGTGGGTGATTAATCGCCAACCCCATAATTTTCAGAAATGGAGAGAAATCTGTCCTATGGTTTATAAAATGATTATTATCCTTGTTCAAAACTTGTAACACTCCTAAATGGAAGAAAAAAATTGGTTTCAATTGGTGCAAAAGATGAAGATCCTGTTATGAATGATTCTGGAAAGTATGATACCATTGCATTTGTACGTGAAACTGTTTATTACACATGAGTCGTATACCATGTATGAAAGCATGCAATTTAGTTATAGCATGAGAATGAAATTGCTTTGCTAAATGCCTGTGTAGCATATATAACAGCATGAGGGGCGTTAGACCGAATATTAACACATGTTGTGATGGCATGAGGGACATTGGCCCAGATATTATTGAATACTGTGATGAGAACATCACTTGTATATGCATGAGTGGCATGAGATATAAATGATGTGGTTATACATAACCAATCATATGTAAGAAAGGAAGTAAGAAATGATAAAACTTAAAGTTACGGATCCATAAATCTTAAGTAGGTATGTTTATATGTAATACCATGACTTATGGTTACTTGTTACTACTAGTTACTATTATACTAATTTCGGCACTACATGGAATTAGTTCTGATGCCCAACACTACATGGATTAGGGGTATGGATTCCAATTGCTACGTGGAATTGGCATGCGGATGTCGAACACTAGGGGGAATCGGTGTTGGATGCCTAACTTGCTATGTGGAATCTGTGAGGTTAGATGTGGTCATGGTGTTATGTATTTAAATTGCGTAAATGTAAAACTATAATATTGACCTTGATTTGGCATTGTCTATATGATATCTGTACCACATGAGACTATGAATTATCTGGAAAACATTGAAAAGCCTTAAGTTACATTGCAAGAGATGAACATGTTATTATGTTTGAGCATGGAAGATATTGTACTTGTTTACTATTGAAATATTGATGATATGGTTTTGGTATTTGAATGAAGAGCATCAGGGCTTTACTCAAGTGATATTATAGCATGAACTGTGTTTTCAAAAACATGCATTGTGTTGGTTACTAAGACTTTTGTCTCATTGTCGGTTTTGTTTTTAGAGCCGTCTACTTTCGGTATGAATAGCTAGAGTGGGGGAAAAGGGAAAGAGAAAGCCCCCGGATATAGAGAAGAGGATTTTACCATTCTACCTAGAGTTCTCCATCCTTTCATATATAGTTGATTCCTTTTTGGACTTGTATTTTGTGATTGAGAGATGTGAGTAGACGACCCATTTTGTAGTAAACCATATGGTCTTTTGTTACTCAAATACATTGATGGTTAGTTAAACACTTCTTTTATGATATGCATATGCAGGCATTGTTCCACTATCGCTTTGAATAAAAAAAAGTTTCAAATTCCCCCTATTTTTACAAGGCCTTGGGCCATCAAAGTGACGCTCTATGGCTGGTCTCGGTCTAAAAGGGATGGGACCCCGTTGTGGGGTGCTGCATTCTTGATGGTCTACAGCCAACGAGGTAGTGCCAATATCCTTATGGCACATTACCAACATTTTTTTTGATTCTTTGATTTTACATATATTGAATTCTCCTTCTTCACGTAAACCTAGTGTAAGATCCTGAATTTTTGGAAAATAATAATAATTCGAGATTAATTGGAAAAATAAATAATATTAAATGATTTAGAGAATTATTTAATTGGAGAAAAACATATTTAAGGAATTTACATAATATTTTAATTATTGAGGTGGAATTTTACAGTGAATGTGAAGCTTAATTAATGAGAAAAGGGTAGTTTAGTCATTTTCTAATTTAGCCTAACTAATAAATTGATTAATTAAATAATTATTAGACCCCAAAAACTTAATTAGAGTTAATTTTGATTTAATTTGAATTTAAATGACAATAAATATATAGCCTAATAGGTGAGAAAATAGTCTTTTTGTAACAACACTTGATTTGGGAGCTTAAAATTGTAAATAAAGAAGAAATTGGAGCCAAGGGGTAATATTTAAAAGTAGGAATTAAAAAGGTGACGAAATTTTAGGATTAATATAATTATGATAAGATTTGTGAAGAAATAAATTGTAGTCAGAGAAGTATTGGGAAAACCATAGATCCTCCCTATAAATGTAATTTTAAAACCCACTATTATAGACTTTAATTAAAGGGGGGAAGATCAGAGCATGGGAGCCTTAAAAGGGAGAGAAATCGTGGAGGATAAGGAGGGATTGAGGATTTAAAGAGAGGATTCAAGAAGAAGAAGAAATCTGCAACATGTTCTTACTGCCCAGATTTCATCAAATCGTAATCTACAGGGAGCGCACCGTTGGATTGAGCCGAAATTTGGATGAGGCGTAGAAGAGAGATATTTCTTCCATCCAAATGGTGGATACTTAGTGTAGACACCTGATTTTTGCACCCCTAAAATGGCAAAAAATGAAAAGTCAAACTTTTAGTCAAACCCTGAGGGGGTCAAAAAATTGACTTTTTGATTCAAGATAATTTGGCCATCAAACTTTACATCATTGAAAAGAGCATTTCGACACGGTTCTAACGCAACTGAATTTGCTGGAATCGGAGTCCAGATGAAAAAGATATGAGTTGGTCAAACTTTTGGGGAGCGAAAAGTTGACTTTTTGCTCAACCCCAATTCAACTGCCAAATTTGATCCCAATGGATAGGTGATTCCGAGCCGGTTCCAACGACACTAAGTTTGCTGAAATCGGACACCGGATAAAGAAGTTATGAGCAGTTGAAGTTTCAGAAAAACTGCCCATGTGACAAAAAGGCAGCAAAAAATGGACTAAACCAATACAATAAATAAAATAAAAGTGTTTAATAATATTTTAATAAAGAGAATCTCGCTTTTTAATAAAATAATCGGAAAAATCGAATAAAAATCTTGCAATAAACCAAATTGAATAAAGGTTTGAAATCCAAACATTTTTAAAACGTGCTGGACCGTATTTTCATTACGGGCAGGGCATGCCCGTATTTGAAATACGGGCAAGATTCCGGAAGAAAACACGTGTCACCGTACGGCGGGACACGCGTCCCGTACGGCTGATTCGCGAGATTTGCAAATGTGCGTTTTTTGCCCGTATTTGGATTACAGGCAAGGCACGCCCGTACTTCAAATACGGGCACACCCCTTTTTGCCTATAAATAGAGAGGCCTCCCCCTCATTTCGAACAAGCCATTCTACCTGGCCGACCCTCCTCTCTTCCTTGTTGATTACCACGACCAAATGCTGCCCAATTGCCACCACCCTACCCCAAGCCCATTTAATGCCCAAAATACCCTTGTCACCCCAAAACCATGCCTAAACCTCCAAAAGCCTCTTCTTAAACCCAACCTCCCATCAAGGCTCTTTTAAATTCAATCTAGAAAATCCCGGAGGACGCGGAAACGCTGCCGGAATCTTCCGAGAACCACTACATCGTCAAATTAAGGAAATAACATTGTGGTAACTCTTTTAACATCTTCTTTTTCAATATATATACATGTGAATTGTTTCTTTTTTTTTACTGTGCTACTAACTCATTTGCTGTTTTTTGAGTATCATGAGAAGATGATAATAAAGAGTGGGTCATTAAAAAAAAAAAAAAGAGGAAGAAAGTGTCTAAAGGATACTTTATTCAACAAACTTAATGATCCACTTTGTTCTTTAACATGACCTAAAGATGCATGAATCTTTGTAATATCTCCTCCCCTCTCTTGAATGAGGATTTTGGTTGGTTGAACAAATAAAAAAGGGAAAAGAAGCACAAGATCCAAAGAATATGAAAAGAGAAGAAAAGTGGCTTTGAAAGCCTAATGAAGCCAATGCAGCATCCTGAGGGAACCCAGAAGCTTAACAGAGGTCTCTGGAATACTTGAGAAGGCCACGGAACTGATCCCAGGAAGAGCCGGCACCAAATATGCAAAACTGGAGTCGCCCGTAAACTCAGAACGGTCCAGTGTGGACCGTGTTTGCTTCACGGGCAAGGAAAACCGGATTTCATCTACGGGCGACGGTGGACCGTATAGTAAATACAGGCAAATGTAAAATAACATAAAACATGTAATTCTTCGGCCCGGTTGGATCTATTCCGGCCTGAACCAACCCCTTTAACAACTTGGACTATCTTAAGCCCATTTTTGGACCATGGGCCCACCAAGACCTCCTTTTGGCCCACATGAGTGGTCCACCTTAGACTGGCCTATACCAGGCCTGTTTTCAATAAACAGACCCAGGCCCTTTGACCCTTGGCTAATGGGCCAAATTCAAGCCCACTAAGCCCATGGCATGTGTAAATAGTTTAAATAAATAGCCAAATGGGTTTCCCAATAACCCTACTGGGCCCAAGGCCCAATCATGGCAACCCACGGGTCTTCCAACGGGACCCGGGTCTGACCCACTTCACTTAAATGAATAAAAAAATAAAATTAAACTAAAAGGGACCCGCACTTCCAGAGGGCCCCGCAAGACCTAACAAGGCAGCATGCTGGTCTAGGAAAAGGGTGAAATTGACTAAAAACCAGGGAGACCCGAGGGACCCGTCAAACCGACGGGGCGGGCCGGGGTGTCTTATGGCTTCCCCGGACGTAACCGAGGACTTAGCTAGAACTCTGAAAAGCCGCAGACCAGACTTAGACCCGGTTAGGGCAAAACCGTGTCTGCCTGCACCTCTCAGGCAGTGGTGACTCCGAATGTCCCGAGGCACGCACTGAAGGTGCGCCCAGTGTGCGATCTAGGATCCGGGATTTTTTTTAGGTACGCACACTTAGTTTGGAGCTCTTTAACATAGTGAAATTTTGGGAAAACATGACTACTGTAAAGCCCCAATTGGTTCAGAGAATTGGGGCAAGAATTCTATATAGAATTGGAATTATAGGCTTAAAGTCCAAATCTTATGTTTGTAAGCATATTGGAGAATTGGAATTAGAATTGTTATCCAATTCCATTGAATTGCCTTATAAGCTATTTTTAGCTTTCCTAATTTCCTACCAAAGAGTAGAGAATTCGGGATTTCGTGATAAGAATTAGGAACTCGACATAGAAAGTTAGAAACATGATAATAGAAACCCATCCATATTCTGTGTTTTCTTCTAAATAATAGAAATTTATCGATAGTTTGCATTTTCTTCTAAACCCTATCCAAGAGAGGAGAAACTCATTGGTATGCCTTTTTCTTCTAAACAGGTATATGTCTTCTAATGTCGATAGTTCTCTCTATCTCTTTCTCTCCCCCCATTCTCTCTTCCGTTTTCTTCTAAACAAGTAAAATTTTTTTCCTTTCTCTTTCCGGCAATCTCTCCGGTCGTCTTTGTTGTAAATGTGAAACAGCCCCCCTCTCTCTCTCCCTCACGTTCACATCTAAACAAGTAAGATAATGTTTTTTTCTCCGGCGACCTCCCTTCTGGTGGTCTTTGTTGTTAAGGTCAAACAACCCCTCTTTTATCTATCTCTCTCTCTCATGGTCATCTCTATTGTGGTTTCAACCAATGTGAAACAACCCCCTTTGCTCTCTCTCTCCTCCTACTCTTTATTCCATTTTCTTCTTAAAAAAATCTTTTTTTTAAACACCCCCTCCACTTCCTCTCTCTCTCTCTCTCTCTCTCTCTTTCTCTCTCTCTTTCCCTTCCACTACTCTCTCTTACATTTTCTTCTAATTTTTTTTTCAAACAACTGACTCCTCTCTCTCTCTCTCTCTCTCTCTCTCTCTCTCTTTCTCTATCTTTAGTTTTCTTTTTAACATATGTTATTATACAATCATCTTTTAAACAGGGTACCCAGTCAAACCTTCGTTGCAAACAGGGTACCCAAAGACACCTTCAAACAGGGTACCCAGCGACACCTTTATCTTTGTCTTTTTAACATATGTTTTCTTTTAGCCTTTGTTGCAGACAGGGAACCCAACCTTCAAACAGGGTACCCAAGGACACCTTTGTCTTTATCTTTTTAACATATGTTTTCTCTCCGTCTTTGTTGCAAACAGGAACCCAAAAACACCTTCAAACACTTATGTTGTTATTAATAGGGAATGATATAAACATTAATAATGCAATTAATAAAAGTATTGTAATTGAATTTCATAAATTCCTCCAATCAATGGAATTGAAATTTAAACCAATTCTTTATGGAATTTTAATACCAAATTTCAATTCTCTTGCATCCAATCACAAGAATTTAAATTCTATTCAATTCCAATTTTTGATGAATTAGAATTGGAATTAAAATTCTCAATTTCAATTCCAATTCGTTGAACCAATCGGGGCCTAAAGGTTTTGCTTTGGTCGAACTAAAGAGAGAGAAAGAGAAAAAGAGAAAGTGATCAAGGAGGTTCTTGGAAGAGATTGTTGGAGATCTAGGAGAAATCACGAAGTTCTTGAAGGTTTCTTGTGATTGGGTCGATAGAAAAGTGTGTAGGAAGCGTTCTTGGTGATTTTTGATTGAATTTCTTGCAAAAACAAGGTAGGCCCTAACCCTTCTTGAAAACTTGCATGTTTTAATCGTTTAATCGTCAAATTAATATTTTTAGGTTTTCTTGATACTAATGAATTGATAGTGGGTATGTGCATATTATGGCATTCAACATTAATTATATATGTAAGAAATAAGTTTTTAGCGTACATTAATTATATTGTGAAATTATATATGTAAGAAATAAGTTTGAAACCCTACAATCATATGTTTTGTTATTACAAATACTACCTCACGCATTTATGGATATATTTTGCATGCTTTTCTTTGTCAAGATAATGCATGAACAACTCGGAGATATGTTTAGGGAAACACTATACATTTTGGCATGGTTTATATAGGGAATTGAATTGAAAGATTGGATGAATTTTCGTGAACTCTGACTTTAAAGAACAAAATTTCTATAGTGAGGTTTCAATTTAAGTGAATTTTTACACCCATCTCGAAATAGATCTAAGTCTCAGGCTCTCATAAAAGTTGTAGGTTTTCATCCATACTTTAAGGTAAAAATTATGTCTAGGTTAAAGCTACCAAATTATATTTTTAAATGAATTTCTATTGCATTCTGGTCTATTTTATTTTTACACTAAAGTGAATTTTAAAACACTATATCTCCCTAACAAAAAAGAGTTTTGAAAATTTGTTATAGGGTATTGAAAATATAGATGTTAAGAACCCAGGGTTAAAATGTCCGAGGATTTTGAGAATAATTGACCAAGTTATAGGATTTACACTATAACTGATATAGTGGAAATAGATTAGGCTAAAATTGAATTAAAATTATAAATATATTTATTATACCCTATTTAATATTTTTATATGATATGTTGAATGATAGATTAAGTTCCAGAATAGTAAGTTAGCCCTTTAACTTGCATAAAAATACTGTTTTCGGATTATTCAATCGGTATATCACTGTTATTGTTGGTTTTGATTCGTTAGTGTCCAGATTTATGTTTTAGCATGTTCTAGCCATTTCAATGATTTAGAAAATTTCTTCATGATGTATTGAAATAGTGTGGGATTATCTGAATGGAGGTTTCATGGATTTGGTTGATGTTAGGGATACAGAGAATTAACAGATTTAGCCCAATGCCTAATTCTAATTGACATGCTTGGATACTATATTTGATGAAACTATGATTTTGATGGTTTAGAATTCATGAATCACATGATATTAGACCTGAATATTTTGAGGAAATGATAGTTTATTTTGAACGAGTTATAGGTTATGTTGAGTTACAAAATTTTCAGATTTATGAGTTTGTATTTGATCTTGTTTTGGTAAATCCTTGAATAGTTTGTGCTAAATATTTTTGAGGACCATGTTATTATGAAAATTTCCGTAATATGACTGAATGATATCTTAAAATGGACTCTGGTTTGGGCCGGACTAAATGTGGGCCCCGTTGGAAGGCCCACAATGCATTGATGGGCCCAAATGAGCCCAAGTGTCAAAATTAGGGCTTGGGTTAACCCAAAAGCCCATTTGGCTCAAATTGATTAGCAATGGGTTGAACCGGGCGGATCCGGATCCACACCATGCATGAGTCCTCATGTGAAGCCTCACCTTCCCAATGAGTCTCAAGTCAAGCCTCCCTTTTCCCATGTCTTCTCATGAGTCCCTATGAGAGAATATGTAGTCTTTTGTGCCAAGTGGTTTCATGGGAACTTGTGCATTCAACCAACTTTGACCAAAGCCCTGCAAGGTTTGTTCTCCTTATGTGTAAAAAGATTGCCACGTGGAGCACTCCTTGCGCACACATGGCATCCCATGTGGACCACTCCTTTTGCATGCATGGTATCCCATGTGGCATTGCTAAATAACAATAATGCCCTTAAGCTGTGAGTGCTCATATATTGACCATTTCTCATTCGATTTGGGCACGGTTTCTGCCATTAGTTTTCATTTTCCAAGCTCTATCATATGGGCTAAGGTTTAGAAAGAGGATGGTCTTTTGGTTTGACCTCGATTTCCGTGCCCAACCTAAGGTGCAATTATGCCATTTTTGAATTTCTTTTTATTTTTCTTTTATTTAATTCAATTATCTCAATTAAAATATTATTTTAATTGAGATATTTTCTCTTTTTCTTGTCTTATACCTATTTTGTCCTCTTTTGCTTTATTTTTCCAATTGGCAGATGTACACTTGCCACGTGGCCAATCTTTTTACGTTTAATTACCATTTTGCCCTTGAGAGTGTTTTGACCATATCTTTTTCATCTGGACTCTGATTTGTGTAAACTCAGTTGCATTAGAACCGTATTGGGATTTCCTATCCATTGAAATAGGGCATAGTATCTAATTCTAGCTCAGGCAAAAAGACATTTCTTGCTCCTTAGGGTTTAGACCATTTTAGGGTTTCAGTTTTTGGCTTCTTTGAGGGGTGCAAAAATAGTGCTGACATGATGGTTTGAGGCATCCCATGAAGCCTATACACAACATCCAAGAAGGGTTGTTGTAACGCCCCGGTTCCAGGTCCATTTCCCAAAACCCGAGGTGTTATGGTAAGTAACAAAAGCAACTAAAGATCTGAATCAATTTAAACCTTCAATTAATTTCATCATCAGAGTTATATGCGGAAACTTGAAATAATATTCATTAACAAATAAATTTTAAACAATTACAATGTTTTTAATCTTAGGAAGCTAATCTACAACTAAACTGACTACCCCTTTACATACTAACCCAACGCTGTCGTCCTCTCCAAGAATACCTGAAAAATGAGAGAAATCGGAGTGAGAATAAATCACAACAAGTAACAAGGTGCATGCATGAAATCAGTCCATGTTTATATAAAATAAGTCATGAGGTGTACGATTAAACCAATGACAACAACATCAACAAGAAAAGTGATAATATATATAAACCATGGCAAACATCATACCACGTCTGTGACATCACAGGATTAATGGAATTGTAAACAGAGTCCTACAGACATGAGCCAATATGCTACCTTCTGAATTACAAATGGACCAGTCGCCCTGCAGTCTAGCTATTCAATACCAACGGAAGAACCCACCACAACCAATAACCAGCTGCCCTACAGACTAGCTATTCCAAATGGGTTAGCATGCACGGCCCAACCAATCCAGGAGTGGGTAACGTAGCGACCGACCAATCCAGGAGCGGTACCATCCTCGAGATGATGGAATGCCTATGACACAGAATAAGAAACTCCAGAAAACAATTTCATTTACTAGCTACTCTAATGGATCCATGTAAAAGCTAAGCCTGCTAGACACAACTCACAACCAAAAACTCATAATAACTTAATAATACTATAAGTTCTAAAATCCTCAATAAACAATTCATCTCAAGATACATAAAAAGAAAAACTAACCAAAATCATATCTTCCCAAGATACATGGGGCATCCCCGAGGTACACGGAGGTCTTCAATACTTCATCCCAAGATATATGGGGCATCTTCAAGGTACACGAAGGTCTTCAATAATTATGTCGATTCATTAATGAAATCATATGCAAATGTCCAGAGATATAACATCAAATGTAAGAAATGAATCACATCTGGAAATAAATAGAAGACACAATCCAAGCCTTGAAAACACAATATTATAGGTATACATACCCAAATCCCTCATTAGTTTTCTAAACATTAATTTAATAATATGAACACGCTTAATTTACCCCTGTGAAAGTGTTAGGTAATTTGCCAAATCAGTATTTTATGATTTACAAAGATTCATCCCCTAGTTGGTTTTTATTTTAGATATTTGCTAGAGAACACCCAAAGTTTACCCTTTAAAGAACCTAAGATGTCAAAACTTATTAACTATGTTATTTAGAACTTCCAGAAGGTAACTTAGGTCTATATTGAAGTTTAAAAATAGGTTAGATTACCCAAAATAAAATCTAAATAGGTTGTGACTTCTTTCTACTTAAAAATATCTCCAAAAGTTTCATATTTACAATTATCGTCCAAAATTACTATTCTTTAATTCAAATTTAATTCCGCCACTTCCTACATCTCAAAGTAACCTAGTTACAGGTGTTACAACTTTAGAATTTACAGAAAAATCATCAAAAATTAAATTTGGGCACAAATCCCAAAATCTGGAAGAGGCGCTCGAGCGACTATAATTTCAGGTTCTGTTTTAGATACAAAGGCAAGTCGCCCGTGGTTGCGCTCGAACGGTGTATCAAGCAACTTGTTTTCATGTTCTGGTTTAAGGTATACAGATAGGGCGTTCGAGCGGCCTTTTGGGCGCTCTGCCCAAAACTCAGTTTTCTGGGTTTTTCAGAATTTCCGAAACTTCTCCAAATTTTTATGGTTTTAAATTGTTTCTAAACATCTAAATTTCATTCCAAATTACTTCTAAGACAATCCTAATCAAATCTTGGTGATTAAAATTTATCTAAGATTTCTTTTTAAATTAAACCACCCTTGAGCAACACTTTTCTTGATTCTTAAAGAGAGATTTAAATCCCCAAATCAAAACTTTATAATCATCCAAATTTTCTAATGAAATCCAACTTAAAAACCAATACGATGAATCATAAAAAACACAAGAAAACATGCAGTTCCTCCAGTTTCAAGGGTTTGCTACTTGCCTTTTTGATGAACCCAGATTTGTCGAAAACTCCTTCTGTGCCCATTTTATGATCTCGATAGCGTCCCTCTAGACTTCTCCAATTCAAATCTCCACCATTCAGGTTGAAGTCCTCCATGAGTAGGTCAAAACCCTAAAATTTCAGCACATTCCAACGGTTGGATCTTCCTATCTTGTTGTTCGAAGTTGGCTAATTGACTATCTCTGCAACTCATTTTTCTTTCTAAATCTGATTTTCCACTAACTTCTGGGTTCGTTTGCACCACCTTAGACTCCTCCAAATCCAATTGCCACCGTTCAGATTAAAGTATCTCATGTATGGATCATAACATCAAAATTGCATTACGATCCAACGACTGGATCTCCAGGGATCGTCGTTCAAAGTCTGCTTGTTGAACCTCTGCAGCACCTCCATTTTCTTTTCTTCCCTCTCTTTTCTCTCATTCTCTTTTTCCCTTTATTTCTCTCCAAGCCCATGCACGACTTTCTTTTCTTTTCCCTCTTATTTTGGCTTACTTTCCAAACCCTAAACCTTCCTTAGGCCTTCCCTTTTATAAGTTCTCTTAATTAGAAGTCCCAATAGGTTTAAGAGTCCTTCTAAATAGGATTCCCACTCTTAATTGGAAAGCTTTTTATCCTACCCCTCTTTCTAATTCCTTTTTAAAGAATCTCATACAAAAGAAGGATTTATTTTAATTTATTTTCGTGCTAATTTAATTTCTTATTTTAAAATATTACTAAAACACCCAAAAGCTCCTCTTATCCTTAAATTTAAGGCTCTTCATCAACCATAACCACCAATGTACCATTTTCCCTACTTTTAAGCTATAATTTGCTATTTAAATTCAAACCTAACCCAAATTAAGGCTAGTTAAATATTTCAAGTTTAATAATTATTTAATTACTCAATATATTAATTTGGCTAATTGGAAAATGACTAAAATACCCTTTCCTTGTAATACCATACTTAACCTTTGAATCTTTTTTCTAAAAATTCTCCTCTTTATTCCTCACATCAATCTTAACCATATAATGCACTTGGATTAATACATATCTTCTCCAATCCTTTATATTTAATTTACTCTCCCAGTTTATCTAAATCAACCATTCTCTTTCCTATTTAAATGAAGTCACTATTTAAATTCCTAATTATTCAAAATTATTGTTTATTTATTTAGTTACTAATATCTCTTTGGATCATAATGATATTCCTCCAATACTTAAATTAAATCTTAACTTCTCAATATTTAGGCTTATTTAATTTGCTTTATTTTAGGAAAATCCTGGGTTTTACAGTTGTGCCACAGTATATGCTGTATAAGGGTGTTAATCCAATAAAGTGACCATACTTGGTGAGGCGGTCAACTACCACAAGTATGGTGGCTCGCCCTTGTGATCTCTGCAATCCTTCAACAAAATCCATGGAGATGTCAGTGAACACTCCTTCAGGTATGGGCAAGGGCTGTAATAACCCGGGTGAAGTAATATTTTCATTCTTGTACTACTGACAGACAATGCAAGTCCTCACAAATTCCCTTATATCTCTCCACATACCCGGCCAATAGACTACTACTGCAAGCTTTTTAACTGTGACATATGCTCTCGAATGACCACCCACAGCAGAACTATGAAAAGACTCTATCACTTGTCTCCTAAGGGCTTCATTTTTTCCTATCACCAGTTTCCCACGCCTTCTCAATTCACCCCTATCCCATGTATATTGAACCCAAGGTTGTGGGATCATGCTCTTTAGTGGTTATAATCTGCTGTAGACCTTCATCTTCATCAAAGTTGACTTAATCTGATTAATAATTCCCTCTGGAATTGCAGTCAGAACCATGGCAAACATCTCTGGATTATAGACCCTAGAAAAAGCATCCGCTACCGAGTTTTCCTTTCCTTTCTTGTATTGAATCTCATAATCATATTGCATCAATTTTGCCATCCATGTTTGCTGTGTAGGGCTTGTTAGGCGTTGTTCTAACAGATACTTCAGACTTTGATGATCTTTTCGAATCACAAAATGCCGATTCATTAAATAATGCTCCCATTTTTTTTTATTGCTAGTAGGATTGCAAGCATCTCCTTCTCATAAACAGATAAGGATTGACTTTTTGGAGATAAGGATTTGCTAATAAATGCAATATGGTGTCCTCCTTGCATCAAAACCGCTCCAATTCCATCCCCACATGCATTTGCTTCAACCACAAACTCTTTGTTCATATCTGGTAGCGCTAAAACAGGAGTGTTGATCATTGCCCTCTTAAGAGCTTCAAAGGAACTCTGAGCACTATCATTCCATTGAAAAGCATTCTTCTTATGAAGATCAATAAGAGGTCTCACTATTTTGCCATAATTTTGGACAAATCTTCTATATTATCTAGTAAGGCCTAAGAATCCTCGGAGTTGCTTCACATTCTGCAGCACTAGCCATTCCTTCACTGCTGCAACCTTTTGAGGATCTGTAAACACTCCCCTGCCAGTAATAACATGTCCCAAATATTCAACCTTAAAAAACCCAAAGAAACACTTACTTCTTTTAGCATACAGCTTGTTTTCCCGCAACACTTGCAAGACAACTTGGAGATGCTACAGGTGATCACTGTGGCTCTTGCTATAAATCAGAATATCATCGAAAAAAACCAAGACGGACTTCCTTATATAAGGTCTGAATATAGTATTCATCAAACTCTGAAAAGTGGAGGGGGCATTAGCGAGGCCAAAAGGCATCACTAGGAATTCAAAGTGCCCATCATGAGTCCTAAAAGCGGTCTTATGCACATCAGGAGGATGCATACGGATTTGCCAATAACCCGAACGGAGATCAATTTTAGAAAAAATGACTGCACCACCTAACTCCCCAAGTACTTTCTCTATTACTGGAGTGGGAAACTTGTTATTGAGGGTCAATTGATCTGGTGTCCTATAGTCAATACACATCCTCCAAGAGTTGTCTTTTTTCTTCACCAACACAACTGGGCTAGAGTAAGGACTATGACTGGGGTGAATGACTCCTGCATCAAGCATTTCTTTAGTCATCTTTTCTATAACATCCTTTTACACTGATGCATATCTATAAGGTATGCTGTTGATAGGTTGGGATCCTTCCTTTAGCTCAATACAATGATCATGTGTTCTAGGTGGAGGTAGTGCCACCGTTTCTGCGAATACATCTTGGAATTGTTGGAGCAATAGACCTATCTCAGGATCAACTTCAGTCTCCTCTATGTCTCCCAACTGTGTCTCAATGGTCCCATTAATGGCCAACATCTTAGCTTGTGTCAGTAATTGTATGGAAGCTAACTGATAAGGTTTTGCCAAAAGCTTACCCAATTAGTCATTGTAGACACCCCAAATTGCACTACAAATGAGAAAATAATTGAAAGTATGTAACTGGGATTTGAAACAGGTCAAAAAAGTGTATAATTTGGTCAAACATGCAATGTCCGTATTTGGTTTACGGTCTGGTCATGCCTGTAATTTATATACGGTCGCGCCGTGCCCGTATTAACAATACGGGCAGGGCACGACCGTAATATATTTACGGGCACGGGGTTTTTTGAGCGAATTTATCCTTTCTCGATTTTTGAGCCATATATGCATTCAAATCTCTATTTGGGAGATTCGAATCCTCTCGTTTATCCGGTGGTTTAATGGATTTGCATTAACTCCTTTTTTAACTCAATTTGGAAGATCATGGTATATCTTATCTGGGACAACCATGCCCCTGGGTTTGCCTATAAATAGAGGGCCTCTCCTCAAGCAAAAAGCCATTAATTTGAAGTCTGAAGAGCTCAAAGTGAAGAAAGGAATCCCTGCTGCTCTGCTTGCTCAAACCAGGTAAGTCTCTTTTCTCTTTTATTTTCTGTTCTCAATTTTAGAAATAATCTAATCTTCTCCATTACTGTAGAATAAGGCCTGGTTTATACTTGTAATCCCAAACCTGCCTCCAAGTACCTCAAGAATCCTCTCTAATCGTAAAACGTGAAGAGAGAGCTAGGGGAAAGGGGAACAGGTGGATCCCTAGAATAGAACCCCATAATCTGTTCTTTTCTTTTTTTTATAGAATAAGGCCTTTGATTGTGTTTGTATCCCCAAACCTATCTCCAAGTACCTCAAGAATCCTCTTTAGCCGTAAAACGTGAAGAGAGAACTAGGGGAAAAGGGAACAGGTGGATCCGTAGGGTAGACCCCCATGTCCTCTAATCTGTGAGATCTGGTTGATTTTACTATCCTGTTAATGCTTTAATGGTTTTATTTTGAATCTAGATTAATCCTATGAATCCATGATGTTTATAGCATGAGATCCCCACTTCTTTCTATAATTTGGATTTATCATACCTTTGCACCTACAGCACTGTTTTCTAGATTTTTGTAATATTTGGCTAGGATTCTAGATCTACCATGATCTATACGATAGATCTAAGACCAAAAGCCTGAAAGTAACCTGTAGGGTTTCATGATATGATTTAAAAATTGTTTTTGATCTTGGAGAAAGGATCCTATGGTCTAAACTCTCCCTTTTGATGTTTTTTCATCAACATGGGTTGAGTGGGGTTCTATATCTCCACTATTGAGAGATCCGGATCAGATCTGTACTCCAAGTAACTTTATGTTTCAATGATTTAATCAAGAGATTTCAATCTAGTTTTTCAACATTTTAATGGTTTAGCCTAAAACTAGTTTTTCAGGTTTCTCTTTAGATTGGTTTTATTTGATTTTTATCTCAATTTTCTTTTAATCATGAAACCTTTAGAATGGTATGATCATATTTGAAAATTCTGAATCAATTAGGCTGTTCGTATGAAAAAATCATACACTTTTGTCTTTTTTTGATTTTTTATGATTTTAGTAGCAAGCCTTCTTTATTTTTAATATGAACAATGCCTGGCAACCACCTTGTGTGGATGAATAGGGGTGCCTAACATCTTCCCCTGTTCATAACTTAATCCCCTTACCCATCTCTGGTTTTTTTTATAGGGTTATTTTTACCCTAAATTTGTCATTTTGTGCTTATTTGAGATTTTGGTGCCCATTCACACCTAAACAGAATGGTGGCGACTCTTTGTTTTTAACTAATCCCGTGTGATGATTAGGAACTCATTAAATTGATTTTCCATGTCTCACAGTCATCATTTATTACATTTAGCTCACCCATTTTTTTCTCCTTGTAAAATACATTCCTTACCATTTAATTGGAAAGCCATCTTTAAATGTCGGAAATTCCAAGTGATGTTCCCCAAAGTAGCCAACCACTGAGCTCCAGGGATTAAATCATAACTGTCCAAAGGAAGGATATATACATTAGCAGAGAAATCTTGACCTTGCATTCTCCAATTAAAACCTCTACAGATAGCAGAACACACCAATTTTTTGCCATTAGCTACAGTAACCCTCACTCCTTCAGTGGCTTTGAGATTGCAACCGAGTTTCTTAGACAATTATTGACATAGGAAGTTGTGGGTGTTGCCAGAGCCCACCAAGATATACAATCGTTTCTTCCTAAACATTCCATTTAACTTCATAGTTTGCCAACCATAGCTGCTAGTCATGGCATTTAAGGACAATTGAATATGTCCAGCAACCTCGTCCTCCACTTCATTAGTCCCTTCTCGTCCATCCCCATCATCACTAGTATCAACATTCAACTGCAACATATACAATTGCCTTTTCTTACACCGATGCCCTGGTAAAAATTTCTCATCACACCAAAAGCATATGCCCTTAGCCCTCTTTTCATCAAACTCCTTGTTAGAGACAATTCTTTGGTGTCTTGGTTGGGAAATTGGGTTTTTGGTTGACATGGTAATGGAAGTAAATCGGGTTGATTGGATCTGATATTTGCAGGGTTGTCATTCGTAGAAGGTTGGTATTGGGTGTTCTTTGGCTAAACAAAGCTTGGGTTTTGAGGAGAGGGTGTTTTTGTGTTTGGTTTTGGTTTGTTTTGAAGGGCTGCTCATTTCTTGCAACCTAGCTAAGGAATATGCTTCAGCTAAGGTTTGTGGTTTAAACATTTGTACAGGCATTTGGAGTTCATCATGTAAACCGGAGAGAAAAAAAGACTAAGTGCTTGGTTTTCTCTTACCTTTGCTTGCGGATAAAGCTCATCAAAAGCATCTAAGTACTCCTGCAAGGGCCCAATTTGTCTCAAATTTCGCAAATCAGATAGAGGATCGTCATAAGCATGATGCCCAAACCTAGCATTCAATGCTTGAGTATATTCATTCCAATGGGCATAAGCTTCAGCACCTTTAGCTTTGATATACCCTTGATGCCACTGTATTGCTTTCCCTCCTAAATGCAAGGTTGTAATTTTGACCCTATTCTCCAGAGCTGTTCCATCTACCTCAAAAAAATATTCAGCTCGTAATACCCAACTATTGAAATCCTCACCACTGAAGTGTGGGAATTCCAATTTAGTCAAGTGTCCCCAGGATTGATTCACTCTTGTTCCTTTAGAACTTTTGTTTCTCCCTTAGACTGTGAAATACCCGCTTGCTCCTTATTATCAGAAACGGCTTCTTTATACTGCAAACTTAACCCACCAAGTAGTGATTTAATCTCTGCCATTGATTGGTTGCTTCGATCTTCCACTTTACATAACAAGTCATGGTGCCATTTGACTCACGAATCATCTCTGTTAAATCATGCTTCAATTCGTGAGTTCGGGTTCCCTCTGCCATGCCAAGGAACGCAGGCTCTGATACCAGTCATACCACTTGATACAGAACAGAAAATTGAAGAAAGAAAATAAGGAAGAATAGAGAAGAATTCAGCAAGGAAGAAGAGAGAAGTAGGGTTTGAGAGAGAATGAGATTTCTATATATTTCATCTTCTACTCTTAAAAGGGATTGTTGTGAGCCATATATTCTTTCCAACGTATCCATAAGAAACATCCTTGCCTCACGATTTCCTCACCTCTTTCTCATCATTGCTTCCCTAACAACCTAACTGAATAACAACCCAAATAGACAAATAACAAACAAAACAAACAGGGCATGTGCACAACACATGCCAAGCAATGCTATTCCTTTGTAACAAAGTCATCTTTAAACAAGAAGTAGGGACATGTTTTGGAATATTTTAATTCTTATAATGATGATAGAACTAAAGACACATAAACAGGAAGAGTTAAAGGACATTTTTATAGTAATAAAAGAAATTTAACACGTGAGCATTATGAAACAAAGACAAATGCTCCATCTTCATCATCCTAAAACTTTCTCATGACTAACACATAGATGGTGTAAAGATAACGTAAAAAAAATTTAGGCTTGGTTGAGTGAAGGAGCTTTCTCCAACTTTTGACAGCAACATTGGCTTCTCAATGTGTGGTTAGCATAATTAGAAATGTCATCTGTCCTCTCATTAATTTGTGAGATCCCAAATTTTCAATAAATAAATTAAATGAAATTAAATAATGGATATTTGGAGAGAAAATGATTTTATTTGAAACAATTAGGGATTGAATATATAGTATAATGATTTGGGCAATTTCTCATCAATTTGGGATGTATAACTGATCAAAAATAAAAAGGAGATTAAATCTGGAAATTTTGGAAGAAAATTAACGGTTAAATATGACTTAATTAAAGAAAAGGGTATTTTGGTCATTTTTAAATTAGCAAAAATAATTAATTAATTAATTAATTAATTAATGATTATTGGACTTGAGAAATTAAGTTAGACCTAAGTTAGGTTTGATTTGAATATCAATAGTGAGATTTATAGCATAATAAGTGGGAGAATGGCATATTGGTAATTATAGTTAATAAGGACTCTTAAGTTGAGGAAAAAGTAGAGTTCTGGGGACTTGTAATAATATTTAAAAATATGGAAATTAATTAGTACGAAAATAGAGAAAATAGAAGTTTCTTATGAATTAAATTTAAGAGAAAATAATTAAAAGAATAGTTGTGATAAAATAGGTAAGTTTCCAAATAGAATTAGGAATTCTATTTGGATGAGTATAAAATTGGAAGCTAAGGAGGATTTAGGGTTTTCTCACTTTTATTGGAAGATCCATACAGCTAGAGAGAGAGAGAGATCGGCTAGTGAAGAAGAACAAGGAGAGAAAAAAGAAGAGGAAGAAGAATAAGAAAAAGGGAGGGATCAAGAGCTTTTAAAGGTTTGAGATTTCTATTAAAAGCAAGTAGTAACCCTTCTAAATCTAAAAGTTTGTATGTTTTACCGGATTAATCAACAAATCATGTTTTGGTGGATTGATTGGATGTATTTTGATGATTAAATATAGATAAGATTTGAAGTTCATGAAATCTGTCAAGCATGTATAAAAGTGTTGATTTCTTTGGGTTTAGAAAAGATATTTATTGAAAATCTTTGTTTTTGATATTCTGGAATGATTTAATAGGTTTTAAGAATGAACCCATGATTTCGAAGTGATTTGGAACAATGGAATTGAGTTTAGTTGAGTTAGATTGAAAATTTCGGGAAGTGCAAAAATTCTGAAATTTTGTACTAACGCCTGCAATATGGCTCGAGCGCCCAAAGGCACCCATTGTTTAAAACCCAGAAAAAAATTCCTGTTTAAGCCTAGCGCCTACAATATGGCTCAAGCACCCAAGGGCGCCCGACTTATTTTGTAGGGCGCCTGGCATAGGGCTCGAGCGCCCTGTTGAGCGCTCGAACCCAGATTTTTTTTTTTTAAAAAGGTCGATCAACTTGCCTAGGATTTGATTCTAAAATGATTTTTGCTGGATTCCAACTCATGTACCAACTATATTAGGGTATTTTGAGAGTGTCTACACTGGCCTTAAAATTATTTAGATTTTTATAAAGAATTTGGGTACGTTTTGGTGGAATTAGGTAGCTTTAACCTATAATAGTGGACTTGGTGGATTAAAAGGTGTTTCTATTGTTTTTATTTGATTTGTACATATCTCTAAGTTGATTTTAGGCATGTTTTGACTACTGGAAGGGTTCTTATTGAATTTAAATAAGATTTGGTACTTTGGGGGCTAATATTTAGAAATTTGGAACAAATTAGTGGAAAAAGGGGATTTTGGTTCTTTGAAGGATTTGGAGGTTTGAATGGGTGATACCTTTGCTTTAGACATACTAAATAGTTGCATCTTAGTTGGGTTTTGGTCTCTATATATCTGTTATGTATGTATTTCTCTGTTGACATATTTTAGCATAGGTTTGGTCTTGCTTTTGTACTCAAATATATGGTTTGATACTTATGAATATTGGTTTGGTTTCCTATACATGTTTTGGGTGATTCGATATGTTTGAAATGCTGAGTTGATATTTGAGTTAATATTGGTATGAGATTATGGTTATTTAATTATACAATTCTTCATGTTTTACATGGTATTCATGGTTGGGTATGAATGATTGTATGCATTGCATCTTGTGGAAATTACTTCTCTTGTAGGTATCCTTAACCAATGGATGGCACATAAGCCGTTATCGGCTGTTTTTAAGCCAAATAATGGCGAACACGTAAGCCGTTATTGGCTGTGTCTTTAGCCAACTAATGGCATGTATGTGAGGCAATTAATGGCTGTACCCTTTTGAGTGAATTAATGGCCTTGTTCCTTTGAGCCAATTAATGGCTGGGATTCCTTGCACTTGAGGTGCACTTTGAGCCAATTAATGGCCGGTATTCCTTGGACTTTATAGCCAATTAATGGCCATGCACTTTGAGCCAATTAATTGCCGGCATTCTTATTCCTCTGAGCCAATTAATGGCCGGGATTCCTTACACTTGAGCCAATTAATGGCCATGCACCTTCAACCAATTAATGGCCGGTACATCTAGCCAAGAGAT
Source organism: Buxus sempervirens (assembly GCA_947561395.2). Lineage (NCBI taxonomy): Eukaryota > Viridiplantae > Streptophyta > Magnoliopsida > Buxales > Buxaceae > Buxus > Buxus sempervirens. The sequence goes on from OX387195.1 coordinate 4,757,238, forward strand.
GGTAAAGGTAAAGGTAAAGTTTAGCCAAGTATTGGCACATGTAAAGTATAGATTGGTTTGTGATATTGTTCTGATATATATTTGTTTGGATGCCTTATATGAAATATTCTTACATGTTTGGTGTTATCATGCTTGAATTGGTTGATTTAAAAAAGTGGTTTCCATAAACTCATACTTGTGGTTTTAAAAGAAGTTATTATTGTGGTTTCTAGCATGCTTGTTGCTACTTGCTGAGATTTTATATCTCACCCTTGTTTTCAAATGTTTTGTTTTATGTATCATTGGAGAGGACGCTGCAGAATAGAAGGCTAGTAGGTTTGAGGACTTAGAGATCTTAAAGGTTATTAGTTGAGTAATTGATGTAGAAGTTTATTTCTTTACTAAAAGTAGTAGTACGAGGTCTAATAGAGTGTTTTGAGAGATAGTGAATTACAGTTGCCTTTTATATTCGCAGATTTTGATGTAGTTGAATTCTAAGGATTATAATGAAATAAAGAGAAGTTTCTTAGCGCACTCTGAATTACTTTATTCTCTTATGCTTGTGTTCTTAATTGCTTATTTATCATTTAAGTAATGTCCTGATCCACGAGCGTGCCAAGTCTAAAGGGACGACACCCTCCCCGCCGTGCGCCTCATATGCGCACACATGTCTTCTCAGTATATATCTTTCAAATAATCGAAGAAAATTAAAATATTATTGTGCAACTTGAGTAGAATTTCTCTAAAAATAATGCTAAGCCCGAAAAGGCATCCTTGTTTGAAGATGTGCATAAACAGACAATAAAAATATGTTGCTCTGAAATATAAAAGGATACTTACTAAAATAATCCTAAACTAGATTATCTATTACTATTAAAAAGCGAAGAGGGGGCTTTCTTGCTAACATATACTGAAAATGCCCTCCAAGTAATCCCCAGTTTATAGTTTTGTTACCCCATGTCTTTTGTTTTTTTTTTTTTCTTTTAATTTGGCAGCTGATGTCACCATCATAACCGATGAAATCATATGCGATTTGGGACCTACCTAAAATGCCCTCTACTTTTGATCAAATTAACTCCTACATCTATTTATTAATGCCAGTTGTATCAATAACTAATTGCTTAAAATTTTAATACCCAAAACACCCTCAATTATCTTTCAAATTTGTTACACGCATAGCGCATGCACTCCCATAGTTAAAAATACAAATAAGCAATGATAAATTAAAATTGAACTAACTTGCAAGCATAGATGCTTATCATCTTTTCTAAAATGGATAAGCTATTTGGCTGCACAAGTTAAATAAGCCTACTCTCAAGATCACCATGGGAATCTTTAGTCCTCTTAACCAATTATGTAACGCCATGGATCCGGTCTCTCTTTTTTCACCTTAACGTGTGGTTTGCGTTGGTTGGATTGGGATTGTGGAGGAATGGGAGTCGCCACTACCTGATTAGGTGCAAGTAGAGACCATGGTCCTAGATGTCTGTCTGTGGCGTTTATGAGATATGGTTAAGTACCCTGTTATGGTCTGGGAAAGTCTTAGACATCCCGGTCCACCCCGTCTAAGATGAGTGCCCTGGGTCATCCCTAGTTGGATTGGTTTGATTCACCTCAATTCATCTTACCCGGTCCTATTCTAGCATGATGTCTGTTTGGTCATGTTTTGGGCCTCAAGTTAGGTTTGGCCCAATTCTTGGGCTAATTATGCCCTTTGAAGTGAAGCGATGTTTGTTGATTGGATGGGCCCCATTGGAAGGCCCACCATATCCCAAGTAGAGCCATGTCCCATTTTGGGTTACTGTGCAAGCAGCTACACCATCGGCATGGTCAAATTTCATTTGGAATGGATTTTACACAAGTTCATGGCCAAAACATGCTGCTTTAGGTTTCTAGATGTTGCACTGCATACTCAGTGCAGTGCAACGCGATCTCCTTTGGCATCGTATCGTATAGGTGGTGCAGCTGTGCATTTAGAATTTGCACCATCTTTACAATGCAGTGCACTTTATCATTTCTGGCCTTTGTTCATTTTAACCTAAACCTTTAGGTAGAGCTGTAAGTAGGGTGAGTTGGTCTGGGTTTCAATGAGTTCAACCTCAATCCAATGTAAAATTGGTTAGCCCAAACTCACCTCGGCCCACCCTAAACCCAAAATCCTTGAACCCAAACCCAACCCTAAAATTATTTCTTGAGTTCGAGCTGGGTTTGGGCCAACTCGATTTAAATGTAAACTTAGGAGAATTGCATTTTAAAACATTTTATGGTAAAGTAAAATTAGAATTTAGGAACTAAAATATTAATTAGGATACAACATAAATATACTTCACATGTTATTTTGAGTACTTTAAAAAAGGGAAAAGAAACCAAAGATTACAATAGAGGAGGCATTTTCCCTAAAATTACCTAGTTCATATAAACATTTGTCTTTTCCATGTAGAAGTAAGGTTATTCTCTATTTAATTAATTAATTTTACCAGTCCTAGGGATGTCTTAAACCATCTCCATATATTTCACTTCAACATGGTTGGTACTAGGGTTGCAACTCGGGGCGGTTTGGTTCAGGTTGGCCTCAACCCAAGACCAAACCAAGGTTACTGATCGTTGGCCCAAACCCGAACTGAACCAACCTTAGAACCGAAATACTAAAACCGAAAACCGAACCAATTATTTAAAGAAAACCCATAACCCAATCCAAATCGAACCGAATTGCAAAATTCAGTTCGGTTTGGTTCGGTTTGGGTCATTTTCCCATACTTAAAACCTGTTATCAAGAAAGAGATTCCCACTTTTCCCCTAAAAAAAGTTTTTAAGAATACACACAACAACTTTAAAGGATCATCACTTACATGCGGTCCAATCCTTTAAGTAGTTCACATGCATACATAAGATGGAGCAAAGAGCTTAGAATCCCAAGTCATATGTTAATTGTTTTGGATCACACTTTTGAGCTCATGAATCAATTTAATAATTAACTACAAAGATTTATAAAATAATATTCATTATTTTATAACTTATAATTTATAAGTTATATTTTATTATTACAACTTTATCTATTGTATATTTTATTATATTTCGGTTTGGTTCGGTTCGATTTTACACTTTAGAAATTCGGTTTGGTTTTCGGTTCAGTTCGGTTTACCCAAGCCTTCAACCCAAAACCGAACCAAACAAATTCGGTTCTCTATTGTTAGAACCAAAAGCTATCCAAAGACTATATTTTAAAATGACTAAAATAACCTTTTGCAAAATAAAAAGATTTTTACATTTATCCCCCTATATTATCTTATATTTGCATTTATACCCTTATATTATTATATTTATTGCATCTGTAACCAAATTCATCAATATTAGGGTTTTTTTGCATCCATACCCTTGTATTATGATATATTTGCATTTTTGTCCTTATGTTTTAAGTATTTATATCCATACTCCTCTACATATCATAACCATTACAATTGCATCCATACCCCTGTATTTATACCCATACTCCTCTACATACCATGTAAACATGCTATTAAGGCTATCATGTAGAAGAAACACAATCCTGAAGAATATTGTGATAAAGCTTATCACATTCAAACATATCAAGCAACTTATGCACATGTAATTCATAGTATCCTTGATCATAAGTTGTGGCCTCAAGACATTCATGGTTGTAATGTCTATCCACCTAACACATGCCGACCACCAGGACGACCCAAAAAAAAACAGATGACGTGATTTGGATAAAGCTGAATCAAGTCAACATAGGCCATCTAAAAGGTGTGGAAAGTTAGACCACAATAGACGTACATGCAAAGAGGCAATTCCTAGTAGGGGCGAAAGGCAAGTATGGCTGTAGAGGAGTATGAGAATATGGGTATAAATACTTAAAACATAGGGGCAAAAATGCAAATATATCATAATGCAGGGGTATGGATGAAAAAAGCCCTAATATTGATGACTTTGGTTACATATGCAATAAATATAATAATATAAGGGTATAAATGCAAATATAAGATAATATAGGGGGGTAAATGTAAAAATCATTTATTTTGAAAAAGGTTATTTTAGTCATTTAAAAAAAATAAACAACAAACTTAATAGATTTTAACGTCAGGGGTATGACTGTAACGATTTTGATAAATAGAGGGGTATAAATATAAATATTAAAAACATGAGGATATAAATGCAAATATACAATAATATATGGGTATGGATGCAAAAAACCCATTTTTTTAATAGCATGTTGGGAAAAATGAACTTCCCAATTACTTCAAACAAGAGAGAAAGAAGAACTCCCATTTCTTTTAAACAAGAGAAAAAGATCATATAAAGAGCTATGTTTGGACATGAATCATGGGTTTCTTTTTTGGAAAATTGTTATGTTTGGATGTAACTCATATATTTATTATTTAGTTCGGGCTTTTCAGGCCACAAAGCACCAAGCCCAATACAAATTCAACTTCGGGTTTAAAATTAAGTTCGGGCCTAACCCAAACCCAAACTAAAGTCTTAGTTGAGGCTATTATTCGGGTTGGGTTGGGCAGGCTTCGGGCGGGTTGGGCAAGACTTACAGCTCTAGCTTTAAGTATTTGGATTTTAAGGGTTCATATGGGTCTAAAGCCAACCCACAATGATGTTAATTTATCCTTTGATCCATCTTTATTCGTTTATAGAAGGGTTGGAGTAGTGGGCCCAATTGGAAAGCCCAATAGCGTCCCAATAGGGCCCAAGTCCCAGATTGGGCCTCTAAGTGCTCAGAGGCCCTGTTGGCTCCTCAAGTTGCATGCCTAAGCTGATTTTAATCATTATAAATGGGAAAAACCTTTTCTAAAAATTTTCTAGAGGTGCACTGCATACACAGAGCGGTGCACTTAGTTCTAGTTTCGCATCGTTATTTTCGAACAATGCTTCACACCATTCTGCTGCATCGTCCTGAGTATGCGGTGTAGCCTAGAATCTTTTCAGAATGATTTTTTCGGTTTTTTTTGTTGGGGGGGGGGGGGGGGGGGGGGGGGGGGGGGGGGGTGGTGTTGGTGGTTCCGTTCTCTCAAGTGAGTTTGAGAGCTCTGTTGGTCATCGGGCAAGCCCACAGTGGCTACCAAATTAATATATTAGCTTAATTAATTTTAATTCTAGGTGATTATAGCCAAAGGGAATAGGGGGAAGAGCACGGGGCTTTCCTCCCAACTCTTGAGCTAAAAGCACAAACTTTTCAGGTGGGGAAGAAGTTCCCCCTTTGATTGAACAGCAAGTTTCATTCCTTATAGAAAGGGGATAAATTAGTCTTATAGAAAGGGGATAAATTGGTGGCCCGAAATGCCATTTACTTGGGTCTAAACGGCCACATTATTATGCTTGCACATAGATAATTTAAGAAAGCAAAAAGAGAAATCCAAGCATGCTAATAATTCTGTTGTCATGTGTGTGCATGACCATAGAGTGTACATGTGAAGATGCGATTACCCTATAAAAAAATCATACCCAAGTTAGTGGAAAAGTTGTGTGCCATATTGTGTACATGCTAACACATAACACAAGATAAAAGCCATGATAGACATTAAGGAATAGGACAATCGAAATACTGATTATCGAGCAAAGAAGCAATAGTAAGCTTTATTCATCTTTATCAACAGAGATGCAAAATTTGGCTTTATTCCTCTTACCAATGGATGTTAATTAGGGAATTCGAGTCTTATCCAAATATATGTTTTTGAAATCCATAGACTTTATAAAAAATAACTCTGAATTATATTAATAATTATTGGTATAAAAAATATTGTCTTTTGAAATTTTTTTATAAATTTTTTGGATAAAAATAATTTAGGGCATTTGTCTTCACTAAAATATCCTAGAATTTATGTATTTTTTGAAATATCTTGTTATATATAATTGAATTTATAAACTTTAAAAATCATATTTGATGGGAAACACAAACTAAAATCCCCATGCTAACAAAACTAGAAAGATGAATATTACAGACAGATATAAGAAGATAAACAAATAAAAGAAAATAAATATACAGATACTGCAAAAGCTTAGAGTTGCTTAATCAAGTAGTCTCTACACCGAAGTATAATTGTTGCCCTAAGAGGATTTGGAGTAAACATAGTGATGTTTCATTGGTAATTCGATGCCTTTTCTGTTTGTTATATTTGTCATTGTGGTCATTGCTGCTGCCTGTTTAATTTGTCGAAGTAGAAGCCCTATGAAGGACGACATGGTTGACAAACGTCTTCTCATCTCCAAACAATGAAGAAATGAGAAGGTGACAACTTTCCTCATCTTCCACTCCCAATAACATCGTTGTTCTTGTGTCTGGTGTCGTTAAAGAAGTAAAAGTTTGTGAATATGAAACTGGAGAAAAGATCTGAGGTTTCTTCAACATGCTTTTTATGGGATTAAAATGGCATGTAATGGAGAATTTTCATTTGGATGCTTGTGCTTGAATGGGGTAGTGTGAAAAGATAAGATTTCTGTTGCTTGAAGGTTCTCAACTTTTGATCACGACGTTTCCAAATGGCATGAATGAAATGAGGTTATTGAGATTTGAAACTTTTGATCACAACGGTTCCAAATGGTGTGAATGAAATGAGTGTATTGAGATTTTGACTTTTGATCTCCAATGAAATGAGTTTATTATTTTTAACTTCTTTTAAATGTTCAATCTTAAATCTCAAGTAGGTTTATGTAAATACAAATTGTCATGCTTTACACACAAGTACCTTCAATTATGAAGGCTAATTATCTCGCATGCATCGCGCTTGCCTTTTCACTAGTAATAAAGAACTCAATGATATACTTGTGACCCTATGTGGTACTAAAGTAATTGGGTGAATCTAAATCGTCCAAATTACAATATATATTAATCCAATGGACTTGCAAGCGCTCGTCTGTTATGCAACTTGTCTCTCTAGTACACACTATGTTCTAATAGCAGGGTGCACGTGCAATATTGCACGTAAAGAAAGAGAAAACAATTTTGCAATTGACAAGATTTTAAATGGATGGGTAGAGTTTTGACTATTTTAATCTTATATTAATTATATTTTAACAACGAATGATAAGGGTTTTTTGGGAAGTCATGTATAGTTGTTGGCATGCTTCCCACACTATGTTCTAATAGCAGGGTGCACGTGCAATATTACACGTAAAGAAAGTAAACACAGTTTTGCAATTGACAAGATTTTAAATGGATGGGTAGAGTTTTGACTATTTTAATTTTATATTAATTATGTTTAACAACGAATGATAAAGGTTTTTTGGGAAGTCATGTATAGTTGTTGACATGCTTCCCGAAAAGCCTATTCTCATTATAAATAGAAGATAGATAGATACATAGATATAGATTGTATAGTGTAATTATTTGTGTTTATGCGTGCCTCTTTTCTACCCTTACGTGTTCACACGACACGCCGGTGCGCAAGTGACGCAACCTGACCGCATGGGTGGAACTTTGAAGCGATCGTCTCCCCATTCCACGTAACGTCATTCTACCGGATGGTCGATGTGTTGCCATAACTGTCCGTAAGCATATTCCAACATAAAATCCTGTCTTCTATTTTAAGTTTTTAACTCACTCTGTTCTGATTGCTTGTCTTTCCGGTTCTCCTCAATCTCTCTCTCGGTCTAGCTCAACGACGGCTACGTTTTAGACTGAAACCGGGAAACTCTGAAGGTATGAGGTTGGGTTTGTTTTGAGCACGGTGGCATCAGGGTTGATTTCAATTTTGGATTTTGAGTTTATGTTTCGGATTCTGGTGGCAATTATATTAGACACTGAAGGGTTGGAACCGTGTTGAATCGATTTGCCAGAGGCTTAAGGTCCATGACGAAGTTTTAAGGGTTCGTTTAGCTTCAGAGTAGTAGTATTGATAAGCATATGTAGTGATGTTGGTTTCCTGAGGTTACCAATGTAGCGTACAACTGATTGGATTTTGATTTGAACTGAAGTATGAGAATATTGGGGAATCCTGTTTTTTCAAATGTGTGTCTTTGACTTCATTAGATATTTCATTAAATAGTTGGTTGGCTGATGTTTCTTCTTCTTCCTCCTCCTTTCTCATTCATTCTTTTTATTTAATTTTTTTTAGTTCTGTGATAGCAAATTTTCCATATTTGTTCCATTTTTTTTGGGAGTTTTTGATAATTTTAGCTATTTAAGATAAATTGTTATGAATCTCATGACCGGACATTTGGCTAACCAGTCGGACTCTAAAACTGTGAAATGCTATGATTTGTGGTGCAAATGTATGTTTTTTTTTTTTTTTAAATTTATTTTCCTTTGTATTTTTATTTTACAAGATTGACTTTCAGCAAAAGTTGATCCGTTGTACCTGGGAAAGTCTTTTCCATTGGTACATACCTCAATAACAGTTGGTTAAATTCTCATAACATGTAAGTATGGATTGTAACCACATTTTATGATTAATCAAATATAAAAGAAATGATAATATTAATATTCTTTGAAATAATTAAAGTGAAGTATGCAATACTATTATAATCAAAATTCATGAGCACGTGCTTTGCAACCTTCCACAAGTATCAGTGTAGAGTTACATAGTCATAAACTTTTATCTTCTCTTGTATGTGCAAAATACCTTAATTTTTTACTCATGGGGCAATCTCTTTATGAAACACAGTTATGCTTCTCATTACTTATTGTTGACTATTTCAGTATGAATTATTGATCATTCATTCCAAAATTCCACATAGATAAAGTTAATAAATTTACTTAAGCTGGTTCAGAAGACAGAAGAGGATTGGATTTGCTCCAAAAAATAACTTTTTTGATATGAATCTTATTTCATATTTTATGTCTGCTGAAGATTATGTTTGACTCAGGTTGGAAAACTAATCTTGCTGACGCATGTATGTTACTTTTATTTATATTTATATTTTTTTGATAGATAAATGATGTGGTATTTATTGACAAAACATAAGAAGATTACAAAGAAAATTCCATGTTACTTCTATTACATTCAGGATTTTCTTTATTCTTTTAAGGTGGGTTTGATAGAGAGACATCTTACATGTGGCAGATGATTTGCAAACATCATTTATTCACCTGTATTTTCATTCAACACCAGTTCAAGTCCAACACACATCTGCAATGTGGCTGAAAGCATCTAAATATAATGTTTTCCTCGTAGAGAACTTTTGATAATATTAAAAAGATTCAGTATCTTCAATTATAAATTATAGAATCTGATACACATCTTGATGAAATTTCAATGTGTGCAGGTATTGTCCACCTCATGTACATAGAGAGGCCCCTCACCTATTTTAGGTGAATGGTCTGGATTAGCCACATCATCCACTTTATGTGGTATGAAATTTCTTGTCTTATTTTATCTAATAAACCTGGTGAGATAGACCAGAACACCTTTCATCTTAAATTACATGGTGGAAAGTGGACTGCAATGAAACCTGCATGCATGCGTACATGCATACATATGATAGTTCTCTTGATCTATAGAAATTTTTTATATTCTTTTTTTCTTTTTGCCTTTTATCCGGGGATGTGTTTCAAAATTGTAACTTTTGGCTGATTTAGATTGTGACAATTTCTTTAATGGTTGAGGAAATTAAAGGAAACTGGAAAAAGGAAGGGAAAGGTCTGTGGAAATTGCTACAAGCATATCAGGTGTATTTGTTAGAAAATTTAGGGAATGCGTATAACTTATTATGCATGTTTTTGGTCTTTTATTTTATGGTTTCTGTACTTAGCAGCTTAGTTGAATGCAGCTGTGGAAAATGTGAATATACTTATCTCTGGAGGAGGAGGATATTTCATTAATGGCTTCTAGAGCGATTTTGAGGAGGAAGAAATTCCTATCTAGTTATTTAAATGCTCCTACTGGCCCCATCCAGATCTTTTCATGTTTTGGAAATGGGAAATCGGCTCATTATCTGGGTTCACAGGATTTCATATCTTCAGATAATCTTTCAGATGTGTATTGCAGAAAGGATTTGGACTCAGTTTCAGTATCTAAAGTGGGCATTTTAAGATTGCAAGAAATTGGCCTTTTTGGGTGTAATTCTAGTGGAATTTCAATTTTATGTTATGAAAGTGGAAGACTGGAATTTTTATCTCCATTAGGAATCAGGTGGATGTCAAAATTTGCACACCATGCTTCGACAGCCACCTCTGGTCAACCTGAATTACGTAATGTAGACATGGGGAATGATGAAAAAATTTCTAAACGGATGAAAGAAACATCACCAGAAGAATGTGATCAAGCAGTTGAAGGTTTGAGTACAGTAAAAGCCAAGGCCAAGGCTAAATTGTCACCTGATTCTCAGAAGACTGCTAAATCTATTTTACAGAGATCATGGGCGGTACTTTTAGGAATTGGTCCAGCTTTGAGAGCCATTGCTTCTATGAGCAGGTTAGAATTGTTCCCCTTATTGGATTTCTTTTTGACTGAACTGATTTTGTTGTGTCTGATTACCTGTTTGAAATGAAATTCTGTTCATTCTTTTAGGGAAGATTGGATCAAAAAGCTTCATCACTGGAAAGATGAATTTATATCGACTATGAAACATTATTGGTTGGGTACAAAACTTCTCTGGGCTGATATTAGGATCTGTTCAAGATTAATGTTAAAGCTTACTAGTGGGAAGAGTCTTTCAAGGAGGGAGAGGAAACAATTGACACGAACAACAGTTGATATTTTCAGGCTAGTTCCTTTTGCAGTTCTTATCATAGTTCCATTCATGGAGTTCTTGCTTCCAGTATTCCTGAAATTATTTCCCAACATGTTGCCATCTACCTTTCAGGACAAAATGAAAGAAGAGGTACTGAATTTTATGTCAAAAAAGAGATATAGCTGCTTTTCACATGAAATGGAATGCAGTATGTAGAATTTCATTTCTAGATCTAAACCCTTTACTTGGTTTTCAAAAAGAGCCATATCATTCATTCCGATTAAGAATTTATTTAGTTGAGAGTTTTATATTAGTGATATGGTAATTTAGTTCATGTTTCTAACTTAATTATACATATTAGGAAACAAAGAAGTTCCTTAGCTAAATACACCCAAAATTTCATTTAGATAATCGTTTTCCTTTTCCATCCTATAAAATTTTGTGAAAATCAGAAGTGTAGGTTTGTCAATTTTTTTGTGAAAATGAAAAGGTTAAGTTTGGTGTCACTTCCCTCTGCCCTATATTATCTTAGGAGGAGGACACAATAGTCATCAGTCTTTCCTATCAAGTAATCCCGTCCCCAACTAGGAAGATTGGCATCAATACACAATATCACATGCATATAGTGCAGTGTAAATCAAATAAATTGTTGTGGCATTTGGAATGAAAAGTAAATCTCACATATATTACAATAATTCAAAGAAAGTAACATAGTAAAATACAAGTTTCTGTACAACAGTGGAGCATATACCCCCCAAAACTCTTCTTATAACGTCTATCTTCTCTCTCTAGAAGTGGTACCTCTCTCCGGGTCAACACCTGTATATATATATATATATTATAAAATGGAATGAGCTGAAAAGCTCAGCAAAGAATTCCACTATCGCAATATAGCACAACATCATAATATAACCGGAGAGTATATACATGCAAGTCAAGAGGAATATAAGATTTAAGAAATAAAGCATGCTGTCTCACATAATTCTGCATGAAGTATTACTCTAGCACATTCATAATCCTCAATCCCAACTCCTTATCTCATTGATGTCATACAATGAATGCAAAAAAGCATGCATATATGATGGCATGCAATGCAACATATAATTTTCAACACTCGAGATGAATTGATGGCAATATAGGTATCTCCCCCTCTAATCCAAACGTGATTACAGATCCGCAGTCCCACCACTAGAGCGGTCTAAATTAAGGCTAGAACCAAACGCCTTTCAGGTCCTATTTCTGTCATACGAGCCAGTTGGACCAGACTGAAGTACTTCGTATCTCCGAGCTAATATGTTTAGGGTCTTTTAATCCAAGTGTACAATTCCCTTCACTTTTTTCATTATTTATTAGATTCAACTGACGGTAAGATGTTACACCAGTGGGCCATTCTAGAATCACTGTGTTTGTCATGATGAAGCGAGTTCATCTTAGAAGGCCATTAAGTCAGGTGATGCATAATTTACAGTAGTAAACCACAACCCACAATGTAATAACCGGAGAGAGTCAATATTCAATGAAAGTGACAATCAATTTCATAAACAAGCATTTCCTATCCAAAATATCCATATGGGCACTCCCTGCCACCAATCCTTCTCACAAACTGGGTACACCCTGCCCCCACTTGTTCACACAAATTGGCACACTTGGTCCTAGCCCTCCAAGGCATTCACATAAACTGCGTTCACCTGGCCCTCCAAATTCTCCATCCCAATTCCATATGGTTCTCAGATACAATGCCAGTGCATATAGAACATAAAAGTATTGCAAACAAGAATCAATAGTGGAGATAAAATTTTTATAAGATAAATTTGCCATGCATCATTCACATTACTCATCACTTCACATAAGATTTGAATCATCTGTATAACCAGATTACAACCAACAATGTTTCATTTATTATTACTCATTGAAAGGAATGAATAAGTCTTATTCAATTGGTCTGACACTTATAATGGCATATATATATTGTTATTTTATGTAAAACATGGGTCCTAGGATATTTAAAGTCAAGATGCATTTTAAAGTCAAGAAATCACTTCTAATTCATGTATTCAGTGCACCTAATTGTGGTTTTTGGCATGCTGAGGTTCTGCAATTCTGAGGATGTATTCTGTGGATTTCAACAAGTTTTTTGGACATCCCGAAATTCCAGGAAATCCTGAAATTCCAGCAGCCTGTTATTCCTTTTCCAATTATACTTCTCTTCTTCCATCTATGCCATTATAACAGTGCAAATACAACCCAAACAACTCTATAGATGATGAGTTAAATTGGTTGCAAATGAATCAACTAACTGAATTCATTACTCTACTAATATTTAGATACTACTCCATCAACTAATATTTAGATACTGATATTTTTATCTCTACTGTTTTTGAGTCACTCAACTACTACTCTCTTCATTTCAGATCATTTATACCTGGTGAATCAGTACCTATATCAGTTCTTCTTCTTCTTTTTTTTTTTTTCCAATTCAACTGAAGCATGCTAATTGTAATGAGTAAATTTCTTATTGTTCTCTCAGTTTGCTTTAAATTTTATAGCCATACACTTATCCCTTTTGGGTTGTCTATTTATTTTTCCCTGTTCTACTATGAAGTCATGCTTAACAGTGATGAGAAGAATTCCTTAACTGTATTTACCTTCCTAGCAAGACTTTTTAGTTCCTCTTTATTTTCTCCTCTACTCCTCTTCTTTTGCTTCTCTTCTCTGATTCTTTCTCAGAAGCAACGGTAGGGTTTAGGAAATAAACCCTAATCTTCTTTTTTGAGAAATTTCTTAATCTTCTCTTTCTTCCTCTTCCATTCTCTTCTTTTCCACTTTTCTTTCTCCTCTTCTTCTTCTAATCTCTTCTTCTCTTAGAGAAAATAACCGTATGGTTTTAGAGACAAATGCAACCCCATAGCTGCTTGCTTGCTTATATGTATACTTAGATCTAGTGTATGCTTGCACACCAAAGTACATACAACATACAAATCAGGAATCTCCAAACAGCATACCAAGTCAAACCATAACACACACACACATATATGTAAACTCATTAACTCATAGAAATATTGATGAAAGATCAAAAAGCCACTCCTCAACAATGCCTCAAGTTATGTGCAAGCAGTGGATGTTACAGATGGCTTTCTTGAGGGCACGAGCTTTCAATACTTTTGTGAGACAGTTTTTTGTGCATGGAGGTCACTTGATGGGATTGCCCCAATGTCATGTTACTCCTTTTTTTAGAGTTGGTGATGCGTTTCCCAAGTAGAAAATCGCCGATTCGTGTTCCTGTCGATTTTTGGTGGCATACCAAGCGAAACGGGGTGAAACAGGGGAGAGAAATGAATTTTTTTTTAAATTTTCATTGGTGATTTGTGGCGGCGTGCTAGCGAAACGGAGTGGTGTGCCAATGAAATTTTGTCAAAATAAAAAAATCCCAGTTTTGGCCTTTTTTTGACTCTTCCAGCATTTCACCGGCATGCCGGCGAAATTTCGTTTCGTGGCATTGAAACAGTAAACCTTGTTTTCAACAAGGTGCCCTTTTTGAGGAATAGTCCATGTTTCATGGTAATTCTTTTTTCATATATGGTAGTTTAAGTGGAATTGAAACAATATGGACAAAGGCACTTTTCATGTGGTCTATGCAGCTGCCTTTCTTATTTGAAGGACAATCCAGACCATTCATGTCAGCCTCTTGGTTGTGGCAAAAATATATCACAAAGGTAAACATCATTTCATTCTTACAGAACTTTTTTCTTGATTGATAACAGGTAAACTTTATTGTTATAATTAGGTAAAATATACAAGACAGATAATAAATCAGAAAAAAAAATAACAAAGGAGGTAGAAACAGAGAAGCAACAAGCTATAACAGTATTACTGAAGTTTTTCAAACAGTCCAGTGGCTCCTTTTGGGGCCCTTGTGTGGTGGGAAGGTTCAGAAAGGAACTTACTTACTGTCTATAAAGTTTTTATTTGTTGGTGATCAGTTTGAATGGATATTTGTGAGTGTTTAGGTTCCAAATAGATTGTGGATTGCAGGAATGTTCTGAGAAAAACTTATGGATATTCGTAATAGAGGGAAAACGCCTTGGTATATAATTACTAGGGATTTTAATGTTATTAGATTTTCACATGGAAAAGGAGGAGGCGGTAGAATCATAATAAACAAGTGATTTTTGGCAAATTATTAGTAATTATGAGGTTGTAGGATATCAATTAGGAGGGCAGAAGTCTTATTGTCTTGATGTGTAGGGACAACCTGTTTGCTGTAGATTGGGCAGGATCCTTGAATCATAACTTTGAGACCACCACTTTCCTAATATTGTGTAGAACTCAATGCTGACAATTGTTTCTTTCATGATTGGAATTTGTACCTACTGAGAGTGTATCAGGGGCCCATCACTATCTGAATTGAGATATGTGATTGTCATGTCCTTTACGGGAGATTTCAGGAATGGTGGTCAAAAGGGGGAGTAAGCATAAGTGCATAGGTGGGCTTAAGATTTATTCAATCACTTAAGGTCATCAAGTTGATGAACCTAGGAAGACAGCTGTGAGCAGGTATTTGGTTTTGCTGGGGGGGGGGGGGGGGGGGGGGGGGGGGGGGGGGTAAGAAGGTTAGGGAAATACCTAAAAGAGCATGGATGGAGTCTGTCA
Source organism: Buxus sempervirens (assembly GCA_947561395.2). Taxonomy (NCBI): domain Eukaryota; kingdom Viridiplantae; phylum Streptophyta; class Magnoliopsida; order Buxales; family Buxaceae; genus Buxus; species Buxus sempervirens. The sequence continues at coordinate 4,772,502 of OX387195.1, forward strand.
AAAAGTATTTAGATACCCATAATCTGACTGAAGATATGGTTTTTGACAAATTGGGATCAATGAATGGGATTCGTGTTGTGAGCACCAACCAATTGGGATTAGGCATTTGGTTAGTGACTTAGGGTCATGATGTACAATGTCAAGGGACAAAATAGGGATAATGTGTGGTTATTTCAACTAAAAAGGAAAATGCAATTACTTGATGGTATCAAGGAGTAAAATAGAAAAGGATATGAGGACTATAGACCTTAATGAAGTTGTAAGTAGGTAATTTAAAGGTCAGTCACAGGATCTTTCAAGGAAAGAATGGAAGAGATAGGTATAAAAATTGAAGATAACCTGGGTCAAGGAGGATAATATAATATCTTCCTCTTTCCTTAGTTGATAAGTTTCAGGAAAATAAAGAATGAATTAGATGTCCTGAGTATGAATGGGGAGGAGGTTATGATAAACAGTTATTGGATATCGCTTTTCTCATTTCTTTTCTCTAAGCATTTGGAATGGAATTTCAGTTTGGCACAAAAAATTTGGAGGATTCCAGGATATGAGAGGCACAGAGGGGATGGTTGGAGTGGAAGTTTGATGAGGATGAAATGAAAAAGGTGATTATGGCACTTTAATAATAATATTGAGGTAATATAAGCAACATTTTATAGGAGTTTCAAGGAGATTCATGGTAGTGGGATGTTTAATATTTAGAAAAGGATGGTGATGTGGAGATAAGGGTTTTTCCACCAATCAATCTGTTTATGAGCTTGAATAATATCATTCCTAAGGTTTTTTCTGTGGGACTAATGAGGTGATAGGTACAGTAGTATCATGATATCATGGCGTATTTATGCATGGAAGACAAATTCTAAAGGTTTTAAATATTCATCATGTCTAGTTTACAAGTGTTTTTTGATGGGAAGGTTTACAACAAGTGCATTACATCTAGTTTACAAGTTAGACTTGGACAAGATATATGGCAAAGTCGAGTGGGCTTTCTTGGAATTAGTCTTAGAGTGGAAGGGCGGGCTTCTTTGAGGGATTCTGGGTTTTCGGGGATTGGGTGTGGTTTTTAAATATTCATTGTGTGATTTGATAGGAACATTTGATTTTATAAGAGGAACTGATTGGGTGTGGGGAGAAGGTTTTAAATATTCATTTTGTGATTTGACAGGAACATTTGATTTTATAAGAGGAACTATGAGAGAACACTTTACTTTTGTCAAGAAAACTTATTCACTTTCCCCTTCCTTTTTGTTGTGGTAAGTGACGTCCTTATCTTATTTAGCAACGTTGTGACGTTGGGATTGATCATGGAGAGTGACACATCTAGTCCATTTGACTAGGGCATTTGCAGTGAGCTGATTTGAACATCCTGTTCTCTCATGGACCAGTGTCAGCAAATGAGCTAGCTGACAGGCTAGCTAAGGGATATATATTAGTCCAGATGATGCTTTCAGAGATTCTGTTCTTATTCCTTTCCTTTTTTGTGGAGCTTTTGCTTTTATTGCTTCTTCCCATTGTGTTAATGAAAAATCATTACTCAGAAAAAAAGGTGCATCATCTTTGTCTTCCACCAGCTTCTTGTCTACATCTTCATTTTGCTTCTGAGTGTTGATGTTTGTATTTCATACAGAGGCTTGAACATCAACTTAGATGGTGAAGATAGTAGTCTTTTGAGTGGTGACATCAGGATTAAACCTAATTAATTTGGGACATTCAACTATACAAAAATCTCATCTTCGGTCTGCCATAACTGTACAATGTTATCTGCTGTAAACTCCTTCGACCACTTTTGACTTTTTTGTCCATAGCCTCTTTTATGTTTTGAATCATGATGCTTGATAGCTAACCTTGATCTTGAGTTCTGTAGTTACATGATTTAGTTTGAAAACCTCAAAACTAATACCATACAAAGAGACTTCTGTGGTGCTTATAGATGATGCATTCCATTAATTAAGTACTCTGAAACAAGTATGATAATGTCAACATTTTCCCTTATGGATGCAAGCTAAAATTTCTTGTGTGAAAATTGTGGATGATTCAATCCAGCACGAAAGAACTTTGTAAAACGTATGGTAACCTCATAATTTTTTCCTCTTAGGGATGCATAAGCTAAAATTTCTTCCACATGTAAATATGGAGAATGTAATTGACCTTTCAACTTCACATTTGTATTCATTTCATTTTTTTTTTTGGATGAGTAATTAGAGTATGAGTATATATAATGAAGATATATTTGTCTTCATTTCTGCCATCACATATAACTTCATTTAATCAACTTTCAGAGGAAGCTTTGATTCTACTTGTTCTACGAGCTTGCTGCAGTCTCCTTGTAAGCCATTTTGCACCTCTGTCATCTATCTAAGTGAATTCACGTCTTCCCTTGCTCCATTCTGTTAGGTTGATGTTCATTGATCAGCCTGACTAGTTCTCTTAGACCTAAAAAAGTTTTGCCTCATCCTAAATATCTGGATCTGCATTCCTTTTAACACTTTTCACCCTCCTTGGAGCATTTTTTGTGGCCAGTTCTCTTGGGTTGGTAATGGTGGTTTTGCCCTGATAATAACAGTTTCTTTTGCTATTTCATTTGAAGTTGTATTGGGTAATGCTGTTTTATGGTAACAGGGCTTATGATGGCAATGAGTTATCAGTGGAAGTGGGTATGCACTTGTGGTAGTAATGGTGAGTGGTGACATGAGAGAAATAACTGGAGGTTTTAGTGGTATCACTGGAAATGAAAGATGTGAAGGTAGGGTTTGTTTTGATGGTGGTAATGATGAATAATGACAGAAGTATGTGACAGGGAATGAATGTTAAATCAAAAGAAACTCCTTTCTGACATGGTGAACAGTTTATTATTGGTTTTTCAGATGGAGATCATGGGACCTAAGGATGAAAGTGCTGAGTAATGATGAATAATGACAGAAGTATGTGACAAGGAATGAACGTTAAATCAAAAGAAACTCTTTTTTGACATGGTGAACAGTTTATTATTGGTTTTTCAGATAGGGATCATGGAACCTAAGGATGAAAGTGCTGAAGGTTGAAAAAGTTTCAATGAAAATGGGTGAAGGCAATTGGTCAGAAGTTTGCAGCTGTTGATTCCATGTAGGATGTCAAGATGATATGAGATAGGTTGAAAGGCCACCGTGGTTATCGCTTCTGGTTTGTACAATGTTCTAAGTCCAAGGAGGGAGGGTCACCTTTGCCAGAAGGATTGAGTCGATTGACTCCCATATTATTCAACTATTCACCTTTGTGCATATTTTTCTCCAGGAGAGTTATAATTCAATTTGATGAATCAGAATTTTACTGCATTAACGCATTGAGTTATATACTTCTATCTGGTGAATAATATGGTAAAATGCTCTTTTATTTCCTACCAACAAAATTATGTTGGTTGAAATTTGGATCATTTTTGTGAAACTTACAAACTCATCTTATATTCTTCACTTTTTTATGTCCTACCAACAACTTTTTGTTAGTTGAAATCCAGGTCATTCTGTGAAAATAATAACCTCATCTATCAGAAAAAAGATTTTTTTCCCCCTGGAATCATTTCTGTAAATGTATTCATTCATCCAAAAGTTTAGTGGAACAGATTGTTATGAGTTGATTGTGGGCCAATCTAATCACCTTAATTGTATCCCCTCTTCTGTTGCTCAGGGTGCTTGCGACATTTAGTCTGTGTATCCAAGATGGTAGAAATTCCTAATTTTTGTTGTAAAACAACACGTGTATGTAAAAATACATTTAAGCTGAATGTTTGTCTTTACTTGAAAATGGTTCAAATTGTAGGAAGCATTGAAAAGGAGGCTTAATGCGAGAATAGAATATGCAAAGTTTCTTCAGGATACAGTCAGAGAAATGTCAAAGGAAGTCCAAAACTCACGAAGTGGAGAGAATAAGAAAACAGCAGAAGATCTTGATGAATTCTTGAATAGGGTAAATGGTATTGATGTATTACTTTAGTTGTCGTCTATATACCGGTTTACTCTTTTTCCTTCGTCTTTTTTCTGTGACTGAATCTGTATTGTAAATCGTAACAGGTTAGGAAGGGAGCCCATGTATCTAATGAGGAGATTTTAGGCTTTGCCAAATTGTTCAATGATGAGTTCACTTTGGATAATATCAACAGGTTCACAGTATTGTCATATCATTCAGTATTCAAATTCATGTATTGCTGGATTTAATTTTTCATGACATCTCTTTGATGTTTATGATATTCTGTTGTTGTCCTAATACTATGCTGGTTACAGGCCTCGATTAGTTAATATGTGCAAATATATGGGTATCAACCCGTTTGGAACAGATGAATATTTGCGTTTCATGCTTCGGACAAGACTCCAACGGTGAGATAAATGATGTAAATTTTACTTAAGTTCCATATCTATTACTGAGTTCTCAGTTTGGGGCAGTATGATTTTCTTGTAAAGGTGGCATGACAACCTAAGTATGTGGAATGCGCTAAAGAAAATTACTTATTAATTTATACAATTGTTTCACCTGTCGCAGCTATCCTGATTGAGTTTCATCATGCTACTAATTGTCTTGATTTTATGGTTCTAACCTTTTATTTATGTACCTTCACTTTGTGGGGCAATAGTGTTTGGACATGTTTAACTGACTGATTATGTTTATGCAACTAGCTAAATTGAAACCTAAGGGCATTACTGTATGCTAATTGTATTCTGAAAGTTTGAGGCTTTTCGTTGTCGCATATGATAATTGCCATTCTTATATGATTGAACATAGCCGGGTATCTTAAAGTGACATTATTTTGGATTGAGGTAGCCACCTATAAATGTTTTAGTAGATGAATCAATTGATTCAATCAAATATTTTAAGGGGCAGATCCTTTATAGAAAATTCTAGAAGCCGTGGAAAAATGTGGAATGATGATTAGCACATAAAGGATGAAGAGTAAATTGAGAAATAAGAAGAGAGGAAGTTGAGACTCGAGAGATAAGAAGGAAGAAGAAAGATAGGGGGGCAAGGAAGAGGTTATTTTTGCCTTTTTCTTTTGTGGTCTGGGTTTTATTTTATTTTATTTTTTTGGAGAAGGTGGAGGGTGGAATAGTTGAGTAGAATATTTTTTGGAAAGTAGGAATGCACAATAACAACAGAGGAAAGACTGCCCCAAACAACAAAAGAAAAAGAAATGTGACTACATGGTGCAAGGAAGTTATATTGTCTTTTACACCATCTCCGCGAACATATTTCCATAAACATGAAGTCTCATTTAATCCGATTCTTGGCAAGCTGATTCACCATCCTGTTAGCTGATTGGGGCATTCTTAAGGAAAAAAGGTTCATTATAGATGCCATAGACCTAGCTAGTAGAACACATGAGCAAGCTTCACTAAGAGCATCTCAAGGGTTTGGTAAGCCAAGAGATGATAGTAGAATAGGCCCTCTCCACATTCCATAGATAGACCACTTACCTCTTTAATACTCACTAAGAGAAAGCTAAACCTTTTGCAAACTCATTCTTTCTTTAGACATGCCCACAGAAAGCATTTATAAAAGGATTCTTGTGATTTCTATGGATGCTTACAATTCTTGATGGTCCTGAGTTACTTAAAGAGCTTTTAATAAAATTCAGCTTGATACTCCTAATTCAGGGGCTTTCGAAGCTACCCAAAGCCTCTCAAATGGAGGCAAAGAAAAAGCCTCTACCCTCTAATCCCTAAAATGCTGCTGAAGATAGCATCATTCAGGGATGGGAAAGACACATGTTTAATGGCTTGATGAAAATCAACATCTTAGATGCCTAATTTCCTGGCAGACTCAATGCTTTCCTAACGTTCAGTGGGGTAGTAGAACTAATGCCCTTAAATATCCTCCTATTCCTTTGATTACGGGTAGATGAAAAAATTGCATAAATTCGATGACAACAAAGGAATATATCCCTTGCAAACCTAAAACTAAAGGTCTCCACTAACACTTATGCTAATTTTTGCCAGTAACCCCCACACTTCACTCCCTCACGGTGTAAAATGCAATCTTGATGATAATGATGTGATGCAAACACTAGAAAATCTCAATTCTATGCCATAATGCAATTACAACAATATCCAATTCAATACTTAAACCAAACCACAAATGAAATACATCAAAGCAAGTCAAGAATCATTAGAAATCCAATAGACCAATAATAGATATGTTTAGATGCATTTAGAACATTTACTTCAATTAAATTCATCAAAAACTATATTTTCAGATTATGTGTCTCTTGACTAATCGATATTAATTACTGATTATTCGACCTTGTACATCAATTAAGCCCCTAATTAATCAACTAAGTCCAGTGATTAATCAATGTATTCCACAGATTAATCGGAACTTTGTCGATTAACTGCAGCAATCAATCAACAATCTATCGATTAATAAACCAGAGAACAGGCTCCTAAAGATTGTGTTGTTGATTTACTCCATCGATTAATTTACACTTTGTCGATTAGGAAACCTGAGAACTGGTTTATACATGGATGGATCATCAATTAATCGACCAATGAATGTTGATTAATCAACAAAGTGAATCCAAAATTTCTATGAGATTTTTCTTCAATGTTCTGGAATTCATACCTTCATTATTCACACATGTACATTCACTCCATTAACTTAGAACCTCAAACTCATAATAACAAACATCAAAACACACAAAACTACTATCCAATAATCATACATATTCTTATACACTTTCCATGGAATTTTGCTTGTAATTAAACATATAAGAAGAATCCAATCATATTCCACATTGTTTTCACATTATAATCATTCATCTCCCAATACCAGAAAATGATCACGTGATTCCACTATATCAGAAAATCAAGTGCAACTACAACATGATTCTCAATGCATTACACTTCATCATCATGCAGAAGATACACACTAATATCCATCTCATGCAAGCATTAGACCCATGATAAAACATGCAATTTGTAAAGGCCAAAGTCTCCAACCAAAAATAAGACCGTAGATCCACCTACCTTAGTTACAAAACCTCCTATAAAAGCTAAAGCCCATGAGTCAGTTTTTCCAGATTTAAAGAAAAGTCTCTTTTCTTTCCTTTCTCTTCCAAACGTCCAAAGCACCTTCACCAACTTCACATGTCCAGCAACGCCCAACAGTCCTCTCACGTCCACTATCTCTTCAACAATAAGATAATGCTTTTTTTTTCAAAATAAATAAAAGGTATTTATAGGGTTTTATTATAAATTGACGTTTCCAAAATGCCCCTAGCTTATTGATGGGCTTAGGACTTGCGTTATTGTTCTATTTAAGATTCAAGTTAATGATTAAATTATCTCTTAAGCCTGTCAAGTCCATTAATTAATAAGGGTTTACTTAAAATAATTAGTAAAAGCTGGTTTACACCCAATGAAGTTTTGGGTCATTACATTCTCTTGTCCTTCAAAGAATTATGTTCTTAGAATTAAGGGACATACCTCTTACTCGAAGACATGGGATAATTCTTTTGAACTTCATCTTCCAGCTTTCATGTTGCTTCCGACTCTTTGTGGTGGTTCCATTGAACTTTCACCATGAGAATGATTGTAGTCCTTAGCACTAGCTCTTTATGTACCAAGACGCAAAGAGTAACCTCCACATAAGATGATTCCTCTTTGAGCTGAATTGATTCTCAATCAACTATATATGTTGGATCTAGTTGATACTTAAACAACGTAGATATGTGGGAGACATTGTGGATTAGTGAAAGTTGTGGTGGTGAAGCAACTCTATAAGCCACACCTCCAACATGCTCTAAAATCTTGAAAGGGCCAATGTACCTTTATGCTAACTTTTCATTCTTTCTAAAATTCATAACGCCAATCATTGGAGATTCTTTTGAGAAAACATGATCACCAAATTCAAATTCCAGCTTCCTTCTCATATATGCATAACTCATCTGTTTACTTTGAGATGTTCCAACTCTGTCTTTTATCAACTTAATTTTTTCAGTGGTCTCTGCAATTACTTCTGGCCCTAATTCTTCTTTTTCATTAGGTTCCATCTAACACACTGATTATTTGCAAGGCTTTCCATAGAATGCCTTGTAGGGTGCCATCCCTATGATAAATTGGAAGTTGTTGTTGTGTGCAAACTCTTGGAAAGGAAGATGTTCATCCCAACTACCTCTGAAGTCTAAAACACAAGCTTGAATAATTTCTTCTAAAATTTGATTCGCCTTCTTAGTTTGGTCATCTATTTGAAGATGGAATGCATTAATGAAGTCCAAGTTTGTGTAAGAGCTTGATGAAGACTCCTCCAAAATCTAGTTATAAATCTAGCATCTTGATCAGTCACTATGGACAAAGGTACTCCATGTAGTTTGACGATCTCTTAGATATACAATCTACTAAACTTTAATAATGGAGTAGTAGTATTAAATTGCAAGAAATGAGCACTCTTCATCAATCTATTCACAATCACCCGTATAATGTCCTTACCGCTTCTAGTCTTTGTAACCAGGAAATGAACTCTATGGTTAAATAGTCCCATTTCTATCCTGAAGGCTGAAACCGGCAAAGGATGCAACAAAATTGTTGGCGTTTGGTGCTTAACTTTAACTGGTTGACAATAGAATATACGGCCACAAACTCTGAAATGTCACTCTTCATATTGTTCCATCACCAATACACCTTCCTTAATGTACTCATAAAAAAAAACACCTTCCTTAAGGCTTGATGCATCTTATTACCTCCTAGATGTATCAAACAGCTTGATCTATGTGCCTCCTCCATAATCTCATTTCTGAGATCATTGACATTTTTGTACATACAACCTACCCTTGAATCGGATGACACCATTAGTCTCTTTGATCCAATTTGATTTCTTCTTTGACTTTACCAAGTTCTGCAACCAACTGTCTACCTTCTTTGCAAATCCTTTGAACTAAAGTCGTTGTAACTGTAAGTATCATAATCTCTAAGGTGGCCACATGACTAACAAAATCTACACCAGATAAGTCTACCAAAGTCATCACGAATTTCCATCCCTGCACCATAAGGTGAAAACATGATTTTTCTTCCTGTTCAATGCATCAACAACTCAATTGAATTTTCTTAGATGGTATTGCAATGAAAAGTCATACTTTTTTAGGAATTCTATCCATCTCCTTTGTCTCATGTTCGGCTCCTTTTAAGAGAACAAGTATTTTAAACTTGTGTGGTCTGAAAGCAGCTTCAACCATTTACCATATAGATAATGTCTCCAGATCTTCAAAGCAAACACCACTGATGCCAACTTTATGTATAGGGTAATTTATCTCATTTGGCTTCAACTATTTGGAAGCATATGCTACTATCTTACCATCTTACATAAATGCACACCCAAACCCTTAAAAGTGAAGCATTGGTGTAGATGGTGAATAATTGTCCATCCCTAGGTAATATCAGAATTGATGTTGTGGTCAATCTCTTCTTGAGCTTCTCAAAAGCTCAATCACAATCTGAAGTCCAATTAAATTTAACACCTTTTCTAATTAATCTTGTTAAAGGAACTGCAATTTTGGAGAAACCCTTAATGAAGCGTCTGTCATAGCCAGGCCAATCCCAAGAAATTCCTCACATCAGTGACATTCTTCAGTTTTCCCCACTTCAAAATTGTTCTACATTGTAATGATCCACAACGAGTCTATCCTTAGACACCACATATCCTAGGAGTTTAATTTCTTCCTTCCAAAATCACAGTTCTCTGCCTTAGCATACAACCAATGCTATTTCAAGGTTCAAAGTGCTGTACCTAGATGTGTTTTATGCTCTGCTTTAGATATAGAATAGAGGAGAATATCATCCATAAATATGATGAATAACTAGTCTAGATAAGGTTTTAATATTCTATTCATGAGGTCTGTAAACATATGTAGAGCCTTGATCAATCCAATAGGTAAGACTTTAAACCAAGGATGGAAATTTCGCTTTTCATTGAAATGAGGAAAAATTTCCTCATATTTCCCCAGTGAGGGGAATGGGGGAAATATGTGTTTTCTTTTATTTTTTTTTGGTTTAAAACATTAATAATAAATTGATACATGGAGAAATCTTGGGAAATACAGAGGAAATCTGGGGAAGTTTGGGAAAATCTAGGGAAATTTCACCAAATTTAGTTAACATTTCGTGAAATTTTGCCGAAATCAAGGAAATTGGGGAAATCTCGTTTTTCCCATACGTTTCATGTTGCTAACCTGGCTAAAACGAAATTTCGCCAAAATATCGTGAAACGTCAAACCATGCTACAAACTCATATTGACCATAATGTGTCATAAATGTTGTTTTAGGATACCCTCAATTTTTAAATGGCGGTAACCATATTTCAAGTCAATCTTGGAGAATAATTTAGCTCCCTTTAACTGATCAAACAGATCATCATTTTGTGGAAGTGGGTACTTAAACTTTGTTGTCATCCCATTCAAATTTTTGTAATCAATTCACAAGCGGAATGACCCATCCTTCTTCACAAAAAAAACTGGTGCTCCCAAGGGTGAAACATTTGGTAATGAATCCCAAACTCAATAATTTCTCTATTTGATTCTTTATTCTTTTAGTTCGATTGGTGCCATTTTGTAGTTGTTCAAAGAAATAGGAGTTGTCCCTGACACGAGATTAATATAGAAATTGATCTCCCTCTTCAGTGGTAACCGATGTATATCCTAGAAAACATCCAAATAATCCTGAATAATAGGAATATCCTTCACTAAGCTATCATTAACCACATGCACTATGTTTAGGTTCTTTAGCTTCAAAATCCTATTATTAACTGCTTTGACCTTAAAACAGTGATTCATTAGGCATTTTGAATGTCACCATCCTACCATAGCTATCAATTTCTGCATGGCACTTTATTAACCAGTCCATACCTAATATAAGAACATTCAAATTTACCAATTTTTTTCCTTTCTATATCCAACTCATAGCACATAAGATCTACAAATCTCATTCAAACAAGCACTACCTCCAACAGGACCACCCACCATCGAGTCGTCAACATATCATCCATAATGTCCATACACAATCCAATAAAGATGCAAAAGAGATGGCTATGAAAATGAAACAATAAGATGCACTAGAGTCGGATAACACTTGTGCAAGGGTATAGAAAAGTAAAATGGTACCATGTAGCATGGAATAATCATGAACCTCATTGTACTGCTACTTATCTTCCTCTTATATGCACCTTGCTCTCTCTGCCAAAGTGATGGTATGTACTTTGCCTTTAATTGGCCTCTGCTATCCTTGAGGTGGTGGATACTGACATGGAGCTTTGCACTCTCTAGCAAAGTGTCCAAGTTTCCTACAGTTGTGGCATGCCAGTATTGGTTTTGGACTGGGGTTGCAATAGGCTCAAATGCTAACTTTGTATTATGACCAATGGCACCTTAGGCTCTTGGCATCTTTCCCATTGCAACACCTGCTTTTCAAATGCCCAAAGATTGTCATTTCTCCATAGGTCTAGCACCACTTTCTATACCTCCATACTCCAGAAGTATCTTTCACTGTCTTTCTCCACCTCTTGGCACAATCCATAATGTTTGCATAATTAGTGAATCTATGCATGACCAATCTCGACCAAATATAGGGCTTGAGTTCGTTTTAAACTTGATAGCCTTAGCTCCCGAATCAGCTATCAAAGCAAGAGACAACTGAGATATCTCCTCAAACTTGGCCTCATATTCTTCCATAGACATATTTCCTTGATGTAGATTCATCAAGTTCTTAACTTGATCCAACTGGTGACTCTTAGGATAATGTTTTGTGGTAAAGGTCATTCCCCATCATCAATGAACCTTTTATTCCAACACGAGGATAGCAAACTTCAGCTTTTGCTCAATCCAACACAAAAGATCTTCTCAATATGATCCAAATGCGATCTAGCTTGCATTGGATCTATGGAGCCTCTAAATCTAGGGGAATTGAGCCTCTTAAATTTTAGAGAGATCTGTTTTTATCATTGCAATTCGAATTCCCAATTGCTCCTACTGCTGCATTTGACATTGGGTGCACTGTAGTCTGTACCACCTATCCCATATCTCCCAGCAATTGATATTGCAACGCCCTGAATTTGGGTCCATGCCCCAATGCACCAAAACCCGAACCCGAAGTGCTACTATGGGCCCAAAGCATCTAATACTAGACAAACAATCTCATAAATATTATCAGAGTGCTAAAAATAAAATTCAATTAATCAAATCTAAATCATCAATTAAGTGTGGATAAGTGAAACATCAATCCATCTCAAAATAATAAAATCACAAGTTTGGTAAAATGGTTACTATCTCATTCTCTCTCATCAATTAAACCAATAAAGTGACAATAATGATAAACAATTATAACAACCTCAACAATCTAATCTGGATAATAATAATATTCCTTGATTCTGAAATCAGTAAACTCCCCTTGTGTATCAACCCCAAGGTCGTCCTTACACGTATCAGTTGAAAATGAAAGAAAATAAAACGTGAATGAGATAAGAATATCCCAATAAGCAGAACATGCATGAATAAACAGTTTCTTATAATAAGAAAATAGCATTTAATCGATTAAATAAATGGATAAACACGATATAACCTCATCAAAAAATCAATGCTTAATTAATATAGCTCAACATATAAATACCATCTCTGTTTTGTGGATATTAGTATATTACCGACCATCAATATCATGGCAACTATCCCAATAATTAAAACTCAACATACATTCCACAATATCCACTATATGTGAAATGTCAACAATATAATTCAATATGTGAAAACAATCTCAGTTTCATACTTATTCTCATAATCAAATCATAATAGATATTGTAGGACTCATGAAGAAAAGAAAGTATTTGAAAAGATACTCTGTATTTACTGTACCACCTTGCGACTTATGAGCGGAGTCAGTAAACACAATTCTCATTACCAGCAATTGGGATATGAAATATGGAGCCTGGACATCAACTTATTGTGCAAGAACTCACATACCGGCCACGATAATCTTAGTATAGAGTCAGCACGTACCACCCAAGCATGCAGCCATGTAAATCTGAACATGGAGATGACTGCTAGTCAACACATACAAGGTTATCTCACCAGCAATTGGTATATGAAATGAGACCCTATTATACATAAAGATCTTCCAATGCAAACTAACTCGCAAAAGAAGTGCAAATGCAAACTAGGAGTAACCAACCAAAGGAGAGACATCTTCACTCTTTAGCTTAACCCTATGGATCCATACGCAGCTATGCCCATTAGACACATTTAAGGATAAGTCACTCAATATTAAAACATTTTAGTAGAAAGTGCCTAGTGGCATATAGGGTTTTCAAAGCTTATTTAATTCTAAACCAATAACTCAACATACCCAAATCTGGTACAAAACCTTCCTAACCAATTCCAATACTCAAAACACATTTAAAACATACTTTTACAGGTGTAGGAGTCAACCAATTTGACTTAAAACAAATTTGAGAACCAAAACTCTTTTTAGAACCAAAACAAGATCTATTTTAGTAGAACGTACCCAAAATCTTTGTGAAATTGTATTTTAGTATTCGGCTAGTGAAAACATCTCAAAAACATCTTGATCTTATTTGTATGTGTTAGAATTGCCCAAAAATCAATTTAAAATTGAAAAGTACACAAAAATGTCAAAATCAAAAATTTGGGCTTGGGCGCTCAATGTGGCGCTTGAGCGTCCTTTTGGGCATTCTAAGATTTCTAAGTTTTTAATTGCTGCTTGAATGGGTGATCAATGTGGTGCTCGAGTTTTGAATGTTCTGGGTTTAATTCCTTGGGCGCTTGATTTAGCGCTCAAGCGCTATATCGGGCGTACAACTATTTTGAATAAATCACTCTTAGGTTTTGAAATTCTAAAAAAAACACAGGCTAGGCGCTCGAGCCTTTTCGGGCGACCTTGATCATAGCAGGGCGTTTGAGTTGGCGCTCGAGCCATAACTCGAGCGCTCGGCTAAATTCGCTACTTCGCGAATTTCTTGTATTTTTCTGATTTTTCAAGTTCAAAACTACAAATCATGAATCTAGCTTCCTAAATCAATCTAAATACATCCAATATCATCCATCTAACATTTCTAATCATTCCAAACAAAACTAATCAAGGTTTTTCATCATATCTATAAGTTTCCAACAAAATCCCCAAGTAAGTCATGAAATCTGATATACTATGAACAGTATATTTTCTACACTTTATTCTTTCATGTAAGAACATTAAAGCTGAACGAAATCACTAGAGCGAATCATCCAAAACGTGTTCAAATTCCAAATGTGTGGCTAAACAAATATCATGCTTATTTTGTTTGAAGGAAAGGTGCTACTTACATCTCTCTCAACCAAGCACAATCAAACTTCTTCTTCTCCTCTGAAAAGCACAATCATATCTCTTCAGCAACTGATCCAAAGCCTCCAAATCCCAACAAATAGTTGCACGATATGGTTTTGCTTCTTTGCTTCTTCGGCCGTCAAACACCAAAGCTAATTTGTAGAAAATTCTCTCAAACACAAACGCACGCATGATTCACTAAAACCCTATTTTATTTGCTTTGATCCCATGCTTCTCACATGTATCGATTATCATATACCCATCCAATATAATTTAAGATAATACCTTAAATAGTGCTTACCTTTTATCTCAAGATCCGACAATGGGATTTGCATCAAATTCTGGATTTCTTCCTCCTCATGATCACATATATAAATCCAATCATGGATTTAGCAAAATCACCATAAAAATCAGTTAATAATTAATTAATTAAATCTGGAAATTTCGGGTCTTACAGATATACTTCCAAGTAATGATTATTACCCTCACCTTCATGTTTGCACGTGGACCTCTTCCACCTCCTACCATCTGTACAAGAGGAAAATATTATGCCCAGTGCAAACAACAAAACTTGATCGTTCCTTCACATGCACCCATGGTTCAAAGTATCGTATCGACGTGCCGTATCGGACGATCCAAAAATGGAAACGTATCGAGGATACGCACGGATACGCACTAAAATGGTGGATACGGGTGGATACGGTGGATACATAGATTAAAACCTATCTAGATAGAAAGATAAGTTAAAACTATGTTAAATAAACATGTTTCTAGCATTATAAGGCTATACAAAGAATATCTATGCATTTTAGAAGCAAATAGGCACACGCGAAAATGAATGAAAATTATAATAAAAGCTATAAAAGGTTAAATAAACAAATAAATAAGGTTAGAAAATTTATTCAAGTAATATAAGTAACACATTAAGTTATTAACACTTAAAACATCAAAATCAACAATAAATTACTATCATGAAACTATATCAAGAAGCATGTAAATGGCATCACCAACCTCTCTTAATAAAAAAGGTGGAACCAAAATATCAAATTTGATAAAAATATAATATTATTTTCCTATATTTTTAATTAATATTCAACAAAAACAATTATTAAAAATAATTTTGTTCATGAAAAAAAATGCAAGAATCATAGGGATGATAGATCAACCCCATGTGAATCCCATATAAAAAATTGAACACAAACCGTTAAGGTTTGTATAATTTTTTTCAAAAAAAATTGGAATTTTCGTCCCTTTTTTCCATATTTCAAAAAAATTTGATTTTTTACCTAAAAACACAATTTCAATCTATCGATTTCACTTGAAATTGATAGATTCATACAAAAGATTGTTAAATCATGCTTAAATATGAAAATATAAAGATTTAGAATGAAAAAAATAAAAAACCTAACATACCTCTCAAATCTGTTGACGAATCTTAATTTGGTTGTTTGATTCGTTGTTCAAACTTGTTTTGAAGAATTTACACCACTAATTAGGTCGAAAATGGGTTATAATCAAGGATCGACTTTTCGGCGATTCGTGGTGCGCCGCTAGGCGGCTGAAACGAAATTTGGGCGAAATTCAGTCGAAATGGTCCGAAATGGCCAAAAACAAGTTTTTAGCGAAATTGGCGGCGTGCCGCCGAGGTGCCGCCGAAATGCCATTTTTGAAAAAAAAAACATAAGTAAATTAGACAAACACAATAATTAGCGAAATTTTCGGCGTGCCAGCGGCGTGCCAGAATTTCTCCAGAATTAGCAAAATTCTGGAGAACTGTTGGCGAAATTTAGCGGCGTGTCGGCGAAAAGCCAGCGAAACGCAGGTAGGACCATTTCGAGGCCATTTTTCGTGCTGCTGACCTAGCGAAATACGAAATTTCGAAACGGCAAACCTTGGTTATAATCAATGGGGTTTGACAAATTTTTGAAAAGATTTCGTATGAAAGAGCTATTGAAGTTCTTGTAAAGGGTTGTTTCCACGTTTTTTAACGTGGAAGCCTATTTTAAGGGGCTGTATTGATCGATACAGCCCCTGTATCGACTGTATCGACTCGATATAGTCGATACACTCGCGATACAGACATGAGTATCGTGCCGCTAGGCACGATACTCGATACGTATCGTGCGTATCGCTCGATACGGCACGATACTTAGTACCCTGCATGCACCTAAGTGTTCCGAAGGTCTCATCTAGTGCAAACCTCAACTCTAATACCATCTTGTTACACTCTAATGCCATATTAATAAATAAATGAATCTATATTCCTATTGTTATTGTTATTATTATTATATTTAGTGCTCTTAGAACATGACTGTGACTCCCATTCTTCCTAACTGGAAATCAGGCAGATTTATTTTTCCCAAACACTCAGTGCACAGATGTCTTATAACATCAACGTAAATATAACAATCAAGATTGTTGCACTTAAGACCCAATAAAACGTTAATATATCAGAGTTAAGCAATAACCTATTCAATCTCAATTGACAATAGAACCTCTATTATATGACCTATCATAATAATCCAAATATTTCAATATCCAAATAAACTAACACCTAAATAACTATCCTGCTTTGAGCAGACCATATTGATGCCAGAACACACTGATCAAAGTATAATTTCGATTTTATACCAAATCCTGCTCCTAATCGTGATCTACCTCTTTACCTACCAAACATAAGAGTAAGCATTGCTTAGTAGGCTTCATCCTATAGTCTCAATTCGAATATGAAACTTCAAAATTTTATAATATGTAGATTAAAGCATAAACAACATAAGATAGTGTATCACAATGTAAATAATATGTAATTATGCAGTGATGATTCTAATGCAACTACATGCAATTCCAAGAATGCATGTAATTTTCTTAACATAATCTATGTATGCCATGCCACACATTCTGCAAACTTATGCACAAAATATGAGGTATGAAATGCAATATGAAGTTATTTTCCAACAGTAGGGTCCATCCTCCTTACCATACGGACATCTGCAGTGTACGATGCTGTAAGCCCATCCCCCCAACAGCAAACAACATGCCATGATATGTAATGTGATATGTTTTAGAGTTCCCTCAGTAGCACACACTTCTAATTGTAAAGTCTCTCACATACCGGGTGGACAACTACAGTATTTTGTGTGTATATCGTAGTTCTATGGGCTTTCAACCGATCGGAGCATAATGCTAGCCATTATTTTTGGAAAAGGAATACACCCACAGCTATCCCTGACATCCTTGTGATAATTTTGTCTCTAAAACAAATAGCGGTTTCATTTATATCATATACGAAACAATTCTCAAGTCATGGTTTTTCCACATCTGCTGATGTCCTCACTACGACATGTAAGGATAACCAATAGTATATAGGATTGTTCGTCACTGTTGGGCATACTCCTCACACCTCCCACAAACCATAGAGTTGTTGATGTTTGTTGGATACTAATCCTCACACCTCACTCTCTCTCTGTGTAAAATGAAATATAGATGCGTTAAGAACATTAAATTAGAGCATTATGAATGAAATACATCAGAGCAAGTTAAGAATCATTATAAATCCGATAGACCATAGTGTATTTAGATGCATTAAGGACATTCACTTAAGTTAAATTCATCAAAAATTGTATTTTCAGATTATGTGTTTGTTGATTAATCAACCATACATCGATTAAACCCCCAATTGATCAAGTAAGACCAGCGATTAATCGACCGAGTCTACTGATTAATCAAAACCTTGTCGATTAAGTCCAACAGTTAATTGGCAATCTGTTGATTAAGAAACTCGAGAATAGACTTCTGCAGACAGTTTTGTCGATAAACTCCATCGATTAATTGTCAGTTTGTTGATTAGGAAATCATAGAACAGGTTTCTGCAGGGATTTCTTCTCTAATAATCGACCAATGAATGCTGATTAATAGATAGTGGGAGCCAAAATTTCTACATTGTTTTTCTTCAATTTTCTGGAATTCCTACCTTCGTCATATCAAACATCAAAGCATATGAAACTATCATCCAATTAACTTTTAACCTTAAAATCATCATAACAAACATCAAAACATATAAAACTATCTTCCAATGTAATCATACATATTCTTATACACTTTCCCTAGAATTGTGGTTATAAATACCCATATAAGAATAATCCAATCATATTCTACATTGTTTTCACATCCCAATAATTCATCTCTACCAGAAAATGATCACCTGATTCCACCATACCAGAACATCAAACGCAATTACAACATGATTGTTAATTCATTATACTATCAATAACATAAAATGAACCCAAGAATTACAATTCATCTTCATGCAGATGATATGCACCAATATCCGTTTCGGGTAAGTATAAGGCCCATGATAAAACATGATATTGTTACGGGCCAAAGTCTCAAACTGAAAATAAGACCATAGATCCACCTATATTAGTTGCAAAACCTCCCGTGAAAGCTCATCCCACGGGTGCAGTTTTTTCATATTTGCAGCAAAGTCTCTCTTCTCTCCTTCTTCCAAGTGCCTTCTCTCCTTCTTCCAAGTGTCCAAGGTACCTTCACCAACTTCACACGTCCAGCAATGCTTAGTAACTCTCACGTCCACTCTCTTGAACAATAAGATAATGATTTTCTTTTTTAATACATAAAGGGTATTTTTATTATAAACTACCTATACCATAGTGCCTCCCTTAACTTATTAATGGGCTTAGGACATGGGTTATTGGTCTAATTAAGATTTAAGTTAATGATTAAATTGCATCTTAAGCTTGGAAAGTCCATTGATTAATAAGGGTTTACTTAAAATAGTTAGTAAAATACAGGTTTTGCCTCTAATGTAGTTCTATGTCGTTACGATATGCCTCGTTGGTGATCTTGTTAAAAGTTGCTGTTCATATGAAAGCTTAATCCTACGGGGTATTTCTGGCTTCTTGATATGAGATAAGGAGAAAGGAGGAGAGAGGATGCCATGTTGCTATGTATCCAATTGATGATTGAGGGGAGAAGATCCCATTTAGTTAAGGGACAAAACCTTAAGGTGTGGCTTGTGATGATCAATAAACATGTCCATTAAGGAAGAAAGTTCCTTCTTTCTGACCATATTTCTATTTTCTAATTGATCTTTCTTAAATCCACCTTCTCAAAATTACTATCTCCTTTTATTTGATCTTTCTTAGATCCCGTTTAGTTAAGGGACAAAATTTTAAGGTGTGGCTTCTGCATAGGTCTTATTGTACATTCCACTTTCCATTACACACACACACACATATTCATTACTCATAAAAAAAATCAGTATCTCTTATTATTTTCTCTAACTTACCTGTTACGTTAAAAGGAGATATTGAAAAGATGGAGGAAATAAATCTAGAGACCACGACAAAAATGTAAATTGTGTTAACTATTGTGCATCATGTTTGAACTCTTATGTATACTGGAAAAAAAAAAGAAAATTACCCTGGTAAATTTAATGATGATAACAGAATGGACAAATAGTATAAATTTCTACTCCTTACACTACCCTCAAGTTGGTAACTTGGTATATACATGATTATGAAATGCTTATACAACGAATTTTCATGTACTATGAGCCGTGGATCCACTCTTATGGTTTGAACTTTGAAGTCATGGTATTAAAATTACTGTTGGTCATTTTGATGAGCATATGAATTGGGCAATACATTTAGTGACCTTAAAATAATTCAAAATATCTTAAAAATAAATTGTAAATGCATATCACTTGTTTTTCCAAATTTATTTGCATGCATATTGTTTTCATTTGTTTTTAGTACATATTTTATTAATGTTGCATCATATTGAATATGTGATTTGAACGCTTTTAATTTACATGCAATATATTATTATTATCTATGAACTAAAAACAAAAATCTGAAATCATTGTTTATTAGGATTAAAGTAAAACTATTGGGAAAATATGAACTTATTTCAATAAAAACCTCAAAATCTGGTCCAAATATTAATTACATTTAGTTCCAAATTCCAGATATATATATTTTTTTGATGAATTTATTAAATTTTTGATGAATGGTTGCTAAACATGCCATTGATGTGTAGGTGCATACATGTGTAGCTAGGCAAGGCTTAGTGGCACTTTGTAAGAAGTACCTGGATTTATACCATATAAGATGTCAAATGGTTATGTATTTGCTTTGTCTTGTTAGGATCAAGAATGATGATAAGATGATTCAAGCAGAGGGTGTCGAGTCCCTATCAGAAGCAGAACTTCGCCAAGCTGCTAGGGAAAGAGGCTTACTGGGATTACTTTCTGTTGATGAAATGTGCCAACAGGTTTTTCTCAATCCTTTAGTTCACATATTAATCGTTTCATGAAGTTTAGTTCATTTGAGTTTTCTCAATATACACTAAGTGGTGTCTAGAATGCTATATTTCACTTATATTTGCATTTAAATGTCGTATATCTAATTCTTTTATTGTATAATGCAACTTATTAAGAACCTGAAATTTTATCATAAATTTAATTTCTTGTCATTTGTTGCTTTATTTAAACTTTAAAGTGGAAGTTCATATGGCTATCAGTTAGTTATTCTCTTCGAATGACTTTGCAATCTCTTCAAGCTCTTAACTCTTTTTTATTTTTTACTAATTACTAAGAAGGAAAAAAGTGAATATTATTCTAATTTGTTCCACTCTTGAAGGTTACTCATTGTTTGCACCTTTCTTCTGAAAGAAAGTATTGCAAGTGCAAGGTCTTAAGCCATTACAAGCTCAAGGATTGCTTCATTTGATTCCTTCATCCAAAGCCTTATACGCCCTTATTTGTTGTTAAAAATGATTTTTCTAATTGCTCATGTGTTGTTTTGGGTTTATTAGAGTATGTAGTTTTGGCGGCTCCATAGAAAGGCTCTAAGCCAAATGCTTTAGATAAGAAGAAGAAGAGGTAGGGGGTTCTACTCTTAAAGAGATTTATCCATAATTAAGATTTCAATTCTTTGTAGTTAGGGGATTTCTCAGGGTTTTTGCCATTACGAAGTGTTTGCTTTTGGATTAGAATGTTTCTCAAGGATATCATCTGGATAACTGTGTGGTGTTGCCTCTTCTTGTTGGCTCTTTTTGACGATATAATCTTTGAGTTATGAGATAAATGATTCTGGTTACGCGTGTTTGTGTGGCTTCTCTTGGGACTTGGCTTTCTTGTTATTTCTGTGTGATTTATACACCATGGTTTGTGTCTTCTTTCTTGGCTCTCAGCTTGGTTATTATTTCTGTGCATCATGGTCATACTGGAATTTCTTCTACTGTATTTTATTGAGAATGTAGCCTTACAATTGGGAAAGTAACCTAAGTATCTGTATTATGATTTTGATGGTTTGCTATTTATTCTTACTTCTCTGTTTATATTTCAAATACTGCACAACCTATAATCATGATAATTTTTTCTCACAGCAGATTTGTAGAAGGCAAGTATCTCTTTTGGTCCAATATCATTTTTGTTAAAAATAGAGTTCATCTGATTCTTTTTTGGTTGATTTGGCCTAATCTTCCTATATTCGTGGATGATTAATGTGCATTAATATTTGTACTTGGTGCTCATAAAACAGAATACATACAGTTAATGAGATTTAGTATTCTTAAGCTGGTTGGAGAATGAGTACATTTTTTTACATGCCTAGATGTAATTGTGTCTCTATTTCTATGTATGTATTATTTGATTTTATCATTGCTAGCCATTTTGGTGAAATTTTTCTGATTTCGGTAGGTTACAGAATGGAAGCCACTGAATTCCTAAGGGTTCGAAAAAAATCCTCTGTTTAAGCCAGCACTACTGGTATGCTGCTTCGTGCTGGTTGAAACTGTGATGGTTTTGATGGAATCCCCATTGTCCTGTCAATTTCCCCATGGTTCCATACAGCAATCTGCGTGTGCTTTTGTGGGATCATTTAGAAAAAAGAGATATGGAGAAAGAGGAAAGTGGTGAGAGAGAGAGAGGGGGGGGGGGGGGTGAGGAAGGGGTCTATGTTGGCCTTTGGTCCTCGCTCTTGCTTCTTCATCAACAGAGTGGAAGAAGGATGAGACATATCGAGGAGGGGTAGTAAAGGGGGTTGGATTATTACTTTATTAATGTTTTTTTTTCTGTTTTGAAAGTTTTTTATTCATAACAGAGAATATATATATATATAGGAACTTCCTAAAATAAGGATCGAATATTCCAAAAGTACTTTTATTTCTATAAAATTAGATAATGATTAAGAACCAATAAAAACTGAAGATGGTGAAGAAATCCCCGATCCAGTTTCAACTTTAATTTTTTCCATAGCAAAAATGTATTTAGGAGATCCATAAAAAATAAAAGATAATTCATCTGAAATATTATTAAATCTTAGATGTAGGAAATTACAAGATTTTCTTTGGTACAAAGATATTTTCTTATCAGAGGTTATGATGAGAAAAAACAGAAAACTAATAGTGGAAATATAAGTAAAGAAACAATAACAAGGATCGAATAAAGGACCCTATATAGACTTTTAGTTTCCGCCGTTTGCCTTCGCAGACAGAAGAACTACTCCTCGGCAGTGACGGTTCTGACGTCTATAGTTGCTAAGATCGGATTGGTTACTGGAATAGGCGGGGTGTCCTTAAACGATTTGATATTGTAATAAATGGAAGCAATAAAGAAATAAATAAAGCAATAAATTAATCAACAAGAATCGTGATGCCAATCATCGACCATGTAGGCGATTAACAATCGGATCCCAGGTTTTTGGACTTTGATAGAAAATAACGCAGAAAGTAAATAAAATCAATATCTGTAAGTCCCAACACCAACCATAAAGGCGGTTTCTATCTAGACCACTAGATCTTGGTGCTCTTGTGTGTGCAAAAAAGTATTTGAAGAAATAAACTTGAACTCTTTATTTGATTTAAACTAAAAAAAAAGTACATGAGATTGAAAGTACAGCATTGAAATTGAAAATACAACTTGATTAAAACTAGACATTAAACTTGAAAATAAACATAAGGAGATATGAGAATGGAGGATTGGGAAGAAAGGTAGAAGTCTTGGATGAATGTAGGTTTGAGAAGAAGATAGGTTTAAGGACTTACGAGATTTGAAAGGTTGAAGCTTGAGGTTGAACCTTGCTTGGATACTTGGATACTTGAACTTGATTATTGAAAGAAGAAATGAGAAGGGAAGACAAGAGAAGAAGGAAGCTTGAACTCAAAATGAAAGACTTGTTGTAGAAGGAAGAGGGATGGCCTATTTATACACAAGGGATGGTCATGGATTTGAAATAAAACTTTAAAGTCCGGAATAGTAACTTGAATAATAGAAGTTATTATTCACTTTTTGGAAAGAATCCCATGTGTACAAATGGACAAAACTTGCTTGATATATGTCCTTTGTCCTGTTCATGTAGTTTTATTTTGCGAACATGGCCTTAGCTTGATGATGTGGCATTGACTTGATGACGTAACATTGACTTGATGATGTGGCTTTGACTTGTTGACTTGGTTATGACATGGCGATGACGTGGCAAATTGATGACATGGCAGTTGACGACATGGTATGATGTAGCACTTGTTGGTAATTCTTTAAATTTGGATTTCAAAATCTTCAAAGTCTGAAATGTAGTTTTTTTACTGATTCATTTGATTCATTCTTGTTTAATTCTTCTAATGCTGCTAACAGTTGTTTCTTGTATTCTGCTTTTGTTTTTGAAGTTGCTAATGATACTTAGACTTTGCTTTTTTGTGTAAAAAAATTGTGATTGATCTGATGCTTGTAATTGGCATGTTCCTTGCTGAAGCTATCTTGAGATTTGGTTGACATACACGTGTTTTGCATTGAATCGGTCCCACCACTTGATCTTGAATTGTCTTGCTAAACTCGGAAACGGGGAATCATTTTGAGCAATTATATAATCCTAACAAAGAATCTATGACATGCTGAAATTTATGTAGAAAAGGAAAATTTGAGGAAAAAATTGAAGATGGTTGGATTGGGTCTTGTACTGACTATGAAACATGGCATATCCTTGGGAAGTTGGAGGAGGAAAAATTTTATGAATAGGTGCGAAATAATTCCACCATTCATAAAACCATGCGGGGATTGATTCTTTGAAATTTTTTCTTTGAAAAATAAAATAGCCATGAATGATTTGAAGGTCTGAAGAAAAAGGCATTTTACCAAGCTTGAATGTAATCCCAATATGTATAAGTTTGTGGATTGAATTTATGAGAGAATGATTTTGATTGTGATGGATGACAACACCAAGTAGTCAAATTGTGAACTTGAACAATTTGGCAAGTAGAATGAGTAATGACAGAATTTGGATCTTTGGGATTTTGATGATAATGTTTAAAAAGTGCAGAATTTGTATCTACTAAGATAAATTCATAAAATTTTTGATTTTCAAAACGATTTCTCATTGGAAATTCTGAATTTTGATGAAAATAATTTTGGGAAACTTGATTGGGATTATTTGAATAAAATTCTCTTTCTATTGTTAAAATTGGTAAAATTTTTTGTTTTGGAAAATAAGGAGAATGATTTTTTGATTTGAAAATTATGGGGTTAGAAACCTCCACAACTTATTCAGATTTTGAAGGTTCTGCAACTTCTTTCCCTTTTGTATTTTTCTTCACAACCTTATTAAATGATTGTGATGCAATTGATAATTGGTCTGCAGGCACATATTCTTGGGGTTCTAGTTGCATCTATTCCATCTTGAGCTTTGCCTTTTCTTCTTGTTATACTTGATCATACCATGATGATTTTGAAGTTTGGGATTGGTTTGATTGTGAATATGATTGAGGAGTTGTGAATTGTATTGGAGTTGATTGTTGAACTTGCTTGGGTTGATTGTTTGGATTAAGCTTGGAAAACATTGTTGGCAATTGTCTCGGCATGATTGCCTGGTAGGAATCCTTGGGTTAGGAAATTTGAAGCCAAATTTTTAACATCTTTTTTCCAAACACTTTTTGCTACTTTACAATCAACTCTCAACAAAAAATTTTGATTTAATAAATCTGACTGAAACTTTGAAATGCATAAAAGAATTGATAAAATTTCTTTTTTAATTGTGGAATAATTTTTCTGGGCATTATTCCAAGTCACTGAAGTAAATTTTATTAACTATTCTTGATTATATATTTTTTGTTTAAGAATACCTCCATAACCTAGATCAGAGGCATCGGTTTCTATTACTTTAAATGCTTTTGGATTTGCTATTGCTAACATAGTAGATTTTTAACATTTTCTTTTATTTGTTTAACGATTTTTGTATGTTTATTTGTCCATGGTCCTACATTTTTTCTAAGTCTTTTTCTTAATAATTCTATTGGTTGGTTTAAATTTGGATAATAATCAGACACATAATTTAAACTTCCTAAGAATCTCTGTAATTGTTTTTTGTCTTTTATTTCATCTGGAAATTTATCTCCGAATGAAAGTGATCTTTCAATTGGCTTAATTGTGCCTTGATGGATGACATGTCCTAGAAATTTTATTTTGGTTTGAAACAAGGCTACTTTAGGTTTTGAGACAACTAATCCATTATGCTTAATTATTCGTAAAAATTGATTTTGATGTTTCCAATGCTGTGCAATTGATGAAGAAAATACCAAAACATCATCAATGTATGCTATTGTAAAATTGTCATATTGATTAAAAATATCATTCATAATTTGTTGAAATTCGGATGGTGCATTTTTAAGACCAAACAGCATTACATTCCACTCGTAGTGTCCAAATGGAACTGTAAATGTAGTTTTGTGTCTGATTCTGTAATTTGAATTTGCCAAAATCCAGATTTCATATTGAATTTTGAAAATATTTTTAGTTCCATGTAATATTTGTAATAAATCTTGTTTATTTGGAATTTGGTATCTAATCCATTGTAATGCATTACTTAAAGGTTTATAATTAATTACTAATCTTGGAGTTATCTACAAAATCAATACTGCAGATCATCTCCAAACGAGAAGGAAGTGGCTATCATTATCCCCGAATGTATGTATCTTATGTATGAGGCAGGGGGAGTCTGTAGACCATTTTTTGATTCACTGTGTGTTTGCTAGAAAGTTATGGAATTGTTTTCTTTCTGACATTGGTTTCTTGTGGGTGCTGCCTAATAAGGTGATAGACTTGCTACATCAGTGGAGATTCCCTGGTCTGAGGAGGAGAGGCAAGATTTTGCATAAGTTGGTGTTTCATGCGATTTTATGGTTCATTTGGAAGGAAAGAGACCGCAGAATTTTTGAGGATAAACACTCCCCTGTTATCGAAGTTATTGAATTTATCAGGTTATCGGTAGCATTGTGGGCTTTGCAATATGATGAGTTCAAGAGCATTTTTGTAGCGGAAATTGTGAGGAGTTGGAATACTGTATGCTTCTCATCTTCGGTTAGGGTAGCATTTCCACCCTTATGGAAACCTCCTCCCGTTGGAAGCATAAAGCTAAACTTTGATGGATGCTCCTTAGGGAATCCAGGTCAGGCGGGTGTGGGAGGGGTGTTCAGGAACCATATGGGTGAGATTGTTACGGCCTATCGTGGGCCTATTGGAGTGACAGACTCCAATAGGCCCGAGCTTATGGCACTTATCACAGGTTTACGTTATGCACATTATGTGGAGTTACAGGAGTTTGGAATTGAAGGGGATGCGGCTAACATTATAAGATGGATGAATAGCGATGACGCAGGTCTGTGGAGATATTTGGAGCTAATTAGAGTTGCTAGATCCTTAGTGCGTGGTTTGAATGTCTCATTCAAACACGTATTAAGGGATGCCAATGATATAGCTGATAGTCTAGCAAAGGCCGGGGCTAGGAGCCAATCTCTAGTATTTGGGGATAAGGGTGTTTGTATGAACAGTTACTAGTTTTTACTTTGAGGGGTGCCCTTTCTCTTGGCACCCTTGTATTGCTTTTAGACTTGTATTCTTCCTTTTCTTTATATAAAATTTCATCACTTATCAAAAAAAAAAAAAAAAAAAAAGCTGAACAACTCCGAGGAGATTCGCTTGGCCTAATTATATTTTTATCTAATAAGTCTTTAATTTCTTTTTTACAATATTGTAATAATTCTTGATTCATTTGAATTGGTCTAGCTTTAGCTGGTATTTGGTCTTCTGTAAAGCCTTGTTTATAAAGTAGACTAGTTACATGTTTTTTCCTATGCCAAAAAGCATTAGGAATGTCTGAGCAGACTTCTTTTTCTAGCTTGAATCTGAAATTGTCTATTTGTTGAATTAGTTGTGGACTTTGTAACTATTTTTCTATGTTTTTGTGTTCAATTTTGTCCTTTAAAAACATGATTTGTTTCTCTTTTCTTTGAATTATATCTCCTTCATTTGTTATTGATAGTTGTCTTAAAATATCTAGTTCTTTTGTTGCTTGTTTTGTAACAAAATCGAAATTTATTCTTTTTCCATTTCTTTGAGTTTCTAGACCGTTTTCTGTAACACTAAAGTGTTGGATTAGTGTAAGAAAAGGTGTTCCTAAAATTATTTGCTTACTTAAATCTTTAACTAGCATAAATGGTGTTTTGATACAAATATCGTTATTGTATATATGTACGTTTGATAAATTGTAATTTATTTGTAATCTTGATCCACTTGCAATATGTATATTGAACCATACAATTTAAATCAGCTCCAGAATCAACTAAAGCTATTGAATTAAAAGTATTATTTATGACTAAATTTATTCTAATGAACCACTTTCTTTAATTTATTCTTGAAATTATATCTAAGAATTGTTCGTTTTCTATTCCTTTTGAGGTTGAAGCCATATCTTCTTGTATATTGTTTGGTATATTGTTGTTCATTATTTGATTTTGTAAAGTATTTGTTATTGATCTTATTTCTTTTAATTTTATTTTTATTTGATTTATTTCGTGTTTTAAATCTTGAATCCTAATTTTTTCTTTTGGTGAGTTTTTAAATCTCTTCATTATTTCTTTGAAATCATAAATGTTTTGTTGTTTGTTAAGTACTTGTCTTTCTTAATTTATTGCTTTATTAAAAGATTGTATTAATTTTTGTAAAATATTTTTTCTTTCTTGTGGATCTTGGATTCCATCTATTATATCTAATAAGAAAAATTGTTCTCTTGTAATCATACATATACTTGGTTTGTCACCACAATTCATATGTATTACCTCATCTTCTTGAATTTGATTTATATCTTCATTTTATATTTCTTCTACTTCTTCAATATCTGAATCTTCTAATATTAGGATATTTTCTAATTTATTTTTTAATTGTTGTGATAATTCTAGTTCATTCATTTTTTGTTTTAATCTACACTTGTTTGCATAATTTCCTATATAACTACACTTGTAACAAGAAATTTCTTTATTAAATTTTTTGAATGATCTCGACTTATTTGGGTTTTTAGAAGTACTAGTCTTTGGTTTATTATGTTTAGGTTCTTCTTTAAATTTTTTATAATGTTTATATCTTTTAGTAGATTTTCTATATTTTTGGTTAGATTTATGATCTTTTCCTTTTGATGGTAATTTAATATTTTCAAAACCATATTGACTGCAGAATGATCCTAGTTCTTTTTTAGTTGTCAAATTGTCTTTCTTAATTTGTTGTTTTAATTTTAAATTTGTGCATATTGCTAATCCTTCAGCATTTATAGCTGTTATTAAATCTCCATAAGTTAGTTTATCATACGGGATTAATCCTTTATATTGTTCTGCTACTTTTGATTTTATTTTTGCAGAAAAGGATTGTGGTAGTCTAGAAAGAAACTTTTCTTTCTAGAAGGGTTGGCTACAATCATCTCTTATCATAACCTTTGATAAGAAAATATCTTTGTACCAACGAAAATCTTGTAATTTCCTACATCTAAGATTTAATAATATTTCAAATGAATTATCTTTTATTTTTTATGGATCTCCTAAATACATTTTTGCTATGGAAAAAATTGAAGTTGAAACTGGATCGGGGATTTCTTCACCATCTTCAGTGTTTATTGGTTCTTGATCATTATCTAATTTTATAGCATTTAAAATATTGTACTTTTCATCTTCTGTGAGATAATTATTCCACTAAGCTTTTAGATGACCAGTAAATCCTGCAATTAAAGTTTGAGCTATTGCTTGATTTGAAACATTTTCTTGTTTAATTTTATATGCAGTACTTACCATTGTCATATGTTGTAAAGTTTCCATGATTAAATGTTCAGTTTTTCCATCAATGTTCCATTCATATATTGTGTGTAGATTATAAGAAGCTTGAGTAAATTGGTTTTTTTCTTCAAATTGCATATCTGGGAAAGTTGGTCTTTGATACAAATTTCTTTTACTTGACCATTCCATTTTGTTTATTTCTAATTTATCTTCATTATCCGAATATTTATCTATTGTAATAACATCTTTATCTTTAGCCTTTAATTGTTTCAGAGTTTTTTGAGTTTCTTGAGTATCTGGTATATATAACATATCTTTTAATCTTTCATTTATTTCAGTCTCAAAACTTTTATCTCTTAATTGTTTTGATAATGATTGAGGTATTTCATGTGATTTAAATATTGGAGTGTTTTTTGATTTTGAAGGTGGAATTTCATCTTGTATTTGAACAATTGTTTTTATTCTATCTATTTGTTTTCCTAAAGTATTTAAATAATTATTTGTAAAATTTTTTTGTTCTATTATATTTCTTATATTTTTCACCTATAATAGGTACCTTATCTTGTGTACTTTGTTTTATTTTAAAAATTGAAGCAGGTATTTTAGCATTTTGTGTATTTAATGTTATTTTGTTTGAGTGGTGGATGTATAGATGTTATAATATTTCTATCTGTACAGTGCCATATTATTGTAGGTTTGTCTAAGATTGATAAATCATCTTCAAACCAGTCAAAGAAAAACATATGGCATTGTATTGTGTTTAAATATTCATAGTATTTTTCTTGTATTTTCTTTCTTTGTTCTTTGTTGTATGTTGTAAAGAAATGTTTTCTTTTTGGTTCATTTTTTTATGAATAAAAATCCGTCTTAAGAAATTCTTTGTCAATTGTAAATTGTTTTTCTATCATTAAGAATTCAGGATTAATTTCTTTTGGGTCTTGCATTTGAGACAAAGTTGGTGACATACTTTGTTCTTCTTCCCTTTCATCTTCTTTGACTTGTTTGTAGATTGGTTGAACTATGTTTGTTTGAGTATTTAACCTTGTTAAATTAATAGTTAATGGAATTGATGAACAAGATCTCCTAGAAGGTGTTTGATAACTTGATGAACCTATTTCTAAATTTTTTAAATTCAATTCTGTTATTCGATTTGATGAAAACTTTATTTTGACACTTCCATCAGTATGTTGGATGACTTGTTCTAAGTTTTTATTTTCCTTTTTTGGAGGAGGAGAAGCAGATTTAATTTCCCATTCATGAGGTAATTTGACCTCATTTCATTGAATTGTTTTATGTACAATTAGATTTTCTTACCAAAAAAAAAAAAAAATGTACAATTAGATTTGAATTTTGAGGGTTTGTTTTAATTAATAAAGTTTCTCCTTTAGGACTTGTAACTTTAGCTAACGGATCTGCCATGGTTGTCATGGCTTTATAATGAATTCTAAATATGATTGCAAAGGGAAGGGATCCCGGAAGCATATCATATCCAGATGATTTAAAATTTAAAACTAAAGATTGTAAAATTCCTGGATCCATTAGAGACACAGAAAAGTTTGGAAAACAGTTGAAGTAGATTGGTCCGTTGTATATACTTGACTCTATTATTCCTAATAGCGAGTCCTTAATTGATTATGTCTACAATCTCTTAAACATAAAATTATTGCCATGTTTAAACCTTGTCTTGTTAAAAGTTTAATTGCTATTTGGACCATTCCTATGAGTATGTAATTGTATTTTTGTCTGTGCTTATCTAATGTATTTTTACTTAATAATTTAATTGTTTGATGTTCACTTGTTAAAGAGATTGTTTGTTCTATTGTTTTGATTGAGTAATTTGAAACAAATTTAAAACTTCATTTTTTGTAGATTTGATTAATTGGTACTTTTGGAATATTCCAATTGTTTAAATCTTTTTCTATATTTGATAAGTTATTTTCTTCTATGTTTAGAGTATATCCTTGAGATAATGTTCTTTGAGATATACTTCGCTTAAGGTAATTCATTAGAATTTTGGTTTATTGGATACTAATTAGTAAATAGTGTTCTTCTTCCCAGACTATCAACGTCTTATGTCTTTTAACAGCAAGTTCCCGGCTTGGATAGACTGCTTGACTTACGGTTAGACAGAATCCAAACACTGAGAACTAAAAAATAAACAATAAACTTCAAATCCTAACTTCCTACCATCACCAATAAAATGGCTCTGATATCACTAAAAACAAGGATCGAATAAATGTTTACCGAGAAGAAAAATAACTACTTGCTTAAAGAAAAGGTTAAAACAGAAAACTAACAGCGGAAATGTAATTAAAGAAACAATAACAAGGATCCTTTATTATTGTTTCAACTTTAAGTTTTTTCAAAAGTACTTTTAAAAATTGGTATTGGAGAATATATATATATATATATATATATATATATATATATATATATACCAACTTTAATTTTTTCAAAAGTACTTCCTAAAATAAGGATAAAATATTCCACTGTATGTGGAACTTCCTAAAATAAGGATCCTTTATTAAAGGCTAAAGATAAAGATGTTATTACAATAGATAAATATTCGGATAATGAAGATAAATTAGAAATAAACAAAATGAAATGGTCAAGTAAAAGAAATTTTTATCCATGACCAACTTTCCCAGATATGCAATTTGAAGAAAAAAACCAATTTACTCAAGCTTCTTATAGTCCACATACAATATATGAACGGAACATTGATGGAAAAATTGAACATTTAGTCATGAAAACTTTCAACATATGACCATGGTTCAAATTATCGTATCGTATCGCACGTATCGCGGGATACATAGGCACGATACACTACATAGGCACGATACACTAAACAGTTTTGAGATACGAAGAGGTTGATACTTAACGCTGTATCGACTGTATCGCTCGATACAGTTGTTAAAAGTAGAGAAAAATGTTAAAAAACGAAAAAATAGTAAGTTACGAGATCTCCCTTTGCTCTTTACTGAAAAACCTAATCCAAAATCCGTCAAACCCCTTTGTTTTTAACCTATTTATGACCTAATTCATACCATAATTTGTTCAAAACAACTTTGAACAACGAATCAAACAACAAAAGTCAGATTCGTCAACAGTTTTGAGAAGTATGTTAGGTTTTCAATTTTTTTTTCATTTTAAATCATTATATTTTTATATTTAAGCATGATTTGACAATGTTTTGTATGAATCTATCAATTTCAAGTGAAATCCATGGCTTGAAATTGTGTTTTTGGGTAAAAAATCAAATTTTTTTGCAATATGAAAAAAAGTGACGAAAATCTGTATTTTTTTGAAAAAAATTATACAAACCTTAACGGTTTGTCTTCAATTTTTTATATAAGATGCACATGGGGCTGATCTATCATTCCTATGATTCTTGCATTTTTTTCATGAATAAAATTATTTTTAATAATTATTTTTGCTGAATATTAATTAAAAATATAGAAAATAATATTATATTTTTATTAAATTTGATATTTTGGTTTCACTTTTTTCCCAAGAGAGGTTGGTGATGCCATTTACATGCTTGTTGATATAGTTTCAATTATATTTTTATTAAATTTATTGTTGATTTTGATGTTTTAAGTATTAATAACTTAGTGTGTTACTTATATTACTTGAATGAATTTTATAACCTTATTTATTGGTTTTTTAACCTTTTATAGCTTTTATTATAATTTTCATTCATTTTCGAGTATGCCTATTTGCTTCTATAATGCATAGATACTCTTTGTATAGCCCTATAATGCTAGAAACATGTTTATTTAACATATTTCTAACTTATCTTTCTATCTAGATAGGTTTTAATCTATGTATCCACCCGTATCCATCATTTTAGTGCGTATCCTCGATACGTTTCCATTTTTGAATCGTCCGATACGGCACATCGATATGATACTTTGAACCATGCATATGACAATGGTTAGTACTGGATATAAAATTAAACAAGAAAATGTTTCGGATCAAGCAATAGCTCAAACTTTAATTTCATGATTTACTGATCATCTAAAAGCTTGGTTGGATAATTATATATATATATATATATATTCTGTAAAATATATTCTTTAAAGAGATACATATTTATTAAAATATAATATGTATGTGTATGTAAATATAGAATAAAATAGAAATATATGTATATATTATATGTATGTATGTATGTATATATCTAAGGATATGTGTTATCATAGAAGTATTAGTATTTTCTGATTTTTATTTCTTATAAGTTTTTAATATTTTTAGATTTCTTAGAAAATTTCAGCAAAATGGCATGAAAAATGCTGGCAAAGTGCTGCCGAAAATGGCACGATGAATCAGAAAAATATAAGAAATTAGAAATATTATATTAAGGGTGAAATACATTAAAAAAACTCTCTATCTCTCTCTCTCTCTCTCTCTCTCTCTCTCTCTCTCTCTCTCTATAAATATATAAACAATCACAAAAGATTGAGCTATGCAATTCTAACAAACATAAGTTGTGTACAATGATCTAGATTTTAAAATGAAAGAATATACAATTTAGGTATGTAAGTAATACAAAATAAACGTAGAAAATAGAAAAAACTAGGGGACTCTCCAACCTAGCAAATAGAGTCTCCTCCTAATTATATCTCAAGTGCATATATTTACCCAAGATACAAGTACTACTGCTCCCATGTTATATAATATTGATAAGATTATTGATGTTTCTACATGTGATACTTTTATTGTTTTTTTTCAATGTTAAAGATGGTGCCAATTAGTGGGAACTTAGGATAATGCTCATAGACAATAATAATTTTCCGGTGTGGGTGGAATGGAAGGTGCCAAAGTTGTTAGATGAATATGAGCAATAACTATCTGTGGGTAGTTTACAATGAAGGTATGGTCCTATAATCTATGGTGCTTGATAATGATGATGGCATCAGTACTAGGTACCATATTTGTGTTGTTTCTAGCAATATCCTCCTTGCCTCTAATACAAATAGAATGAAGTGGTGAATCCAACATCCAAAAAGCCAAAGGTTTTTGCAGTAGCAACATTGTCTGCTCCCTTATACTGCTTGCCCTTCCTTTTGTGCCTTTGATAATGCAATAAATGTGCATCCCTTGTCAACTCTTTGACATAGCCTCTTATACCTTGGTTAATGTCTTATGTGGCATAATTAAATTGGGATTGCCCCATGAAAGGTGTCACTAATGGTTGTTGACTCTATATGCCACCGTTTCCTATTGTGCAGTCATCAATATTATTGTCATCATCACTATCATCACCACTCCCATCACCCTTACCATTACCATTACCATCACTTCTAGGTTGGGTGCTGTTGCTACTTTCCTCCTTGACTTTACTTTGGCTTCACTAAAAGTTTCGTGTTGGGTTGGGGGTACAATCATCACTTGTCTATTAAATGATACGCTACTGTATTCTTCCCCCAACCTCCAATCTCTTATCCTCATCTTTGAAGCAACACATGCATAACATGGCTATTGGCTAGGTCCTATGTCAGGCTTATTGATCTCCATGCTTTTCACCCACTTAGCAAACTTGTCGTCGTGCACCTCATGATCAAAGAATATGTCAAAAGGGTCCTGTTGAATGGTGTTTTTGTGCACCTTCCTCCATTGCCTTAGTTTGAATCTCATGTTTTAGTGGTAAGATAGCTATTTTTGGAGCTTCTGATATGGTACTCTATTCCTCTACTTCCTGTATAACAGTGCAGATTTGATCAAATTCCTTTGACAATCTGAGGGTTTGTTTGGGGACCCTGCCGGCAAGTGCTTGAGGGGCAAAAGCATCAACCCTGTAGATGCTCCACTAGTAGTATGAACAAGGATTTTACAGTGGTTGGATTCTATTGATATGACATCATTGACTCTTTGGTTGCAATGGCGGTGGCTTTATGGAATAAGTCACATAACTTTAAAAAAATGATGATCTGTGAAGAACAAGTGAAAGTGAGTGTATTACATCAATCTCATTTAGAGGTTGTAAGCTAACTCTAAAAGTGTGTTAAGTGCCTAGTGCTCTTCCAAAATTATGCTTTGTAGCAGAGTCTGGATTCAGCTTTGTGTACACTTGGTCACAGGCATGAGTTACATTATGGATTGACCCTAGCCTATGCTTGTGTTGGTACTATAGGTTCAAGTAATAGGCTATAAAAGGTATTTAGGGGAAAAAAAGTGTTTGTCCGATTAAGAAATATCAACTTAAATAGAACAAAACCTAAATCTTAAGAATTAAGGTACAAGATTCACTTTCTGGTTGGATAAGCTGCATGAGAGTACCCATCTATTGTTTATCAATGATCTCATGCACCCACTTGTAAGAGAAGGAGACATGGCCTAATTTGCACCTTCTTAGTGGATATGCAATGAAAGGATGGGATATCTCTTGGTATCAACTATATATAAAAACACAAAAGATGGGCTCTAACAATCCCACTAGGCTGTGCATGCTCTTCAAGAAGCACTTAGAGAGGATAATGTCCTACCTTGCCTTGTCCATAATGGTCTTATTGCAGGGTGATTGGACCTA
Organism: Buxus sempervirens; assembly: GCA_947561395.2. Taxonomy (NCBI): domain Eukaryota; kingdom Viridiplantae; phylum Streptophyta; class Magnoliopsida; order Buxales; family Buxaceae; genus Buxus; species Buxus sempervirens. The sequence goes on from OX387195.1 coordinate 4,808,451, forward strand.
CTGAGTATTTGTAAATGTAAATCTCAAACCATTTTGGTGTTTTAAGATGCTATCAAGAGAGAATTTATATTAAACAGGTGACACAAGGCCCCACCATATCACCTTGCATGCCTCCATTTCATAACAAACACATAGCAATGACACACAAAGGTCATTAAAATTCTTTGCATTCTATAGTACCTCTAGCACTTTCCTTTTCACCTCATTGCCTCTAGCATCAGATCTATAAAATGAGCAGTGTGTGGGGCCCAATAGAGGTTTACCTATTTTGCATTATCCTATCAACTTCACCTCCTCAATGACATCCTTATAGGCATTCTTGATCTTGTCAAAGGCATCAATTGATCTCAGGAAAACTGCTGTCCCCCAATAGTAAAGTATAAAGACGATGATGGACAATCTGGTGGGACCTCTTAAATAATCACATATAAGTGTCACCTGTACTCGTCCTGGTGTGGCAAAAGGCTGCCTATATGGTCTTTGAGCTCCACCTTGTCTACGTCCATATACTTCCCAAAATCTCATTTGGGGTAAGGGAAATGCTTTCAATGTAACGACCTAACCTAGTGAGGTATTGTCCGCTTTGGGCCTAAGCTCGCAGTTTTGTCCTCAAAAGGCATCTCGCTAGTTAGAATGTTCTCCCGGGCTCTTATACCTTACCAGGCATTCATCCGTTTCCAATGTGGGATTGGGATATCACAATCTCCCCCCCCCCCCCCTTTCAGGGCTGCATGTTGTAGTGATCACCTAGAAGTCTGCCAGCCCTTCATGGGCCCGCCCTCATCGGTCCAACCACCTCCTCTGGGCAACGCAAGGGCCTACACCAGCCACGGACTACTAGGCCCGGAATTAGCTCTGATTCCTTTTGTAACGACCCAACCTAGTGAGGTATTGTCCGCTTTGGGCCTAAGCCCGCACGGTTTTGTTCTCAAAAGGCGCCTCACTAGTTAGAGTGTTCTCCATGCTTTTATACCTTATCGGGCATTCATCTGTTTCCGATGTGGGATTGGGATCACATTCAACTTTGACATTTGAACAATGTCAATCATGTTATGGAAGTTATGGAAGAGTATGGAACTAGCTGCATTAGCTGAGATTTGATTGAAGATGAATTTTTATATGAATGTACCTTTCTTTCTCTCTGATGCCACCCTTACTTTACACATTTTTTCAGTTTTTTCAGTTTTTTGTTAGATGATGGTGCAATGATGAATCAACTAGTGGATCTAATAGCCCCTTAAGTTGCATTCATCTAAAAGTCATCCTTTCCCATGAAGTACCACCAAGTGATGCTCCATCCCTCTCATACCCTAGGGTCATAGCTACCCTCTACTCTTTTATTGACAAAATAATTTTTTCATACTTTATGCTTGGTAGATCCACTACTGAAGCTATATTTTTACTTAGATGATTATTAGAAAGGTCTAGAGAAAAGAAAAAGGCTTTGCATATGGTTATCTATACTATTAATAAAGAGAAGAGGGGGAATATTCCCTCCAGATTCTGGCCCCCCTTTTCTTTTTCCAAGCATTGTCCTCCCCAAACAAAATAATCCCCCACTATTTTAAACATGTTGTAACTACCAGGGCTGTATATCTAAGTGGGTGCAGCCCATAGTTATTGATTTAGGAAAAGCATATGATAGGGTTCCAAGAGAATTAATTTGGTGGACTTTGTATAAAAAAGATGTGACAATGAAATATATTGATGTAATGAAGGATATGTATGAGGGTGCCTTAACTAAAGTGAGAATTGTTGGTGGTGAGATAAATGATTTTTCAGTAGGTTTGCATCAAGGGTTAGCTATTAGTCCTTATCTTTTCGCTTTAGTTATGGATGAGTTAATGAGTCATATCCAAGATGAGGTGCCTTGGTGTATGTCATTTGCAAATGATGTAGTATTGGTGGGTCACACTAGAGAAGAAGTAAATATCAAGCTAGAATCGTGGAAAGATACCTTAGAATCAAAGGGTTTTAAAATAATCCATGAGAAGACTGAATATATGAGATACCCTTTTAATACAAATAACAATATAACTAATGAAACTATTAGAATTGACAATCAGGATATCCTTTAAGTAATAAGTTCAAATACCTTAGATTAATGATACAAAAATATGGAGAAATTGATGAAGATGTTGCATATAGGATTAGATCTGGTTGGATTACGTGGAAGGGTGCTTCTAGGGTTTTGTGTGATAACCATGTTCCACTTCAATTAAAGTGTAAATTTTATTGGACATCAATTAGACCAACTGTGTTGTATGATGCAGAATGTTGGGTGGCAAAGAATCAACATGTTTAGAGGATGAGTGTTACCGAGATAAGGATGCTAATGGACTTGTAACAAAACTAATAGGGAAATTTACACGTATATCCCCTGAGGTTTGGGAAAGTGTCACCGACACCCCTTGTGGCTCAAAAGTGATCACTTATTACCCCTGTATTTTCAAAAAGCGTCGCCTACACAGCTACACCCCCTGCCGTTACTTTGTACACAAACGCCGTTGGGTATTTTTTTCAAATTGCAGAAATGCCCCTCTTAAAAGGCTCCCTCTTCGTTCTCCTTCTCCAAGGTCATCCGGTCATGACACCACACCAGACAATGTCTCTTGAGAAAAAATGACAAAAAGAAAGAATCTTCCTCAATCCTGCTTGAAAAAAAAACAAAACCCTAAAATACCTGAGCATCCTATAAGCAACAACGTGATTTGGAGTAGCAATATATCACGAAACTGTAAATTAAGTTATAGAGTAGCTGTGAGAGACTACAAAAGAAAATTTTTTGTGAGCAAAAACCTACAATGAAGAACCCTCTTCAATGGCAAATTCCAAGCAAAAGGTGACAGCACGATACGCTCTACTAGGTCATTCTCTGCGCAACTTCCTTGGCAAGAAGCCTCTCCTTTGCTTTAGTTTTGGCCTGGATTTGGATCCCATGATACCACCGCCCCACTTCTTTTGGTATTCATCACACTTGTCGTTGAAATTTGCCTGAAAAATAGACCAAAATCATCAAATGAAGTAAACACGACAAACTAGAACACCAAAACAAAGGGAAGAAAAACTTCAAATTTACACGATCCCTGTAAAAAAAAAACTGGATAAGAATAAACGCTTCACGGAAAATTTGGTTCCAATCTCTCAGAAACCCGAACAGGAATGGCACTAACCCTCCAAAACGCATTCCTCCAGAAGAAGCTCCTCGTCTCCACGATTCCTATTAAGGTAATTGTTTATTTTCGGTTCCTCTCCATGTATTTCTTGATCTGTTGAACGTTAGGGTTCTAAAATAATTGCTTTTTCCTTTTGGCCTCCTTGTATGTTTGTTTCTGGGGGAAGTGTGTGAAGAGCGGTGGAGAAGTGGTGGTGAGAAGTCGACTGCGGTAGACGTGCAGGAAGAAGGATTTGCATCCGGAGTTCTATGAAGATGCAAAGGTGTACTGCAACGGAGAGCTAGTGATGACGATGGGAGGCACCCAGAAGGAATATGTGGTGGACGTTTGGTCCGGGAATCATCCCTTCTACCTGGGCAACTGATCGGGGTTGCTTGTGGACGCTGACTAGGTCGAGAAGTTCCGAAAGAAGTTTGGGGGGCTCTCCAGGATCATGGAGATACCCGTTCTCAAGGGAGAAATAATCCTCCCCACCAAGCGCAAATCTGGTTCAGGTAAAGGCAAGAAGAAATAGAAGTTCCATTGATGTGTGTTGTAAAGAAAAGCTCAGCAATTTCGACTCCCTCTTTTCTTTTCATATAATTCATCCTTTTTTGTTTAATGGCAACAGGAATGGTTGTCTTATCTGATCTCCATTATGAAGAAACAAGGGCAGAGAAAAAAAATGAAAGGACCTGCATTTCCTTGGAATCGGGTTTTTTTTTTTTTCTCTTTATGTTTTTCTAAAGAGCGATAATGGCGTTTCTTGGTCATTAGGGCATCTTCCATTCGAGTTCTCTCTAAGTTGGACAAGAGAACGAAGAGAGCGTTTTAAAAGCGGGGCATTTCCGCCATTTGAAAAAAATACCTAACGGCGTTTGTATGTAAAGTAACGGCAGGGGGTGTAGGTGACGCTTTTTGAAACTACAGGGGTAGTAAGTGATCACTTTTGAACCACAGGGGGTGTCCGTGATAGTTTCCCAAACCTCAGGGGGTGTTTGTGTAAATTTCCCAAACTAATAAAGACAAAATAAGAAATAAAGACATTTGAAAGTGGTTCGACATAGTATGCATTAGGGATAACATGAAGGAAATTAGGTTAAACTGTTCAAGTGGTTTAGTGATATAAAGCGGAGACCTAGTGATACACTTATTAGAAGGTGTGAGAATATGCATATTAAAGGACTTAAGCGAGCAAGAGGGAGGCCTAAAAAGACATGGATGGAGTCTATAAAACAAGATTTACAAAAACATAAATTAACTGAAGATATAATTTTTGATAGAGCAGGATGGAGAGATAAGATTCGTGTTGCCGACCTCATTTTGGTGGGAATTGGCTTATGATGATTATGATGATGACTTTAAAATTTATATAAGGCCCCGATTGGTTCAATGAATTGGAATTGGAATTAAGAATTATAATTCCAATTCTAATTCATCAAGAATTGGAATTGGGTAGAATTGAAATTATTGTGATTGGATGACAAGAGAATTGAAATTTAGAATTACAATTCCATGAAGAATTGATTTAAAATCCAATTCCACTGATTGGATGAACTTATGAAGAATTTATTTGTATCATTCCCATGTTAATAATAACAACACAAGTGACTGGTTATCATGACTTATCAATTCTATATTTTAAAAACTAATAATAATATAAACTATATCATTAAAATTAAAAGAACAATGTATTTGTTCGCATTGTTAATATTCATAAACCATCCAAAAAAATAACAGTTTAATTACTAAATACTAATCTATATCTATATTATAAAATAAAAAACTATTTAAGTATGCATCTTTATCCACTCCTTCCTAAATTCAATTGGAAGGCATGAGAAATACTCAAACTTCCGTGGATCACTTGTCAGCAAATCACCCGCCTTGATAAGTTGTGACATTTCAAGATCTGGAACCTTGGAAACCTCTTCAAATACTACTTGTGCACTAACTTTAGTAGGCTCATTATTTAAGGCCTTATCAATTGATTGGGCCATGTGGGAAACTGCAGCTGCCAATGTGTCACTTGTACGGTTTCTTTTCCTTAAGGATTGCAAAAGTGATGCAGATGATGGTGCCTGTCGACGAGATGAAGAACCAGATGTAGGAGAAGGTAAATCACTGATATCTATATCATCAAGACTAACATTATTATTAACGTCAGCTCCATCATTAGCCACAAAAGCTTGTTCTGCCTCTTCACCATGTTCTACACCTTCTCCATTAGCATGATCCTGCCCACAAATGATGCTCAAGTCATCCCAGTTGTCAATCACTTTTGTCCGGTAACACTTTGCTTCTATATGAGACTGTTGAAAACAAAATATAAAAAATTAGTACAAGGTAATATACTTTTGTAAAAATTTAAACATTAAACTAAATTATAATATACCTGACAAAAAGCATTCCACACGTTTTCATCATCAACATGAACCATATTTTTGGTGTTGTCCCATCCAAAACCACTTTGCTTGATAATCTCACTAACAATGCGGTAGTGTTTGTCCCAAGTTTTGAGACGAGATTTAATGTTATCTTTAGAAATTGATACACCACATTGATCTCTTATGGCATTTATAGCTGCAGTAAAGGCTGGAGGCTTCCATCCATTTGGTGTTTTATTTCCAAGGTTATGTTGATCAAGGAGAACAATGGTTAGAGAACGATCCATTTCTGTTGTCCATTTAAAATATGATTTTCCTTTCTCTCTTACATTTTGAGCTTGGGATTGAGATCTACCACTTTCCATCTGTAATAATCTACACAGATATTAATACAATAGTTACTTGAAACCATATGCAATTGTAATTTCATAAATAATAATAAATATTGAGCCATACAACTTTTTGATAGAATACATAGGAAATGATATTTTTCAAAAATAAATTAAAACACCATGTTTGATGAGATAGAAACCAATAGCACAATTCAATTTAATTAACAAAAGGAATTTCTCATGTGTTCAAGAATTAAAAAAAAAAAAGATAGTTAAAAGACTAAATAATGCTAAATTAATCTATAACTTTAATTTCTGTTCCTTCGCCTAGCTTGATAGTCAGCATACATGCTCTGAGCTAAATCATCTCGAAACTTTGTCCATTCATTTGTAACTTGAACATTTGTTATCAATGCTTCATTTGACTCTTCTGGTATCTGTGGCTGTAATGCTAACTCTTCATCAACTTCCCTTAAAAGGCCATCATCTATCTCTCGATGCTCATCTCTTACAAAATTGTGTATAACACAACAAGCATTGATTATCCGCACCTAAATTGATGCATAAAAAGATTTTACTTAAACAATAAATTTCTAATTCAACTTTTTAAAAAAAAAAAAGTTGATTAAAATCATTACCTTAGTTTTAACATCAAAGAATGATGGAGTTCTCAAAATGGCCCATCGCTTCTTTAACAAACCAAATGTTCTTTCAATGACATTCCTTGCTGAAGAATGACGAAGATTAAATAACTCCTTGTAATTATTTGGATTATTTCCACTTACAACCCATTTATTAAGGTGATAACGAGTTTGGCGATATGGAGCTAGAAAACCAGGACCATTTGTGTATCCTGCATCAACTAGATAATATTTTCCTATAATTGAAGGACAAATCAGCAACTAAATAAATCATAAAAAATAATAAATTAAAGTAATAAAAGTTTGGAAAAAGTACCAATGGGTACAGATAATGGACAAGGTCTTGTAAGGGCATTTCTTAACACCCTAGAGTCTGAGGCTGATCCTTCCCAACCAGGTAATACATATATAAACTTCATGTTGCGGTCACATACTCCTAAGACATTTGTAGCAATGTCTTGCTTTCTATTTCGATATCGACCTTGATCTTGAAGTGGAACGGTTACTTGGATATATGTTCCATCTAAAGCTCCAAGGCAATTCTGAGGAAAATAGTAAGACATTAGTTTTCCTTAATTTGTAAACTACTAATGTAATTAAGTATTGTGTAGAAATTTTGTTTTTACCTTAAACCATTTCCATTTGTCATCTTCAGAATCATCTCCAACATTATTTGTTGCTTTTATGAAATCCTTCGTTAGTTTAAGTACTGCCCTTAAAACAAAACCAAAATGCCTGCTAATTGTCTCCCCCGAACGGATAAAAATACCCTTAATTACGCGAAACTTCACATCATGGGCAAGGACATGTAAGAACATTGCAACCGATTCTTCTACAGTAATATGCCTTGTATCATATAAACCTCCCCTTCCGCGTAATATTCCACATAGCTTATAAAATGCCTTTTTTGTAAGACGTAAATTATCATAACACATTATGTCATTTCCACCATACAAATGTTTTAAATATAGTTCCCTTAAAATCTCATTATTTCCTATTGGTCCTTTCAAAATATATTTTTCATAATGCCAAACTGTAATTGCTGTAACAGTACAGGCAAGTGCATGTAAAATAAGTTTTTTCTTCTTCTCTTTTCTATCATTGGCATCACGAATACCAACCAATCTATTATCCATCTGCCAAACAAAAAATTGAATATCAAACAACCTATTAATTATGAATTTTGATAATACACATCAAAGCACATATACACACAAATAATACACATCAAAGCATTTTGACAAAAAAAAAATAGCATGATAGAAAAAAAAAGCTGTTCACAAATGTCAAACAAGCTTAACTGTTTAAAACAAATAAAAAAATAGCATGATAGAAAAAAAAAATATAAAGAAAATCTAAGGAAAAAAATCTACTTAAAAGAAAAGGGAGAGAGTGAGAGAGATATAGTACATACACTAGAAATGTTTGAAGGTGTGTCAGGTATTTGTACAACATCTATTTAAAGGTATAAACCTTTCATTTCACATGTTTAATTGCTGAGATACATCTCAACAAGCTTAAAACTCTATACCTTAGGTTTAGATTACACTCTCAACAAAGACAAGCTAAAGAAAGGACAAATTCATAAAGTAGGGTGTTTCACGTTATTTAATATCAATTTTTTTTTTGGGTGGAGCATGTTTTTTAATATTACAAAGAAGACAAGAGATGTCAGAACAAAATAAAAGAATAGGTGAAAGAGAGACTATGGAGGCTAAAGAAAGAGAGGGGTCAGTTTCCCCTTTTTGTTGCAAAGGGCGTACGGGTGAGAGAAAAGTGATAAAGAGAGAGAGTGGGAGAACTCAGAATCGCATCGTCTTGTGCATTAAGCCGAGCCAAGAAGGTTTGAAATTGCAGTTTAATGTTGTGGAATTGGAAGCAATTCAAAAGAGATATCGATTTCCTTCTTCTTTAGATGGGGTGTTATTGGAAGTAGTTCAAAAGCAGCTTTGAAATTGCAGGAAGCTTAAGCCGAGCCAAGAAGGTTTACCTCAAACAGCTTGCTGGCCTGTTGTTCGTTTTCTCCCTCCGTAGTGAGAACTCAGAATCGCTTCCGTCTTGTGCGTTGGCTCTGTATCAACGATTCTAAATCCTACTCTAACAAGAAAGAAGGGTTTGTAAGATGCTACGAAATAGCAAGCTAAGAAGGACAAACAGAGGATTAGACTAAAATGTGAGAGAGAGAGAGAGAGAGAGAGAGAGAGAGAGAGAGAGAGAGAGAGAGAGAGAGGGAGGGAGGAGAAGTGAACGTACTTGCCGTTCTCTGCAACACCACGAACGTGAAGGAAGAAGGAAGTCAGTGAAGGAAGAAGGAAGTCGATGGGTTTGAAACGTGAAAGAAGAAGGAAGTCGATGGGTTTGTTATATCGAATTGCTAATTCTTAAAAACGAATCCCGAATTCTCCTCGAGGGAGCAGGGAATTGGATAATTTTAGATATAGCGTAAAAGGCAATTCCGCAGATTTACGCCACAATTCTATTTTCAATTTTAGAAACTCTAAACAATCAAAGAAATTGAAATTGAGAACCCAATTCCAATTCTTATCCCTAATTCCACCCCCAATTCCCTGAACCAATCGGGGCCTAAATGAATTGTGTCTAATCCCGATGGTATGATATTGATATATGTTGTATAACCTCATTCAAATAGGTAGTTGTCACTTTTTATTTTAAAATACAAATATTCTTAATTTGTTAAAATTAATTTTTGAAAAAAATTAAATATTAGTAAAAAGTAATGAAAATAATTAAAAATGTGAAATGATTTTTAAAAAATTTTAGCACTTAGCACATTTGTAAGGTTAACTTGTGGCTTCTAAATGAGATAGTACAATGGTTTACTGTTTTGAGAAATTTTGCCAATATATCGGTGAAATTTAACTTCTGCCATGATGACGACATGACATATAAGGGGAAATCAAGATTTCCCCATATTTGCTAGATTTTGCTATGTGCGGTGAAATATTGGTGGCATGGTTCGAAATCTATGAAAAAGTTTGCACACGTCCTCTGTGACATGCAAAATTAAGCGCCTCCTCTTCTCCTTTTTTCATTACAAACTTGTTGGATTTGGGACTTTTGGTGTGGTTTTTGTATGGAAAACATTGCGTGTTTTGCATTATGCATGTTGTATTCCAATTTGGCAAAAGAGATTTGAAGAATTTGAGTGAGATTCACGAGGTAAAACCATTTTTTTCAATTTTGGAGATTCAAAACTTGTTGGATTTGAATCAAATTTGAATATGCTGTTCATTGACACCTAATATATCAATATGTGTCATTTTTTTTTTGGAAAAATAAAAATATTTGTTTGAATTATTCAATGGGTATAATGATGCTTGTTGATTTCCTTCGTTCTTCTATATACGATATCCATGAAATAGCTTATACGTCATATTTTATATGCCTTTCCTTCTATTTTTTTGATTTTTTTATTTCACACCTATCTATGCATTATAATTGAATTAAACAAAAAGAAAAAAAAACCCTCAAATTTCATTGGCATGCTAGCGCAATTTTGTTTATGGTTGCCAAATTTTGTTGATGGTCGCTAGTGGTTGGTTAAAATGAGAAACATAAATCCTTGGAGTAAACCACTTACCTCTCCTTGTTCTTCACCGATTGTCATCATGTTTAAAGATACATATGACTCATTTAGTACCACTATGACCGCTGTAGGCAGAGAGACAATGATGTTGTTTAAATAGAATAACACTACTTATTTATGGATTTCTCCCCTAATTGCTTAATAGGGAGTGTGACCATTATTTGAAAATCCTTATAGAAATGAGTATTGATGTTGACTATTTATCGATGGATTTCTTCCCTAATTACTTACTAGGCCCATTCATATTTGCGTTGGTGAAAGAAAATGTGTAGGGGCCTAATGGAGGACCTAACTTGTGATTGCAACTGTTGTATCAGAAATGAGTATTGATATTGGTACCGTCATGGAGGAAGAGAGGGGGAAGGGTTTGGCAATTAATTTTATAAACAGACGAGCCTTGCCTCCCCTAGCCTTATCATGACATGAGCACTAGGGCCTATAACACCATGGAAAATCATTGGGTGTGGACACACCATTCCAAAAATGTTAAGGAGTTATGGATTTACCACCATCCATTGGATTATGTTGTGTATGGTCATCAAAATACAACAAAAGTAGTCAAATAAGATAAACCACTAATCAAACCAAAGATCAAGGTAAAGGGGTTTGATTATGAGTGAGGGAAGTTGTTAGGCACCCTCATGCATTTGTTCAATGATAGTTGTTGTTTTAATTTATCGTTAAATTTATTTATTTGTGCAAAATAAATAATAAAAATAATATGTGAAATCTAAATAGAGAGAGTCCTATATATTAGGTTGTCTTTGTGTAATGGATCCTTCAAATTTAAGGATGGTTCATGAACTAACTGATTTTGCTATATACTACTGAGCAGTACGACTTCAATCAGATACTGAAAATTCATTTTAAATTATTTTTGAATAAATCAAGGGCAAATGAAACTAGACTCATTAGAGAAGATTTATAAATTTAAAGCACTTGAACTGAATTAAAAAGTTCAGCAACAGGAATTTTTCAAACTTTTCCAACTTTGATTAAACATAAACGGAGATTGGCTCCATAAAAATTGTGGAAATTTGATCTGTATAAAATAGAGAGGTAGACTGATCAAGGGAACTTGGTCTCATTCAAAAATTCATCCAAATGAGGATCTTATTCACTCTAAAAGTCTATTTTTCAACATAGTCCATTTAAATCATTAAAACCTATATAAATCATGAATAAAAACATTCTAATAGTTCAAAAATCAAAGAAATGATATGTTGTGGATGTGTGAATCTAAGCTTGTACTATGCACGATCAGAGTAGCCATTGCCTTTCATACTTCACAGGAATTCAAAGTAGACATAGCAAGCACATCAACATACAAGCTTTAAACCTGCTATTTCATCCCTTTATTCCTTTCTCCAAATTCTCATACTCACATTTTTTGATTAGGAGAGTTGATGGAGGTACTTGGAACAAGGTAAGTTTAATCAAGCAAAGGCTTTATTCTAGTCAAGGGAGTAGAGGAGAGGGGACTGAACTGTAATAGATTTCAGAAACATAAATTGATTATATTTGTTTCTTGTCTCCTGGTTGTGTGGAGATTGCTGAAAATCTGGCTTGAAATTGCTTGACCACCTCATCTTCTATTTTTAACCGTTCATTCCGGTGGCAACCTTCTCAATTCCTGTTTTCGATGGCTTAGACCCCGGCAGAATGAGTAATCTCTATACCAACATATCTGTGTTTGGACATGGTGAATCCTTATATGACCATGCAAACACGTCCTTATTAATCCCAAGAAAATGAATCAGGTCTTCTTTCTGCTGTTGGGTCAAGTATGTGCCAATCTTTGCCATTTTTGTGTTATCATTAGTTCCAAGCTTTATTGAGTTGTCACTTCAATATATGGCTGAATACCTTTCTAATGACACTTCAAGAGATTTTTAATTTCCTTTGAATGGTCTTCTTCTTCGACCTCAGTCTCCTCTTCAATTCTTATAAGACCAAAGTCGAGCTCGAGGTTAAAGTCATATTTAGCTTGGTCAAATTTTGATTGGATATATGGTTCATAAGCAATTGGGACCTTATTAAAAGATTTTATTTTTCAAAAAAAAAATTTGAAACCCTTTTTGGTTTTTTAGAGAGCAATCCATGATAGCTTTTTTTTGAAGATGAAAGCTCATTATAATCCTTAGGAAAAGTGCATTCTTGTAACAATTTTTTAAGAGGTTGTGGAAGTTCTACAACCTCACATGGCCTCAAAGGTTATTAGCACTTCCAATTATTTAGGGGATCACAATCATCTAATGGGAAAATAAAACAAGATAAGTCTTTCCATTCCCAATCAGTGATTACCATCACTTCTGATCTATCCTCTTCTGCTCTTGGATGACATCACCTCATCTAGAATTCGAAGGGTTGCCTAGTCAATGAATAGAAGTTTTGTCTCTGCCTTTCTTTCGTTTCTGATTGTTCCTCTATCTTTAAATTTCTTTATTTTTCATTCTTCTTTGCTTACGTGAAGAGTGCATTGATATCTCCAAAATTAGATGTACATGATCCTTGAGAAGAACAATCCTTTCCACTGCTTGGCTCGGATTACTTTGATGAAGTAGTATCATATGAATTAGAAGATGTTGAGCTGGCATATTGGCCTCTGATTGAAGGTTTGGCAAAAGAAGATCATCTAGATTTGTCATGGTTAGGGTTCTAAGAAGATGGATGTTGTGTTGAAGGGTAGTTGGTTTTTTTGAGGTAGATAAGTAGGCTGGTAGATATAAGCAATGTTTACGATTTCATGACATTTCGGCGAAATGTCGTGAAATTTAGCTATTTTCCAAGGTGGCGACACAAAACTAGCTTGAAAAAAGAAATTTTGAAGATTCCTTGATGTCAGTGAAATTTCAGCAACATTTTGCGAAATGTCGTCGACATTTCGGCGACATCAACTAAAAATTATCAGATTTTCCCTGATGTCAGCGAAATGTCGGCTACATTTAGCGAAATGTCAGGAATTTATATTTGTTAGCTTTTTTATTTTTTATTCTAGCAATTTTTCCTCATTTCGGCAAAATTTCGCCGACATTTTACTAGTGACACCTAGCGAAATGTCACTTGAAACGACATTGTAAACCTTGGATATAAGTAGGCTTAGGAAAGGTGCTTCCAATGTGGATAATTTCTTTCAACATTCTTTCCCTTTCTTCTCTCCCTTTATATCTTTCCATCCTCATTTCTACCATTTTACATTGCTTTTTGCCCAATAAAATTTCCTCCAACTGTATTTAGAATACGGTAGTATGCATAAATCATATTCGCTATGCAGTTCATGTTGCTTTTGCGAATGTGTTGTACTGAGGTGGCATCTAGAAGCTTCCTTTCAACAAAATTTCTCTTCATGTGACTTTGCTTCTTATATGGTTCTATGTTTACTTTCAAACCGTTCTCTAACCATGCTGTACAAATCCTTAATGTTAGCAAGGCTATGTGTGCACTTGTGCAGCTTGGTATTGTATTATGACCACTATTTTAGGTTTTTTTTCTTGGTACCATGAGTTAAGCATGATTAATGATATTTTTGTTTGAACCGTACTGAAAATATGGTTCGTTGCAATTTTACCAAAATGGCCATTGGGTCGGACTTTTTACTTAATTTTCTGTGTCTAGAAGATATAATCTGGACAAATTGCCTTGGGAATTCTTAAGAATGTCCTTGTGTGTAACACCCCAATAAACCGCATCTCGTCCCTTTGGACTAAGATCAGCTAAAGGATGTTAACCAGGCCCTAATAAACATGATGGTAAAGTTTTTCCTTTATTTTTTTTCGACAAAAGGCGTATATAACGCCTAGAAAATGGACGATATCCAAGTGTGAGAAATGCCTGATAAACGTGGGTGCAACATATACTATATGTGTACAGTCAAACTAACTATAAAAGAGGCATTTAAAGTATAAACCATGAGGGAAAGGTATCAAAAGAACCCATTAAAAGTTATATACATGGTTTTACAAAAGTGGGCCATCTAAGCATCTCACACCCCTCTCTTTCTCTCTTTCTATCTACATAAATCCAAAATAAGATATACATTATCTAAGGAGACCTAGCTGGCCTGAAGAAATCCTCCTCTCTGTAACCCAAAGCTTTCTCCTTCCCCTTATCAGCTTTAGCTCCAGACGTCGATGGATCTAAAACAAAACCGATAAACCACGGTTGATGAGACGAAGGGTCCCAGTAAGCAACACTATGCATGCTTTTGAAAACCACAGTTCATGCCATATCTTTTCAATTCCATGATGCATAGCAATGTATCAAAAACCGATGTAATAATACCGATATACATCTTTGCCTATCATTCATGATATTTAGCACAAGCATACAAGGGCATTCATTAATCAATGGAAACCAGCATTAAAATATACTAACTCTTAGCAACAACAACCATGTTAATCTCATTCCATTTATAGAGTTAATTAGGTGGTTTAATTGTAAACGTCATGACCACATCTAACTCTATAGGTTTCCCATATAGGTTAGGCATCCAACCCGATTCCCCTTAGTATTGGGCATCCTAACGCCGATTCCCCTTAGCGTAGGGCATCCAGATGAAGCTTGGGCATCAGCCACCGATTCCCCTTGGTACTGGAATTCAGTACAACTGTCGGCCTCTAGCCGGTAGCAATAGAATCCACACATGATGAAACAATAGTATCCAAGGTCATGGCATTTATATTTAAACACACCTACTTAAGTTATACGGATCCGCATCTTAAGTTAAAATTTTATGCCTTTCATTTTATTTGGTATCTCACACAATCATTTCCATGTCAACAGAACTATGTTTCTCAAGCACAGCCTATAGGGCTACTAGTTCACAATCATCCAGGCCATTGCCCCATGGTTTACATTTCGTTTTCAGATCATGGGCCTATGCCCTCATGCTTCCATACATTTCATGTATAAATTCAGGCAATGATTTCTTATGCAAACAGAATATCACATTTATCTCAATTCGCAAACCTACTATAGTCACATGCATTTAAAATAAATTGCAACTTATTTAACAGCAACATATAATAATATTAATCTCATATTTGCAACAGAGATCCGAAATTCATTTTGAATTCAAGAAAACTAAAACAAGGTTTTCTTAGAAGGGTGTTGCTTACCTTGAAGCTATAATCACCTTCTTCTTAGCTTTGGCAACCCAAATATAAAATCAAAATACTGTTTTCTTCAAATTTCCAACTTTGTCTTCTCTCCAAGCTTAAGGTCCCTTCTTAATTTGAGGACTCTGCTTTATGATTCCAATCTAGGCCTTTGAAGGATCACCTTCATAACACAAACCCTGTATCAGTTATAATATTACAATTATAACTTAAAGATTGATCAGAAAGTTGGGATCTTACATTGTGCCCATGCTTGGATGTTGGAAACATCGGAGACTTTCTAGAATCTCCCAGAATTGTCTATCCCTATGCCATATTTATCCCTCAAAATGCCTATAAATTGGGTTCATCTCTTCAGAGAAAGGGGCTGGTTTGCTGTTCTTTGAAGAGCCCCCTTTTGTTTTAATGCTTGCTAGTCCCTATGAAGGCCTCCATTGGAGAAGGGTTGGAGAAGATCAAACAAATAGGTGTAATCCATTTATCTTTCTGCAATCTCTTTCAATTCAATCTCTCCTCTTCTACTTCACCAAGATAAAGCCTTTGTTTGATTGAACCTACCATGTTTTAAGTACATTGATCAATTCTCTTAGCCATAAAACGTGTGGAAGAGAACTAGGAGAAAGGAATATGTAATATCCTAGAAATTTTCGTAAGGGTAGTTTAGGAATTTCCTAATTACCCTAATTATTTAAATAAGATAATTAAATAATCATTAGACTTAAAAACTTAATTGGACTCAAGATTGAATTAAATTGAATTTATATAGCAAGATTTATGACCTATTAAGTGGAAAAAAGGCACTTTAGTAATAATATTTGATTGGGGATCCTAAATTGGAAGATTGGTGAAGTTTTGGGGTGATTAGGTAATATTTAAGAATAAGGGTTAATAATATAACGAAAATTAATTAAATTATAAGTTAGAGATTTAGTGAATTCTAATCTTAGTTAGAATAGGAAAGTCTAGTAAAATTATAATCCTAGTAGGAAATCTAATTCCTAATTGGAGTAGAAAACCCTAAGGCCTCATTATAAATAGAAAGCTAGGGATTATTTTTAAGACTTTTAGCCTACTAATGGAGATCTGAAGGTGTAGAGAAACCCTAGGAGCTTGGACATGGAGAAGATGGAAGAATACTAATTTAGAGAAAGAATAAGAGGATTCAAGAGAGAAGAAAGCGTTGCAGAAATTTCATGTCCAGATTTCATCAAAATGCAATCCGTAGAGATTCCACTGTTGGATCGAGCTGAAATTTGGTGGAAATGTTCCTAACATTTAGTTCTTCAATATGAACGGTGGAGAACGTGTTTCGAGCTATCTAGCTTAATCCGAAGCAAAAACGTGGCTGCACCTATTGTTTAAACAAAAAGGGAATTTAGCGATTAAAGGTAGGTTGATGTATAGATTCAAGTTGTATGTAGAACCCTAGCTAAAGAAATTGTGCCTAAACCTATTCCTAAATTTTTTGGTGCATGGGATGATGTTTGTTAGCAATATTATGATGATTAAGTAGAGAATTTGTGATTTGTATGGTGATTCAATTGATTAATAGCATGGTTGTGTGAAAATCCTAGAAGTTTGCATGATAGTATGAGATTTTGATTCTATTGTTTAAACATCGTTTTTATGCATGGGTTTTGCTCCAACATGTTTAGAAACATGCTACTAGATGACTTGTAGGATTGATTGTGTGGTTGTTTGAAAACTTGAAAGTCAAGTATGAAATCGAAACCTATAACTTTAGGATTTCAATGGGAAGATGGTCAAATCTTAATCCAGGTGAAATTAGTGTGTTTGGATAGTTAGGAAATCATTATTGGATGCTTAGGAATATGTTAGAATCATTGGGTGTAGGAAAAATCAAGATAAAAAGTTAAAATTTACGAAATTTGGAATTTTGAGCGGGCGTTTGATATAGCGCTCAAGCGCCACATCAGGCACCTCGCTTGTACTTAATTTTAATTTTAGAACCCAAGAGTTATTTTCTGTGCATAAGCTGGATGCCCGATCCAACACCCGAACGCTGGATTAAGCGTTGGTTAATTTTTTTGGACACCTGATACCAGGATTGAGCGTTGGTTTCTGGGTTTATTATGGATTTGAGTACTTTTGGACGCTTGATAGAACGCTCGAACGACCAAACGAGTGTTAGACTTGTTTATATGAGATAACTGGACGCTCGAGACAGAGCTTGAGCGCCAAGTCAAGCGACCAACACAAAATTGTGATTTTGTGTATTTTTGCATAATTTGTGTAATTTTACTAATATCTATGCTTTGATACATGTCTAAATACATGATTACGAGCTTCTAGATTGATTCTTAATCATTGATACCTATTAAATTGGAATTTAACATGTTTGTTGGAATCATTTGATATGGTTGTTGATGAAAACCATGTGTGGCTTGCATTATGCATTAGATAGGATTATTGTATTTTTGCATGAGTCCAACATATTATTGACACTGATATTGGAACAGGTGAGGTGTGAGGGTATTCCAACAGTCACCAATAGTCCTTGTTCATATGATTTGTTATCCTTACATGTCATAGTGAGGAATATCCATGGAGTCCAAGACCTAAATTGTAAGATGTGGCTACCAAAGTGATGTAAGACCTTAAAGGGTAAATCTCTAAGAGGCATTAATAAGTTGAGACCGTGTTATTGTTTAGAGCGGGATGACATAAAGATGTTGTGGACATCTTGGGATTAGGTCTCCATTCCGCAAATAGTGGCTCGGCATAGTGTTTCGATCGGTTGAAAGCCGGTAGAACTATGGTGTACACATGAAATACTTCAGATTACCCTGGGTGGTGTCTGTAAGTTGGGATGTGTGTCGGGTCGGAGGTATCTAAACAATCTCACAAACACAACAGTTATAAGGAGGCGGGTGGGGTTGATCCTTATTTCTTGAAACTCTAAGATACTTTATGAGGCGAAGATGAATGTCTTTAGAGGTTTTACACGCATTTCACTGCATTCATTACATGCATGATTGATTGAACTTGACTTTGCGTATTTTGGAGTGTTTCTTTTATATAGAGTTTTCCTAGGAAATCATACATATAGACCTCATATAGAAGTATTAGGGATCAAGCATATGATGGTGTCTTTACTTGTTTATTTACTTGTTTTGTACATGTGTTTACTTGATCACTCTAGCTGTTTATTTGTTTATTGATCTAATCTACTTAATTACCATATTTTCTCTTGTTTATAATTTGCTATTATTATTTAGTATTGTAAAAGGTTTAATTTCTACAGTTGGAGTTCTACTTGGGACTTGATTTGTAGAAGTGATACCTATTGGGCTTTTTGCTCACTCCTACTATATTGCAGTTGCAGGTCTTTATAAAAGACATAGTAGCGCAGGGGAATCATGGCATAGGATGTAGATTGTCACCATTGGTGCGATTTCAACATCAAGATGGTTATGTAAATGAGTTGTTAGGTTTGATGATATTCTTGGTCTAATTTGGATATTTGTGTTTAACTCTTTAATTTAATAAATATTTAGTTGTTCCTATTCTCAAAGTGTAATGATCCTATTTTTTTGTTTTCAATTCATTTACATTTAGAATTCTAAGTGCATATGTGAGAGAGTGAATTTGCTTGGGTATTCACATTGGGGTGTGTGAAAATTGCAGTTATGTCCTAGTATCCCTATTACCCCATCACCCTTATTACTTATTTATTATTATAGGGATTTTTATAGAGTTGAAATTGGGGCGTGACAGAATATATGGATGGTACTATAGGTTTAGAACTTGTTTTAATTTATATATTAATGAGTTTGTTGTGTTTACTTTGAATTCCTTTGAAATCTGGGAAGACAATGGTTGCACTGGCCCAAATTTTTGGCTTATCACCCTGTGTCTTTCTTAGTTTTTTGATTTCCTTTTGTTCTGATCATTCATGTTACTTGTTCAAATACACACACTCACAATAGATCATGTATTTCTTTTTTGAATTGTTAGAGTGTTTTTTATTTATAATTTCTATGGGTTTTAATGATCTAAGAAGACTTTGTTGAATAATAGATCTGTACAATGCATAAAATCCTCATTTGGATGATATTTTGAATGGGACCACATTCCCTAGATCACTCTACCTCTCTATTTTAACAATTTTTATGAAGCCAATATCTATTTATGTTTGATCAAAGTCAGAGAAGTCTGCAAAATTCCTATTGCTGAACTTTTAATTACAACCAAGCACATCTTCCTTAATTTTGTCCAATTCAATTACTTTAGATTTATGAATATTCTCCTATGAGATGAGTCTAGTTTCATTTTCACTTGATTTGGTTCAAAAATGATTTAAAATGTTTTCGGTGTTTGATTGAAGCTGTACTTCTCTATAGCAGACATTAGAATCAGTTAGTGCATTAGAACCTTTCTGCTTAATGGTTCTTCATTCTTTGATTTAAATTTGAAGGATCCATTACACAGTGACAACCTAATCCATAGGATTCTCTCTATTTGGATTTCATATATTGCTATTCTTTTGCTTATTTTGTGTAAGAAAACAAATTTTATGGTGAAAAGGCAACCATCCTTGGATGGATGAGTGAGAGGTACCTAACACCTTTCCTCACTTATAATCAAACCCTCTTACCTTTATCTTTGGTTTGAGTAGTGTTTTATCTTATTTTTGGCTATTTTTATTGTGTTTTGGTAACCATCATGCCATAAACCGATGGATGGTGGTGATATTATTAACCTTTAACATTTGTGAAATATGGTATCTGCACCCCGGCAATTTTCCATGATATTACAAAGTCATGGTAGAGTCAAGAAGGAGAAGGAGAAGGAGATTACTAATAGTACCAAGCCTAAGGGTGAGAATGATGATGGTGATGGCAGGACATAGCATCAGTGACTGTTGATGACTCCTTTCATGGGGAAGCTATAGTTTGAGTATGCTCCAGATGGTAGTGACCATGATCGGAGAAGCTGTGAAAAAGAGCTAGTGAAGGATGCATTGTTTTCTTAGTATCATAGGTGCAAGGCAAAGGGCAAGCAGCAAGTGAAAGTGGACTCCACATATATCCAAAGTAGTGAAGGTATGACAAGGGACATCATAGATATGAAGGTTACTATCTGGATTAGGGATGTTGTCATAATCATTAAGACTGGGTATTATAGGATCTTGTATTGCTCATATACTGCCTATGGATAGCTGTGGTTCAAATTCACTCGGATGGTTTGTCTATGAGCACTACTATTCTGAGTTCCCACTTCCCACTAATTGGCATCGCCTTGATGTGGACCAGTACTGATACGGGTATTACATGTAGCACTATCAGCAGTTTTATATCTATTATATGACATTGGAATATTAGTATTGTTATCTTGGAGATATGTATGTATATGAGGTCCAACCAGGATAAGCCTTATTTGTTAGATTTGTTCCCCCCTTATTTTTAAAAAAATATCTTCATATTATATTAATTGTATACTTGTACTATACATCCTTTTATTTTAAAATTTGGTTTGTTTGTACAACTTATATTTTGTTTTATGAGATAATTGTACGGCTTTATCTTTGAATGATTGTCATCTTACACATATATGAAATTCCTTTAATTTATTTCCCCTAGTATCATTTTCCTAATTTTTTGTAATTATTCTTTCTTTTTTTTGCAAGTTTTGGGACTTTTTGTAATTACTTTTTCCTTTTACAATTTTTTTATTTGTAATTTATCTACATGGTGGCACAAAAAATCTAGTGATTTAGTGAAAGGATAGTGTGTCAGTGAAATTTTGGTGAAATGGCATGACAGGTCTTGGGCGTCCTGTTGGCAAAACCGGCATAACTATCCTTGTATTATTCCTTAACCCTTTTTCTTATAGTCTTTTCACTCATCTTTATCAACATTCTCATGTCAAGTACACTTATTCTATGAATTTTATTGTGTGTGATTTTGCTCCAAAGCATGATTATTGTCTTGTAAAATTTTCCTTTAGCTTGAATGAAATACCTTGATTGCATAGAACTTTTGGAATTCCTTTACATTTTGGCCACCAGCAATGTCCAATCAACATCCTTTTCATTGTGGATAGTTGATCCAAGATAAAGAATGTGACTAATTCTGGGAATCTGTTGGTTCTCAATTCATATCGTTGTTTGATCATGACTATGGTTGTTATAAAATTTTATTCGACTTAGCTCTACTTATTTTAAACCGGATTTCAAGATATCCTTCCTCTAATTTGTTCCGCCACAACCATATTATTGGCAGCTAATATATTCACATCCTCTTGAGTATGAGCTGTGAATTTGTCCATAATCAATAAATAAGTTGTAGTTGACCTTTGATGTAACCATATTGTTATTGAAGACTATTTATCTTACTCATAACTATCTCAAATTATTTAATGGCTTCCATATATGTACCAATGTTTTCCATTTTGGCGCCGCGCTGCTAAAATTTCACTAGAAGACATGTTGCAGCACCTTTTGTAACCAAAAAAATCGCCTATTTGCATTTCTGGGGATTTTTAGCAGCATGTCGGTGAAACAGGTGGTGTGCTAGGGGGAGGGGGAACGCAAATTTTTTCTTTTTCTTTATTTTTGCCTTCTTTTTAGGGTGGGAGCAAGGGGTTTCTTTGAATGCAATTTCCTGGGTATCCACAACAACAGGGGGGGGGGGGGGGGGGGGGGTGTTGGTGTTCTTCTTTCTTTTTTGCATTTTCCTTCCTTTTTTTTGTCTTTGTCTTTTCCTTTTATGTCCCTTTTATATCTCTTGATAAAAATTGTGCAGTGGGCTTGCAAGTTTTTGAAATTGTACCTCCCCTTGTGGAAGCTGTTTTATCACCAATGTTCTAAACAGAAAAATTACAACTTTTGTATGATTTTAACTTTTAAGTATACAATTTTTATAAACAAAATAAAACAATAGAAGAAATTTTAGTGTAAGTTGTCCTTTAAAGTGTAATTTCTCTTTGCAGCTTCGTGATTGGTTGGATTTGTCCCTTAATCATTCTCTGCCATCTTCTCTTCTGATTCTTTCCAGGTAATATGAGACCTTAAAAGTTCACAACTTATCAGTTTGTACCACATCTAAATTTCTTTCTGGTCTGATATGATCTGCAGAGCATTCTCAGTATCCGGAAAGGTGAGGCCAGAGGAAGCTGTTCAAGCTACACTGTCCTCTCTCCCAGATGAGGTTGTGGATACTGTTGGTGTAACATCTTTGCTGTCTGGAGATTCTGTTTCGGAAAGGAAGCGGAAGTTGGAGTTCCTAGAAATGCAAGAAGAACTAATTAAGGTTGATAATACTACACCTTCTTTTCCTCCTTAAAACAGAAAGCCCTTAGTTCCTTCCCACAATTTCATGGGCTCTTTTTGGAGGTTCACGACTTTAGTTTTTGAATGGAACTTTTTTTTTCCATTTAATTTGGTTCTGGCCGATAAACTGGTTGTTGTTGTATTACACTATGCATCCACTTTTGTTTGTCTATTATTTTTATCTGATCATGCCAATTTATGCATCTTCTGCCATTAATTCTAAATATTTCGGATAAGGTTGTAAAGATGAATGATTTGTCCATTAGGTCCTGTATGTCTCTTGTTCATTAATAGGAGAAACATTTTTGGAGAAGCATTTTTCTCATTACTATCTTGATTTATATAAAGATAGCGGAAAATCTTCTGCATCTTGCATTACATAAATTGTGGCGGTCCATGTCAAATCACTTCATTATGTTAACTGGCCATAATGCATTTAGTGGGTTTAAATGTTGAATTGCTTTCTGTAATTTGTTTTCTAGCAATTATGCAATTAACGGCTGAGTAACAGTTTTAATGTAACTTTCTTAGATTGCCATATGCACTTTTCCTGATGAATACAGAAATTTATAGAGTAAGGAAATAAAAAAAATACAAAAGGACTGGCCCAAGAACAATAATGTTAAGCCAAGACAGAAAATACAAATAAAAAGAAAGATGTGCCTCCCTCTTCTCTCTCAAAATTTTGAGTTTTTGACATTCACCTTATTCCCATTTACTCCACTCTAGGCTATTCATATCTCATAATGCATTAGCTGAGATGGGATCCTTGAGAATGAGACATCTATTTTTACGCGATTGATATCGCCAAACTAAGGATGCGGGGAATCCTCTATGATCTACTGTTTTTGCTAGTTATGCACACTAGGCTCAGCAAAAAAATCTTAATATCACTTCAAAAGTCCATATTAAGCTTCAAGTTTGTTTGATCTCAAACAAGAGACGATGCTTCATCAGCACTTCAGCATTAAAGTTTCCTAGTCCATTTGGTCCTTGGTGACTATAGCCTATCTTTCTTCTGTTTGAGGGAGAGAAATGACATGTATTTATATGAAGATAATTTATAACTGAACTGAATACAGAATATATAAAAAGATTGAAATACCACTTAAAAAAAACATGGCCACACAGAGAAAAATAAGTCCATACAGGATTTATCACCTAATGACTCCATCCTACTTACAGGAGATTTGATCAAAAGACTCCCTTGCTAACTCCAAGAGGACCACAACCCAATTAAATGGATAGATTCCTGTGCAACCACAAAAGTCTGTGGTTGAGCTGCTC
Organism: Buxus sempervirens; assembly: GCA_947561395.2. Classification (NCBI taxonomy): domain Eukaryota; kingdom Viridiplantae; phylum Streptophyta; class Magnoliopsida; order Buxales; family Buxaceae; genus Buxus; species Buxus sempervirens. The sequence continues at coordinate 4,832,271 of OX387195.1, forward strand.
TCATCTTCAAAAATTGTCTTCCCTTCTGAATCCCCCAGCAATCTGCAGACAAATCATGCTCCAAAGTAACAAATCAAGAGAATTGGATTGACATTTGACACTGCTCAAAAATTGAAGAGACCACAGGTACCTAGGAAAAGGCTGAGAGAATGAAATAAAAAACACAGGAAAAAAACTCTAATATGTTTTAGATGGATGAGCAGTGTTTTGCATCCAGATTGACATGACACCAATTAGGCATAATCTGCCCCTTGCTTCTTATACATTCTACCATAAGGTTCATATTTTGAGTAGAAACACCATAGGAACGGCTAAATTTTATCATTTCAAATTCTTGTGCTTGAACTTTTGAAAATTATGAAAGCTTCATGAGATGATTTGATATGCATTTGGAATTGTCTTCATAAAAAAATTTGATTGGCATTTGGCATCAAGCTTCCATTACTTCTATCCTTTTCAATTCCTTTACAGTGCACCAACTCCAATGAAGATAATAGGCCAATTCGTTCCTCAAATTCTCTAGAAGAAAGGGCCAGGGGAGGACATCCAAAGTAGCACCCTAGTGAGATGGTTTTCATTGGTGAGAAACAGTAAAGTGGAATATATAAATGAAAAAATCTTCCTGCTCCTCACCACTCATCTTCCCAAAGCCTAGATCCATATTCCATTCCCAGAATGGATTTAACCACCCTTGGAAACACATCCGTGTCCTTTGATATTGACTTCTGCACCTTAATGCCAAAAGGCCCTAGTAGCTCCTTATTATTCCAGCCAGCCACCTCAGATTTATCATAAATAATCAAGGAATGCAATTTCAACGAAATTTCACCCATTCCAGTGGAAAAAGGCACTAAAACCACTTGGTTTCGGTGAACTGCAAATTTCGGATAAAAAATGGGTGGCAGAAGTGGAGATGTGCCACCTGTGCCAGTCATGTCTTGAGAGAAATGGGAGAAATTTTGAAGTTTCGCACATTTTGCTTATGAAATTTCAAAATTGGAGAAATTTCTTACCAAAAATTGGAGAAATTTCAAAATTTCTCCCATTTCAGCTAGTTTTTTAAAGGCATGGGCTACAATTTGGCTCGTGCCATTAAAAAATAACTATTTTAATTAACAAAATATTAAAAATTTATAAAAATTAATAAACATATGAAGTCTACCTGAAAAATTAGGAAATATAGTTTAAAAATAATTAGACATTGACATAAACTATTTCATCCATAAAATTGATATAAATAATCATTAATTAATTATAAAAATTGGAAAGAATTAATAAAATTTAAAATCACTAAAAATTAGGAAAATGCCATGAAAGCTTATAATGTGAGTTTACTCATCCAAATGTGATTTGGATGACTAAACATTTAAATTAATGCTTTTTTATTACAAAATTATGAAAATTAAATAATTATAAAATTTAAAAAGTTCAAAAATGGTCCTAGAAGCTCGTAAAAATCTTAAGTATATATATATATTTTTTATCTTTCTGAATTTTGACAATTTATACTGGCTTTGTTATAAATTTTTTTAATTGTTTTGAAATTTTTTTGAATTTATCAGCATTGCTGCACAAAATTTGTCGCTATATGAGCACCGTGGTGGCAAATTCTAGCGAAGCCGCACTAAGAACGGAGCTACACACCTTGTAAATAATAATTCTCCATAATGCTGTCTTCTTTTCATTGAACCTTCACTACCATTTCCTTGTTAGTCCAGATGCTTGGAGTCCCTTGGTTATGAATAGTGTTGCGAAATAACACGAGTCGAGATAGCAAAATAACAGTAAAAGGAGGACGAAAACAAGAACAAAACAAACGATTTACGTGGTTCGGCTTGAAAAGCTACGTCCATGGAAGAAGATGAGAAAATTCACTAGAATGTGGATGCAAGATATAACGCTGTTCTTCACAATAGAAATCCCTGTTTCTCATGAATTCAACTTGCAACCCTAGAAACTCCAACTCCACCGTAACTAGTACCCCAAAAATTAGAGCCTTTGGCCCTTCACCACCCTATGGGAAGGCCCAATGGATACTGGGTATTGGTGAAATATAAGATATCTACATTACAAACAGAAGGTCCATAAATATCTAGCTTTATCAAGTTCTACCTGGAAGATTCTACTCACATGGGGAGACTTTTAACAGCAGCTAGGAACATTAGAAAGCTCACCAATCTCTCATGATAACAGTGATTGGCACTTTAGGGAACTTTCAAGAAATAATCCATCTCAAATTGGTTGATAGTAAATATTCCTTGGGACTTCCTTCGGTGTAAAACCATTGATTAAGCATGTCATAAATCAAAAAGGCAAAAAAAGCTAATTTTATTGGCTGTAGGAAGTGGCAGTAGACGACACATGTGAATTGACAACAAGGTTTACCGCTTCAGTGCCGATGGGCGTGCCACCCATTGCCCAAAACGAAATTTCGCTGACATGCTGACGCTGGAAAAATAAAAATAGACAAAAAATGGGAATTTTTTTTATTTTGGGGAAATTTCGCTATCACGCTACCCGTTTCGCCAATGAAGATTTTAAGAAATTTCCGTTTCCCTCCATGTTTCGCCCCATTTTGCTCGGCACGCCGCCCCGTTTCGTCGACACGCCACAAAAAATCGTTAAAAATACAAATCAGCGATTTTATACCTAGGAAACGCATCGCTAATTGAAAAAAAAAAACGAAATTTCGGTCGAACTGTAAACACTAATTGACAGCGTAAAAACAGGTGGTTGTGAGATATCTTTTTCAACTACATTCTACAAAGCTAGGAAACAAGGCTTAGCACTTGCTTTTCTGTATATATATAATGGAAGTATAAATAGAAAAGCAGCCAGAAAAAAATATATATACTGTAGTATTTATGTAGCTGTGAAGTGATGTAAATTAGGTAAAAAAATTGGAAAAAATACAACCATTAAAGATTCTATGGAGCTTGAAGGTTAGACAAGGAGACCCCTGACCATTCCTTGGTTATAAACAGCAAGCAAAAGGAAAAAAAAATAAAAAACATGTTTCTATGCTTGCAAAGGTTACAAATGACTGCAAAAGTGGGAATTCTCCATATAACTTGTGCTCCTTTTAGTGACTGAAGTAAAATTGGAAATTCATGGATTTATTCGTCTGTTTAATCTAAAGATGAAAATTTGCTGCCTGTTGAAATATAACTTTTTTGAGCCTCCATGAGCTTATAAGTAATTAATACTTCCTCTATCTCTCTAAGATGAGAATACAAAAATATATAATCAGCTTTTCTTTATTTAGGTCCTTTCAAGTTTGCAAAAAGAATTGTATTTCGAAGCATTTTGAGCTTACATGAATGCAATTTTTCTACCTCTTTCAGTTCTGTTGTTTAAGTTCTTAGTCTTCTTTTGCTTTTGTATGTGATTTTTGGTTGTCAATAGGAGGAGGAAGAGGATGAGGAAGAAAAGCAAGCAAGGATGAAGGAATCAAAACTTTCTCAGTATGACGTGGCTTTGAAAGAGATGACCGTTCCAACTGCAAGAGAAGCACAAGAACAAGCCAAACCAAGAACTTTGGAGGAACGGGAGCAGCTCTGTGAGCTCAGCAGTGCACTGGCTGTTTTAGCTTCAGCATCTGTGAGAATGCGATATTACAAAATATCAGTTGTTTTATGTTTTCTATAGAATGTTCATATATTTAAGGTGATTCCTGCTGCACTAAGAACAAAAAAAATGTTTCTTTTCCCACCTTTTTTGCAGTCAGTGAGTAGGGAGCGTGAAGAGTTCTTAAGGCTGGTTAACAAGGAGGTATATGAAGATGTTACTTAATGTTTCATGTGATAAGTGAACTCTGGATTCTGAAAATCTGAATGAATGGCAAGTTTTACCTCTTGTCAGTTGAAGGTTCAGTGTGGAATTCTGCCTGCTTTTCCTATTTGTTTCTTATGTTTTTTTTTCCTATTTCCTATTGAATATATGCGCATTTCATGTAGAAAGAGCCATTATCCTGATTATATTTTATACTAATTGACAGTGTTATGCATTTCTTTATGTGTAACCTCTTTTTAAATATTCATATGATTGATTTTGCTTCAGTCAATTCAAATCAATGAAAAATTAATCTATGTCTGAGTTGCACGTTCATATGTTAAATATTATATCTACATAATCTATACAATCCTGCGACATTAAAATAAAATGCCACTTATCTTTTCTGATGAAAAAATCCTTCTTTTTTTAATATTGACTATGGCACTCCAAAATGACCAATTATGCATTCACAAAGAAACATCGCTTACTTAACACAAATCCCATTTTCCTAGACAAATCTGAAATCCTGAACTCCCAACCCAAATTCTACTACAATTTCTAAGATTTAAAATTATGATTTTGTTTCAAGCAGACCCTAAAAAATTCCAATTTAATTCCATTTAATAATGAAATACTGTACGCACGTAGCTTGTTACTATGCATTTGGATCTTGACAGTGAATGTCTATCACTTTTTTTTTTTTCAATAAGACAAAATATATCAAATATCATTAAAATGAGGGAAGAAAAAGAGAAAAAGGGAAAAACACAAACCAAAAAGTTGGGACTCGAAAGAAATCACAGCATAGGGGAAAATTAAACAAGACAAGGAAATAAAAAAAAGGGAAAAAAAAGGACCCTCATTGGGGTACGGACAACCATACATGCATGGGAAATCTTGAGTACACACCTTGTTAGAAGCCCCCTTTCCTAGCTAGAATTTTTTGCTATTGGCTGCATGAGAGACGTGAGAATGGAGTATTCATCATGGGATCTAGAACCTAATCTACATGGTCACCCATCCTTGTTGGAAAGAGGTTGCTAACTTGGGATAGGCCTAAAGGAACTTTCTATGGAGTGGGTTTGGGGAGAACATCTGTGGTGCAATCAATAAAGTTTGTACCCCTAAACTTATAGGGTTAAGGCATTTGATGTAATTTACAAGGCTTTCTTGTTAAGTCGTTATATGTGTGTGTGTTGTTTGGGGGGGGTGGGTGTTTTTTTTTTTGATAAGTAATAATGCTTGTATTAAAAATAGGAGTAGAAATATAGAGGTACAAGTACACAAATAGTGTACCAAGACATCCCATCCTACTCTTAAAAACCCTTTTTACAAATCAGCAAAATGAATACAATTTAGAAAATCCTCTAACAGAATGCCTTTCATTGATGCTTGGTTGCCATTCCAACTGTGGATTATTTTCAGGACCCTTCTTTCCAGGTAGAACCAACTTCTTTCTGAGTCCTTAAAGATCCTGTGGTTTCTCTCTCCCCAAATTACCCAAGCTATAGCTGCTGGAATTGAGTTCCATATCGTTCATAACGTGACTTACCCTTCAGCCACCCCCATGCTTCCAAAGATTGCCTGAAGGTTTCGGGTTGAGTCCATACCACTCCCATTCTTGATAAGAGCATATTCCATATTTTTGATACACCCATACAATGTATTAACAAATGTTCCACTGATTCTTCTTGCTGTTTACACATGATACACCTGTTAGGGAGCTGCCATCCTCTATTCTTCAAGTGGTTTAACATGAGAATTTTATCAAGTGAAGCTGCCCATAAAAGGAAGCCAACCTTGCTTGGACAACCAGAAGCCCATATTAACTTGGCTGCTTGAAACTTCATACCAGTAGATACCAAATCTTTAGTAACTTCTCTAATTGAGAAGGAACCCGATTTCGTTTTAGACCGGGTTCTCTTGTCCTCTCCATACCCCACCTGCATGTTGTAGAGAAGCCCCATCATTTCTTCATACTCTTTTACCTCCCAATCTAGCAAAAGTCTCCTTAGAACTACATTCCACACGACAACATTCCCATTAATGGACATAATTTCACTGACCAGAGCCTTCTGATTACTAATATTATAGATCAAGGGGAATCTGACACGAAGGCTGACCTCTCCACACCATATAACATCCCAAAATCTAATCTTCATTCCGTTGCCAACAACAAATCTGAAATCTGTACACTCTAGTTGACCCCATCTTGCAATTGGTCTCCACATGCTTACTCCGAATGGGGCTATAGAGCTGTTAGGAAACCAGTCCTCTTGAGAAGAGCCATACTTTTCATGAATGAGCATTCTCCATAAGCTATTCTGCTTATTACCACATCTCCATAGCCATTTTTGAAGAAAAGCTTTGTTAGTTAGAAGCAAGGGTCTAAGACCAAGTCCACCTTCTTCTTTTGGTCTACAAACGCTCTTCCACCTTACCAAGTGAAACTTAGCTTCTCCTCCTGGACCCTCCCAAAGGAACTTCCTCTGAATTATCTCCAGTTTCTTAGCAATAGATGTAGGAATCTTCAAGATTGTCATTAGAAAAGTTGGAAAGCTTGCAAGGACACTTTTTACCATAATCAATTTACCACCCTTTGAAAGTAAACAGCTCTTCCATGTTGCCAATTTCTTCTCCATTCTTTCAACTATGGGATTCCAAACATGAGTCTTTTTATAGCCAGCGCCCAAGGGAATCCCAAGGTAAGTCATAGGTAACTGACCAATTTTGCACCCGACATCTTGACTCATTGTTTCTATATTGTTAACGATCCCAACTGCGAACATCTCACTTTTTGCCATGTTTATTTTCAGACCTGAACAAGCTTGAAAGCAAAGTAATATACCCTTTAACCACAAGGATTGTTGATGAGATGGTCCACAGAAAGTCAATATATCATCCGCAAAAAGTAAATGATTTATGGATATAGCTTCCCCAAACGTTACTCCTTCTATCTTGCCAACTTCCGATGCCTTAGATATCATACGACTAAAAGCTTCCATGACAACTGTGAAGAGGAGGGGGGAAAGGGGATCCCCTTGACGAATGCCTTTCTGAGTTTGAAAGAATCCCGCTGCAGAGCCATTAACTAGAACCGACATTCTCACACTTGGTATGCAAAATAATATCCAGCTCCTTCACTTCTCACCAAAACCCATCCTTTTGTGCATATACAACAAGAAATTCTAGTTTACATAATCATATGCCTTTTGGAGATCTAATTTGCACATGATCTTGCTCTTTTGTTCCCGATAACATGAGTCCAAACACTCACTTGCGATAAGGACAGAATCATGAAGCTGTCTTCCTCCAATGAAAGCTCCTTGGTTTTGGGATATTAGGCCTTGTAGCACCATCTTTAGCCTATTAGCCAATAGTTTCGCTAGGATTTTATACACACTACCCACTAGGCTGATCGGCCTGAACTGCTTTAATTTGCACGTATTATCCTTCTTTGGGATCAGTACTAGGAAGGTGGCATTGATGCTTCTTTCAAAAAATTTTTTGTGTGGAATTCTTCAATAGTTGCCATAAGATCCTTCTTCACCGTGTTCCAGCATACTTTGAAGAATTTCAAAGTAAAACCGTCCGGACCCGGAGCTTTCTCTCCATTGAGTTGGTCGATCACCCCTTTCACTTCCACCTCCAAGAAGGGCCTCTCTAAGGCCCTATCCTCTGTCGATAATGTGTTAAACTCCAATCCATCCACTGTTGGTCTGAAACTTTGTTTCTCCTCATATAGATCAGAAAAGTATTTAGATATCTTTTCTCTCATCATATCCTCTCCTTCAAACAGCTGCCCTTCAATGTCCACTTTATTTATTGAGTTAATCCGACATCTCATATTTGCCATACTATGAAAAAATCTCGTATTCTTATCGCCTTCCTTCAGCCATAGAGCTCTTGATTTCTGACGCCAACATGTCTCTTGAAGTTTTGCCCACCTCCTAAATTCACCTTTTAGTTTCTCTCTCGCCAACCAATCCTTGGTATTTAATTGCTCTTTCTTTGCATTGTCATCCAACCCCTTTATTTGATTCAAAGTCTTTGCCATGTTATCCTCCACTCTTCCAAACTCTTCCCTATTCCATTTTTTCAATTCTCCTTTGAGCAACTTTAACTTTTGACTTAAGACATAGCTGGGCCTGCCATTGACCTGAAAATTCTCCCACCATATTTCCACTCTCTTAGCAAAGGTTGGATCCTCTAACCACATGTTCTCAAAACGGAACGGAGATGGTCTTTTAATTTCATTTTCACAAGTAAGCCTTAAAGGTATATGATCTGAAACTGGCCTTGGAAGAGCCTCCACCAACATACAAGGAAAACAAGACTCCCATTGAGTCGAAACCAGGAATCTGTCCAGCTTGGAGAAAGAGGCCACTGATTGATTGTTTGACCATGTGTATTTTGTGCCTCTAATTGGGATGTCCAGTAATGAGAAATTACCTATAAATTTTGAAAAGAAGAGTGAAAGCAAACCAATCTCTCAGAAGGGAAGCGGATCTCATTAAAATCTCCCCCAATACACCAAGGTACCTGCAAACCTTGCCTTGTTTCCTCCAATTCCAACCAAACTCTAGGAGATAAGGATTCCACGTTAGGACCATACACCCCACTCAGAAGGAATTCCTCAGCAAATCTGGTGTCCCGTATTAATGCTGAAACAGAATACTCTTTTATCCATGATATACTCATCTTAATGTAGTCACCTCTCCATGCCATAATGATGCCACCTGCACTTCCCCTAGCTGGTAAAACCAACCATTTAGCCTTCTTGTAGTCCCAGATCTCCCTTAGTATTCCTCTGTTTACAATGTCCAGTTTCGATTCCTATAGAATTATAATGTCCGGTCTCCATATACAAAACATGGCTTTCACTGCATCTCTTTTCTCACCTGCATTCAGGCCTCTTACATTCCATGATATGATGTTAATCTTCATGAGAAACTATAAGATCCCTTCCCTTCCCTTTCCCGCTGCTAGACCTCTCAGAGGATTGCGAAACTTCATTTATTGACCACTCAAGTTTCTGCAATTCCCTTTCTGTTCTCTTATTTGATTCCTTTCCTTTAGCATGCTGGGCTTCAATGGCAGTGAATGAGGCCATAGCCTCCAGCTCAAATCCCTCAAATGAGACCCCCAAGGTCTTACTCATTAACATAATTTTATCTAATATATCATCTGAAATCTCCTCACTGCTTTCTTCATCCATCTCAACCACCTCATTGACAACCTGATGTAATTCATCAACAGGTTGAAAGACACTTGAGTTCCTGGGGAATATGTCCGGAGGGTAATCAGAATCCTCTACCAACTCAGCTCTAGGAGACCAGGAACCTTCCCTTACATGAAGATTAGGGTCTGCACAGGGCGTGATCGCCCCATATTCTTCCCCTATAATGGGAGAAGAAGGTTGAAAGATGGGGCAGAATTCAGGCTCCTCGATAGGATCCTCATAACCATCTTGGTTCAGCATATTTGATTCTTCATCTTCCTCACCTGCTGTTTGAAGAATCATGGACTTTACTCTCACTGCAGCAGTTTGAGAAACACCATTTATGACTTCCCTAATCTGTGACGACCCCTTTTCTCCATCCTGACTGACTGTACCACTTCGTACTTCATCTAGCCTCTCCCTTGGACAGGTCTTCTCACCATAACTATCGTCAACTGAAGCACCTTCTCTCACCACCTCCGGGAACCCACCAGCATCAATCGTCACACCATCCGACGTCGTCACTGGGAGTGAAAGAGCCGATGAACTTTCCCCTTCAGCTTCAATGGCAACACTGGCACACTGGTTTCTACCTGATTGGAGTGTCACCCCAACATTCTCCTCTTCTCTGGCCTCTTTCGAAGGGCAAAGCTGAGGCCCATGGGCCCTTTCAATGCAATCAGATCTCATCTCCCCAGCAGGGTGGGAAGATGACGAGATATGGGCTTCCCTCCCTAGCCCATTAATCTGATCCTCCACCCTATTATTAGTACAATGAGTAGGTTCTCCCTCAATATGGCCCACGGGTCTCCAGACCCTGGGTCCATGTAGGTTGGTTTGACTCCCATGAATAGGAATTTGAATTCCAACGACTCCAGCAGATGGGACGTCTCTGTTCAGCAATTCTCCCCTTAGCCGCCATCCCAGGGACTCCCTGAGAACCTGCTGGTTCTGACGCCACCTCTGGTGATTAGGACTGCCACGACAACCTCTGACCTCCACCTCAGCATTGTCTTCTTCCCTCAGCAGGCAAGCCCATCTCCTGCTACCTGCTGCCTGGACTTTAGGTCCCAAATGAACCATTGTTTCAAAATAGTCGGAGCCATCCCAGATGCAGATGGATCTTGGAATACGTCTTGCCAAGCATTCCCCAACTTTCAGAACTGCCTTGGTTAATCCATTTTGCAGCATCTCAATACCCCCTATCTTCAGCAAACCTCCACAGGCTGCTCCGATTATTTTTAACAAGCTCGCCGCTATTAAATGAATCAAGATTCCTTCGATGGATACCAGGATCCCCCCGGAGCTACAGGACCAATATTTGGTCCACCATGAAGCACATACTGAGAGAAAGATACTGTAGCACGCCTCCCGAATTGCAACTTCTTTTTGTTGAGCAAACGCCCAACTTCCTCTTGTGAATTTGCGAATATCACTGCCTTCCTCGCCGAAAGGGCATATAGTGAACAATTTGGATCGACTGAATTCCGGACCCTTTCGAGCACCCTCCTCCACTCAACTGTTTGGAACGGTTGATGACATGATACTGCTACGCTCCATCTATCGTCCGAAGGACACACTTCGATTACAGGAACCCAACCCCAATTTTGCAGATTGCCACAAACCTCATTTTATTTCACTAATTTTAGCAGCCCTCCTTTGCGTTCCTGAGTTCTCCATCCGCAGGGATGGATGCTCCAACTTTAGTGTTTGAATTACGGACTCTTGGATCTTCCTCGACTTGCCTGGACGTCACTTCTAGGATTGCATCTTGCATGTAGCGCCAGCTTTGGTTGTGAGTATCCATGGGGAACACCAGAGACCAATATTTCTGCTTTCCAAATGAAGAGAGCTGGAGATAATTCCATGGTGGGTGTGGTGTTGAAGAGATTTCTTGTGGAGATTATTGATTGTTCCAAGTATTGATATTGGAAAATTGATTGGGCGACATGTAGTTCAAGGATCTGATGGAGTTTGCTTAAAGGAGACCATACCAACATTCAGAAGTGAGAATAAGGTCAATGGTAATGAGGAGGTTGATACTTTGGGAGATATTTGCATCATTATGATTGGGGACAATGATGACCCTTTTTATCAATGGCATAGTTTTAATCCTTGGATGATATAATAGGCAGAATTAGTTTTGAATGTGGTCTCATAGGTCTGGAATCTGGATAATTTTTCAGGATCCAGGTGATGTTTGCCTACACACTTTTGATCAGGCTTCCTAGCCCAATTAATTGCATAATTTTATAATTTTTCATTTTGGTTATTTAATTTATAATTTTTTTGCCAATCCTGATGACATCAGGTAGGTCTTTTGTTGTTGTTTTGTTTCTGATATAAGTTCTAATTTGTCAAGTAATACCATAATAATTTAATAGTAGGAAATTATTACATAATTATATTGTAATTAAAAAATATTTAGCCATTTTTTGGGCATTTAGAAGCCCCTTAAGACTATCTATATCTATACTACTATTAAAAGCACAAACTACCTTAAGTGTTTTCAATTTTCACATACCTAAAATGTCCTTTCCTATAATCTTTAATTCCACGTGTAGAGTATTTCTCCAATAAAATCCTATCACATTACAACTCTTCTCCAACAATTAGCAAAGCGTGGATTAAATATTCTTAAACACGAATCCACAAAACATGGCTTCAATATTTAATATTTAATATTTACAAAACACGGATTCAATATTTAATTTAAATATTTAAAAATATTTTCCAAATATCTGGATTTAATATTTGTAAACTATTTATAAATAATATGTATATATATTATAAATATTTAATTTAATATGTACAAAACGTGGATATAATATTTATTATTTATAATATATCTATACTACTATTAAAATTACGAAATACCTTAAGTGTTTTTTATTTTCACATACCTAAAATATCCTTCCCTGTATTCTTTATTTTCACACATTTATATGTTAATGAGATACTTATCTAACGAGAATAAGCATATCCAACATATCCAACCATGTACCAATGAAACAAATAACGGTTATTTAAAAAATAACATTTTTTTGTTATTTACATGAGACATTTTGATTAAATCAAAAAGAAAACAAACGAAAAATATCCAATATATCCTTCAGCGAAGAGAAGAAATATTGTTTCGAGATCTATATCACAATAAAAATAATTTTATTAGTACTGTATGAGGATGTTTCTTACTTAGTGTTTTTCTTACAAATAAAATACTAATTAGAAATCCATGTATATCAATAAAGTTGTTTCTTACTTAGTGTTATTTTATTTTACTAATAAAATATTACTATGATCAAACAAAAAAGATTTTCAATAATTGGAAATGTACATAACTTGGGCATGTATACTTCTACTCAAATACTTATAAAAAAGATCTATATATATCTTAATTTGGACATGGAGATCGGAGATTGCTTCTCTAATACTTATCAAAAAGAAGATAAATAAAAGAATATATATCCAATATATCTATCAATTAAAAGAAAACATAATTGCTTCTCCAAAACTTATCAAAAAGGAAACAAACAAAAAAAAATTTCCAATATATCCATCAATAAAGAAAAAACATGTTGCTTAGCTTTCATGACAATTAATATTGATAATTGTTTTTACAATATTAATGCATGTGATATTAATGGGGTTCGTATATAGGCTAATAAATAATAGATTTATATCCTATGTTATCTTTAACTAATTGAGTTGATCTTAGCTTTCAACAGCTGTATCGAATCTAATTTATAAATTCCCACGTCATAATAATGTAGAGGATATTTTCATTCTGTTTAGAGTTTTTTCACTATTAAAATACAAAGAAAAATAAGAAATCTTATAATTGGAAATCCATTTATATATCCTCGTATATACCTAAAGTGCTTTTTTAATTTTATTAAAAAATCCTACTATAATTAAACAAAAAAGAAGCAAAAAAAAGTTAATAATTGGAAATTCAAATGGGCTTGTTGACTTATTTTTGGATACTTTCTAGCAATTTAATCAAATAAAAACAAATGAAAAAAAATTTATTTTTGCCATGTATCATTTTAATGAAAAGGTAAAAAAGAGTTTATTATTGACGTGTCTAATTATTATGACATTATTTGAATTAATAATGAAAATAATCTATTTATGAAGAGATTATCTAAATTATTGATTAATAAATTGAAAAGGTAGAAACCCCAAAATTATAATTCTAAAACAATAAATATAAATTCATTAAGACTTCATATAAATTTATTATATTTTTAGACTTTGTGATAGTATAAAATTATTATAAATTTTTAAAAACGATTCAAAGCAAATTATATTCTAAATATTGCAATAAGTCTTTAGATTTAATAATTACATATAGGTTGAAAAAAACTTCAAGAAATCAATATTAACGTGCAACGCATGTAAACCAATGCTAGTTTGACTAAAAGAGGGAGGATTACAACCAAGAAAGGCCCCCTCTCTTTATCCATGGGCTCAATATGGATTGCTATTGCTTAGCATACTATGCATAGTTAAGTTTTCAAGAACCCTTTTACCATCTTCTTCCCAGTCTACTAAATGAACAATACCAATAAAGCCTTTCTCCTTTTTTATTTTCGGTTCTTTACAAATAGTTAACTCTCTCTCTCTCTCTCTCTCTCCCCCTCTATCTCACATATATGCTATTTTCACTTTTAATATTTTGTAAGCCCTTGAACCTCGTACTTTCCTTTCCTTAATTTCGATGTTTTTTTGTTGTTGCTATGATGACAGCTTTCATATCCTTTTTTTTTTCTAGTTTCGATTAATTAGTTATATTCGTGCTCTTTTTTTTTTTTTTTTTTTCTAATACTATGATTCATTGCAGTTAATTAATATGTTCAATATTTGAGTTACAAGCACTATTATGAATGCATTCCCTTCATATAATGGCATGAATATAGCCTTGCTTACTTGGGTCAAATCAAGTTTCTGTAATTTGTGTAACTGATTTTTAATTGGAATCCATTTTTCGTTCTAAGTTGCTTTAGGGCTTGTAGCCTGAGAGATTTCCTAATATCCTAGACTACCTTATTACCTAGGCTACAGGCAAGATTAATGCATGCACAGGTTTATCACCCAGCTTCATGTGGATCAGTAATGATGAAGGGAACCATGCTTAGAAATGAGGATATGATAAAAACAGTGATGAGACAGGTGAGTGATTATTGAGGGACCAATTCTTAGGAATGAGGACATCAGAGAAGGTGACAGTGACAAACGGGTGGAAGAAAGACTTAGGCTCAATAATCCCATGGGCCAGTCATTGTGGAGGCAGGCTTTTAGTGTGCCATACATTATACAAGTCATGACTTTGGAGTTGACAGCATTTCACACAATATTGACAAGGTTTAGATTGGGACAAAGGAAGATGCATCTATTGCTCATAATTTTGAGTTTATGCATGTTGCCCACATCCACTGGGCCTTCTTAATAGCATCTTTTTTTGTGGCTGTGTTTAGTTTCCTGTCTCAGGCATAATGCGAATACAGAGATTCATGTTAAACTAGTCATGGTCAGTTAGTCCATGGATATGAGAAAGTGCAATCTGGAGCATTTTTAATCTATAGCTATGGTAAGTGCACCAAGCATATGTTTCCTTCTATGCCTGTCTCCCTGGTTGATGATAGTTACCAGAAGGCTGTTCATTATTATGTTGATATAATCGTCACAACATGATTTGGCACCATCATTTAATGTTGTCTGCAGCTGGAATGGTTGTGTTTGTTACTGCTTTTGGGATAGGATAATGACTTTGAGCTCGGTAGAATTGTTGTTAGTCTCTCGTGATGTCAATGATGGAAGTTTCCTTAAATTGGATTACTTCGTGATTTGATGTATCAACAAATCTCTGTTTTATCTTCCAACTGTTTTGTTATTTTCTTATTGGTAAGTACAAAGAAATTTGATTTCACTACTCTCCAAGGATGTGACCTCGTTTAGCTCCAATACCAGCATGCACAGGCCTGAAATGATCTGCTTTATGA
Source organism: Buxus sempervirens (assembly GCA_947561395.2). Lineage (NCBI taxonomy): Eukaryota > Viridiplantae > Streptophyta > Magnoliopsida > Buxales > Buxaceae > Buxus > Buxus sempervirens. The sequence goes on from OX387195.1 coordinate 4,847,271, forward strand.
GGAGTTGTGCATGGAAAATTAACCATCACATTTAAGTGATTTTATATGCATGTGAAAAAATGGACCAATTGAAGGGACAAGTGGGCAATTATCGATGCCCCATATGCATCATATACACAAGTAGAGATAGCCTTGGCATGTAATTCTCTGGTTGTATCTTGAAATGATGAGTTCTACCTTGGAGTAAAAACAAATGTAGTTGTTTTAGTGGTAATCTAATAAGAAAATGGAAATTGTTATGGATAAAATAATTTGATTAATCAATTTTTGTTAAGGCATCTATCTAGGTGGAAGATAAAGCTTATTCATGTGCATACTGTCTGCAGAATATTGTTGAAATTTCTGATGCTAGCATTCATCTTCTGAGCTAGCTACTCTTCTCAAATTGATAGATCTAAAATTGGAGCTGCTCAATCACTGATGATGTGGTGCAACATCTTACACTAAGTTTTGAGATTGCTTTGAATTTTTTCTGATAAAAAGAAATTGTTTTGAATTTTTTCCCACATCTCCAGCTTGCAGAATCTTATTATGGTAATAAAATTAGATCCAGCTTTGCATAGAATTTAGAATACCATGGAAGGATGATGTAAAGATGTGGCACTCATTATATGTCAATAGAACAGTGCCCTAGCCCTACCATATTACTAAGCAGGATTCTCTCTTCTATATGAGGGACCATAAAACTAAGGGGGCATTTGGTGGGGATTGTAGATTTTGGATTCTGATTGTAATCTTGGATTCTAGAATCCATATTTTGCTTCCTGATCTTTAGAATCCAGAATCTTGTTTGGGTGTGTTGGATTTTTTAATTATATCAACTAGAATCCGAAATCTCATTTGGTTGATCCCAAATACTGAGATAGATTTTATGGTTTTTGTATTAATGATTGCACTATAGAATAATAAAATATATAATTGTATAAAAATATATAGAATCAAGGAGTGTGATGCTAGTGAGATTTTGCTAGTGCCAGTGGGATTTCGTTGGTTTTGGTGGATACCGAAACAGAATCCTCCGTTTGGGGGTTTTAAACCCCCCCTTATTTAGACTGGCACTGGCAACATTTTGCCTTGTGCCAGTCGAAATACAGCTGATTTCAACAATATGTCTTGAGTGTTGTCAAAGTCACTGGATGTCACGCCCCGAATCCATACATATCGTATAACAATACACATGTAGGACCAGATGTAGCCTTGATCGTAAGCGAAACCCAAATCACCTAATTAATACATCTTGAAATGCTAAACTTCATTAATTACTTCAACTCTCAGAGTTAACAGTGGAATCAGTGATAAAATTTGAATAATAAAAAAAATCCAACCAAGTCTAAACAACTAAATTATTACATGAATCAAACCCAAAACTTCAAAATTCAATAATTACATGTCCTATAAATAAAACAAAGCAAATCATAAAAATTTCTTCGTTGCTTCCTTTCGTTTCCACGATTTTGATTATTTCCTGCAAAATTTGTATGGGTGAGTCTCACAACTTAGTAAGTGGAGCTAATATACTCCACATGATTATATGCACCTAATTTACTTTACAATAATATAATTACACACAATAAATAATAATTTCATTAGCCATGGTAATCAAGGTTTTATATTTTGCATATTGGTGAAATTTTGCCTAGCGAAATGGAGAAGAAAACAGGGGAAATGAGCTTTTTTTTTGCAATTTTTTGCCCTTAAGATTGTTTAATACAGAAATAAACTTAAAATAACACTCAATCATCAATAATTTGTACATAAAACACACATTCATTGAATAAAAAGCCAATACAAGTCATTAAAAATACAAATACAACTAAATAAAGATATAAAACATTCATTGAATAAAAAGCCAATACAAGTCACTAAAAATACAAATACAACTAAGTAAAAATAGAAAATGAGTCAAAGTCTGTATCACATCCACAAAGAGTGTCTCCCAGGCTCTATATCATCATAATTACTCTCACTTTGCTCCTGCTAGGCATAAGATGACTGCTCGATGTGCCCAGCATACTGCTCCCACATCATGGTGTACCGGTATATGGTATCATACTCATATAGATTGTCTTTGGTACTCATTAGTATTGATGTAGCCAAAAATCCCATACTGTGGATAGCGAGGATAGGATGGCTATGGTGGTGGGTATCCATGTGTAGGGTAGCCAAAAAGCTGCTCTATAAATTGTCCTCCACCTCTATATGATGCTGTTGTATCATAGTCATAATACCCTCCCATCCCATATGTCTGCGAGTGTGAAGGGCCTGAAGTCTTTAGGTCCATCGATCCAAAACTAAATGATATGGAACTCTCCTGCTCTGCATCCATGGCCCCACTCCTTCCCTTCCGGTGGTATTGCCTCGGTGTCTGTGAAGGCTCTACCCCCTCCCATCTACTGTGGTCTATATCCTCTGTGGCACCACGAAACCAAGTGGCTCCCCGAATTTGATCAAATAGATCATCAATCCTTGATAAAGGGTATTTGTTCTTTATGGTTGCTTGATTTAGTAGTCTATAATCAATAAAAAATCTCATTGACCCATCCTTCTTCTGCACAAAAAGTACTGGTGCAGCCCAAGGTGATACACTATGCCTAATGAAACCCTTCTCCATCAAGTCATGCAATTGAATCTTTAATTCATCATATTCAACTTGTGACATCCAATAAGGTTGCCTTGATATAGGTTGTATGCTAGGCAAGAGATGAATCCTAAACTCAATCTCTCTCGGAGGTTGTAAACTTGGAAAGTCATCTGGAAACAAGTCTGCAAACTCACAAACAACAGGCACCTTACCCACACTAGACTCCTTGCCATCCTCTGCCTCCACTTCAATTGAAGCTACCAAACTAACACGGGTATTCAACCCTTAACTTCGGAAACAATGGATAGGATGCTTTGGACGACGGACTGTGATTGTCTTATGGAAACAGCCTATGGTCAAAGTATTTTGAAAGCCAATCCATTCCCAGAATTACCTCAAACTCCCTAAAATTCAGACATATCAAATCATTGGGCAACTCTAACTGGCCTAGTCTGATCATGGCATCTCTATACACTGTTTGTACCCTACTAATTTCTCCAGGTGGTGTTCAAACAGATAATGCAGACTCCAATAATGAAGGTAACAAACCTATACGCACAACAGATACAGGAGTAATAAATGAACAAGATGCTTCGAAATCAAAGAGACAACAGCCACAAATAAAAATGATACCTCCCACTAGAGCTAGGGTGTCAGGCTCAAGCTCTGGCTCTGGCTCAGGCTCCTGCTTCTCATGAGCAGCAATAGCGTATGCTTTAGCCTGTGGTGGTGGCCGTGGAGCAGCTGACTGTGGCCTCTGATGTAATCTCTGGGGTCCACCTTTGCCTGCCGGCCTATCCTACTGCCTCAGGCCTACCGGTGCTCTTTGATCCAGGCGCTGTCGGAAATGTTGAATGGGAGGGGCTATAATAGGTGGTGCTGGAATTTGATGTACTGGCCAGGTCTGTGGCATCCGATATGTGGAAGGGTGTGAGCATTGCCCGATGTGATGTCCAAACTGACCACACTGATAGCAAGCTCCCCATGATGCAATATTGCCAGTTTGACCCTGACCTCTTGAAGATCCGGCCCCACCAAACCTCCTCGGCTCTGTATAGCCAATCCTCTGCCGCTATCTCCCCCAAACCTTTGTCCATACCTCTGATTAGTAGCAGGTCGGGGCGGCACTTCCGGCCTCATTTCCTCCGGTTGGCTCATAATTGAGCCCTCTATAATAGAGGCCCTACGTATTGACCAGTGTTTACCGCAGTGTGCCGCCGAAATTTCGTTTTTGGGAAGTGACGATGTGTTTCAGAGGGTAAAAATCGCTTAATTGCATTGCTGGCGATTTTTCAGCTAAACGGGGCGGCATGTCGAGCGAAACAGGCAAAACAGAGAAGGGAAATGCAAATTTGTTTAATTTTTATTTGCGAAACGAAGCAGTGTGCTGACAAATTTCCCCAAAATCCAAAAAAAACCATTTTTTGCCCTTTTAACTTTTCGTCGTCGACGGCGTGCCGCCAAAATTTCGTTTTGGCCGATGAGTGGCACGTCCATCGGCACCGAAACAGTAAACCTTGGTACTGACTCATGAAAATTGGTGCTCATAAAGGCCACCACCCTTTCTTTAATGTTGGGACGAAGACCTTTCTCAAAGTGCTTGGTCTTCCTTTTGTCGGTGTCCACAATGTGTGGAGCAAACCAAGATAACTTCGTAAATTTGGCCTCATACTGTGTAACAGTCAAATTTCTTTGTGAGATTGTCATAAATTCCGACTCCTTTTATGCCCTCACTTCCTCAGGGAAGAACTTGAGATCAAACTGATCCCTAAACTCCTTCCAGGTAATCTCAATATCTTCCTCTACCAGCTCCTGGTGTAGAGACCTCCACCTATGTTCAGCCTCCCTTTCAAGTACATAGACTGCCAGTCTCACCTTGTCCTCTTCCAAACACCTTATAGCTTCAAAAACTTTCTCAATTCTCATCATCCACCTCTCCGCCTACATGGGATCAAGATGACCCTGGAAGGGAGGAAGGGACATCTTTCTAAACTCCCCCATGATCCTGGAGGATCTATCCTCTACTTGTCCTTGACCCTCTTCATTCCTAGGCTGATTTAGATTTTGCCCGTGTTGATGGTTTACAGCAGCCTGTTGCTGGAACAAGGCTGAAACCTCCCCAAAAGATCTCCATACAGCGTCCATCTGGACTGTGTGAGCTGGGGCCTCAAGTGGTGCATCCACCGGAACATCAGCTAGAATATCAGCTAGCTCATGGGCTGGCACATGGGTAGTAGCAGCAGATGCTCTACGGGTTCTACCCCGTATTGCCATGTTCAACTGCATTTCAAAGAAACCTGATTAAGCACAAGAACTCTCATCTTATGCATAATAACTTAAAGAGGATCTATCTAACGAGCACTCAATCCCCAAAACACCTTAAGATGTCTTCTAATTCCTAATTTGGATCTTATTCGCTCTGATACCATAACTGTCCCCGAGACTTACTTATGGGCCCAAAAAAACCTAATTAATATAATTAACCTAGGCAATTACAAAGTAATCATTAGAGTGCATAAGCTAAAGAAGCATGGAATAAAAATTTCCATATAACAAAAGAAACCTGTATGATAACTCCAAAAGATATGATGTCTATGGGTACAAAAGACAATCAAGATCTCACCATCGCTGTCTCTCACTTGAACATTCATATACAAAGGTGATAATCTAAAGAGAGCTCTCTAGTTTATAAGTCCAAAAAGAATATTTACAACCCATTTACAATTCCCCAACAAAATACATCACAAAGAGACTCCTACTATGAGTGGTAGTAATCCTCTGGCCTGTACTCAAGCTTACCCTCAATATCTTCCCCAATGCATAGCTCACCAAGAGGATCTGAAAACAAATCCGGTAAAACAAATCACGTGTGAAACGAAAGTCCCAGTAAGCAGCAAACATTCATGTATAGAAACAATTTATGTAGTTTTATAACATCATGATAATATTCACAAATATAAAGTATAAATCTCAAGTGAAAGTATCTCAATCGGAGAATACAGGAAATCAGTTCAATAAAAGCAATCAAATACTGCAAGCATGTCTTGTTAGGACTCGTGGGTTAGCGTGTTTCTAAATTTTATTAATGACCACTGTCCATTTGCCACCTACACGACTTGTAGAGAGAAGCCTAGCTAGGAACATCTTAGCAAGCGAAGCACCCATGTATGGGCTGGCAAGTGACAACAAAACCAATAATCAAGGCCAAGTGGAATACCCTATCTACTATCGAACCAAACCATATGAATTACAAGAACTTCCGCCAATACCCCATGGCGGGTGGTTGCCGCAGCACCTCTATGCCCCAAGAGGGCCTCACTGATACCCCCACAGTGGAAAGCTATATGGACAACGACATTAACACTAACAAGCCAACACCAATACACTGACTAGACTCACTGTGGATTCACACTAAGAACAACGTCTAATTAAACGACTCACAATTCAAAACCAAACCATTAATCAAATCCATGAATAAAACCAATGCTCAAACCAAGGCCAAGTGGAATTCCCGATCTAGCGTCAAATCATAACATATGCCAAGTGGAATTCCCCATCCATTACCAAATCAACCAAGGCCAAGTGGAATTCCCCATCCACCGCCAATAAAGCCAAAGGCCAAGAGCCTTGTCAAATCACATAAGAGTTTTTTACCTTCGCTTTCATAAATCCAAATTAATCAAAACGAATACCACAAAATCCTTAAAATACCTATTTGATAAGTGGGATAGTCTTAGGATTCCCAATAAAGTCACCATACCAAAAATCAATGGATTCTGAGACAAAAAGTTTTCGGCCTTGAAAAATATTCTACGCCTGGTTAAAAATGTTGGCTTTTTGGGTATATGATTTTTCTAAACAAATCTATATGGAGTTTCGGGCTCAAATTCTGGTTGTAGTCTAATGAATGGTAGACAAATTTTCTGAAATTTTATGGGCTCTTGAATCACTCATTTGGGTATCAAACTCAAAAAGTGGTTTTTGATGAAAATCGGGCAAAACTGAAAATTTAGGCATGAACTGGAAAGTTTACTTTTTATTGGTAAGGATTAGGTCTTTGGAGTATTTTTAATGGTTCCAAATGGTGGTAAAACCTTATTTACATGTAAAGACTTAAGTAAATGGAAACATAAAATACACATGACATTTACTTGAGTGTCTTTCGTGTAATAAGCGTGTTGTGTAGGAGGTTTAGGTTGTTTGGGAAAGAGTTTGGGAAGAAAATGGTGAAGAACTATCAAAATAGGGCTCACGATTAACTTTCACAATTAATTGACTAGGGGCGATTAGCTCCCACGATTAGGTCTGTGATTAGTTGTCGACCTAATCCTGATTCGCGATTAATCGTCAAGACTAATCTTGTGCTAACATAGACTGATCTTTGGGGGTTTTGGCTCAGGATTAATCGCCACCTTGGGTTTTGAAATATTTTTGGCTATTTTCAACACAAAACTCATACAAATCATTTCTAACCTTTCCAACACCAAATGGGATGATCATAAAATATCCCAACATGCTTAGAAACACCTTCCAAGACAGGAATCCATCCAAAATACGTATAAACACCAATCCAACCACATGAAACCTCATTCAACCCACCAAATTCAAACCTAAAACTGAAATGTGATCAATATAAGTTTGAAATCCATGGCAAATCAATAGAAAACTAAACAACATTGTTATAAAGCCAAAACCCTACGAATTTTAGAAGTAAAAACCAACATGCAAGATCATTTCTTCAAATAAATCAAACCCTAGAGAGAGAATACGAATTTTTACAATACATTTTGGTTTGAAGGGTTTGTTACTTTCTTGTTTAATGAAGAAGCTTACTTCTCTTCAATCTCTCCTCTTCTTCTCCTTCTTCTTCAAGCTTTCAAGCAAAGCTCTCACTCTTCTCCTTGTTCTATATGTCCAATACAAGAGAAGGAGGGTTCAAAACACTTAATATTTTAGTTAGGGCATCCTTTTATATACCCAACTTTTGGTTTTTCAAATTTGCCCCTCAATAAAGCCTTTATTCCACTAAATCCTTAGGATGTACCTAAGGCATACTAAGGGGTACCTTAGTGTTATTTGAAGGGGTTTCTTGGTGTTTCAAGGGGTTTACCTTAGTCATTCAAGGGGTTATACTTTAGATATGCTTTGGGGGTGTTCCTTAGTTAACACAAAGGGGTACCTTAGTTGTAGAAGGGGTGTACCTTAGTTATACAAGGGGGTATCTTAATTATAGAAGGGGTGTACCTTAGTTATACAAGGGGGTACCTTAATTATAGAAGGGGTGTACTTTAGTTATATAAGGGGGGGTACTTTAGTTATATAAGGGGGGTACTTTAGTTAAAACAGAGGGGTACTTTAGGTATACAAGTGGGGTACTTTAGGTATATAAGTGGGGTACCTTAGGCAATACAAGTGGGGTACCTTAGGTATACAAGTGAGGTACTTTAGGTATAATTAGGGGGTACTTTAAGTAATACTTGGGTGGTACCTTGGGTAATACATAGGTGTACTTTGGGTAACACATGGGTGTACCTTAGGTATAGAAGTGGGGTACCTTGGGTATATTTGGGAGTTACTTTAGATATTCTTAGGAGATACTTTAGGTACACTTGAGAGGTACCTGGGGTATTTTTAGGAGGTACTTTTGGTATACTTGGGAGGTATTTTGGTGTATACATGAAAGGGTGTACATTAGATTTACTTGGGGGTGTGCTCTAAGTGTACTTGGCCCAAATTGGTATTCATTGAGGGTTTAAGAATGATCTAGAAATGTTGTAATTTGAGTTTGGGCTCAAAACAAGAAATCTGGAAATTTTGTACTGGACACACGAACGTTAAAGTTGAACGTTCGGGCATTAAACCTTTATCAAATTGTTTCTACAGGATTTAGCTCAACACACGATTCAAGGTTCACATGTCAAGGCAAATTTTCACACTTAAAATTTTCAGAATTTGATTTCCAATTCACTAGAACTACTTGGAGGGTATCTTAGTTAGTTGAAATTGAGACATAGCATTAACTTGGCTTACCTTAATAACCTTCAATGAAGTTCAATTTGATTTCCCCAAATCCTCAAACATGATCCATGTCCACCCAGGGTACTAAGTATCGTGCCGTATCGAGCGATACGCACGATACGTATCGAGTATCGTGCCTAGCGGCACGATACTCATGTCTGTATCGCGAGTGTATCGACTATATCGAGTCGATACAGTCGATACAGGGGCTGTATCGATCAATACAGCCCCTTAAAATAGGCTTCCACGTTAAAAAACGTGGAAACAACCCTTTACAAGAACTTCAATAGCTCTTTCATACGAAATCTTTTCAAAAATTTGTCAAACCCCATTGATTATAACCAAGGTTTGCCGTTTCGAAATTTCGTATTTCGCTAGGTCAGCAGCACGAAAAATGGCCTCGAAATGGTCCTACCTGCGTTTCGCTGGCTTTTCGCCGACACGCCGCTAAATTTCGCCAACAGTTCTCCAGAATTTTGCTAATTCTGGAGAAATTCTGGCACGCCGCTGGCACGCCGAAAATTTCGCTAATTATTGTGTTTGTCTAATTTACTTATGTTTTTTTTTTCAAAAATGGCATTTCGGCGGCACCTCGGCGGCACGCCGCCAATTTCGCTAAAAACTTGTTTTTGGCCATTTCGGACCATTTCGACTGAATTTCGCCCAAATTTCGTTTCAGCCGCCTAGCGGCGCACCACGAATCGCCGAAAAGTCGATCCTTGATTATAACCCATTTTCGACCTAATTAGTGGTGTAAATTCTTCAAAACAAGTTTGAACAACGAATCAAACAACCAAATTAAGATTCGTCAACAGATTTGAGAGGTATGTTAGGTTTTTTATTTTTTTCATTCTAAATCTTTATATTTTCATATTTAAGCATGATTTAACAATCTTTTGTATGAATCTATCAATTTCAAGTGAAATCGATAGATTGAAATTGTGTTTTTAGGTAAAAAATCAAATTTTTTTGAAATATGGAAAAAAGGGACGAAAATTCCAATTTTTTTTGAAAAAAATTATACAAACCTTAACGGTTTGTGTTCAATTTTTTATATGGGATTCACATGGGGTTGATCTATCATCCCTATGATTCTTGCATTTTTTTTCATGAACAAAATTATTTTTAATAATTGTTTTTGTTGAATATTAATTAAAAATATAGGAAAATAATATTATATTTTTATCAAATTTGATATTTTGGTTCCACCTTTTTTATTAAGAGAGGTTGGTGATGCCATTTACATGCTTCTTGATATAGTTTCATGATAGTAATTTATTGTTGATTTTGATGTTTTAAGTGTTAATAACTTAATGTGTTACTTATATTACTTGAATAAATTTTCTAACCTTATTTATTTGTTTATTTAACCTTTTATAGCTTTTATTATAATTTTCATTCATTTTCGCGTGTGCCTATTTGCTTCTAAAATGCATAGATATTCTTTGTATAGCCTTATAATGCTAGAAACATGTTTATTTAACATAGTTTTAACTTATCTTTCTATCTAGATAGGTTTTAATCTATGTATCCACCGTATCCACCCGTATCCACCATTTTAGTGCGTATCCGTGCGTATCCTCGATACGTTTCCATTTTTGGATCGTCCGATACGGCACGTCGATACGATACTTTGAACCATGTGTCCACCTTGCCTTCATAACACAAGTACTTAATTAGTCTAATAATCCTTCTTTAGATAATTAAACTTAATAATTAAGATATGATCCGGGTCGGGGTTTTACAATATGGTTGAAGATAAAAAAACTTGGAGATAAACTTCCCCATCTTCTCCCTGATGTTGCCTCCACTGAACATATCAGGCAGGCTTCTCTATCTAGAATCCTTGCCCTTATAAAGGGACGGCTCTATAGGAGGATCAAGAAACCTTGTACTCTGTGCCTTCCTCAAAGGTGGATCTCTACGTCCTAATGGGCCACCACCTGCTCCAGATGACCCAGCCCCACGTGAGAAGCCCCGCCTCAACCTCTCTAACTCCATATACTGACGCCACTGATCCCCTGAAATGTCTCCTCTCAGCTGGAGTTTGTATATTTGCGGGATACGGCGTATCATCCTCCTCATCAAGATCATCAATGTCCTTTCTAACTCCATTTACTAATTTTGTTTTATAGATAATGTAGCAAATTATTTTTAAGTATTTACTTATTTTATTCATATGTTATTTAGAATTTTTTTAAGTTTTTTCCTAATATATTACAATTTTTTTGAATAAAATGATATAAAATAATGATATTTACTAATTTTAGTCATAAAATTTAGCAAATTATTTTTAAGTACATACTACTTTTATTCAGAATTTTTAAAAGTTTTTCCCAATTTTTTTAATAAAATATTATAAAATAATTATTATTTCAATTTTAAGAATATTTATTTATAATACTGTTTTTTATTCTCATAATTAGTATTTTTTCCTTTTAACTACTTATGTAATGCCCCGAACTTGGGTCAATGCAAAAACCGGCACTCAACCCAAATCCAAATTGCTATGGGCCCAAAACATCAAATTACTAGACCAATAATATCATTCATTAAACAATTAAAATCAGAGTGCGGAAGTCTTATCATCGATAAAACCAATAATAATAATAATCGTGGATTAAAGGCATCCAAACCTTCTCATCAAAATATAACTCAACTCTGGTAAAACAGGTTCTATCACTCTCACTCTCATAAACATCAATTCTTAAATTAACAAATAACTAATCAATGTTTCAAATAACAAAACAATATCAAAACCTAACTATTCTGGATAATAGTAGTCCTCGGGAAGGAAATCAGCAAACTCGCCCCTAGAAGCAAACCCCACGTCTCTCTCACGCGTATCAGCTGAAAACAAAACAAAACAAATAAGAATGAGATACGAATATCTCAGTAGGTAACAACATACATGAATCAGTTTATATATATAGAAGATAGTTACTTTCATGCTCGGTAAAAATAAACAAGATAAGCAAGGTACGATACAATCTCAACAGATTAAACATTACTCAAATCAAAATAGTTTACAAGTATAATCATATCCATCAACATAAATTCCCATCGCAATAGTGTAAAAAGCAAGATCACAACTAAACTATCATCATCCATCATACAACATTGTAGGACTCATGAAGACAAGCAGGACTTTGAAAAGAAACTCTCCATTCATTATGCCACCATGCGACTTATGAGCGAAGCTACTAAGACCCTCAAACTCGTATATCACTGAGACAATAGGTGTAGTCATCAACTTATTGCATACGAAACTTAGGAAGTTCAGCACGTACCACCAGCATGCAGCACCTGAATCAATACATGGAGATGGCCGCTTATCCGCATATACAGGACTCACCAGCGAGGCTCGAAATGACCCTATAGACATGCAAACTCCTCAATGCAAACTAACTTGCAAAGGAAGCGCGGGCGCTAATTAGGAGTACCCAAACAAAGAAAAACCTCTCCACTCTCAAGCTTAACCATATGGATTCATATGCAGTTATGCCCACTAGACACCAACAACATCAATTTACTTAAACGAATATGGTTTAAATAATATTGCCTAGCGGCATATAAGGATTTTCGAAGCTTAAACTCTTTCCAAACATAATTTTACAAAATAGTTCTGAAGTGAAGATTTTTCTAAAGTTCCAAAATCAAGATACTTTAAAAATATACATTTGCTTAGTAATAATTTTTCAAATCAAATCAAATCAGATAGTGAAATAACCCAAAAATCATTTTATTTTCAAAATAAGACAACTCTTTTTGCAAACGCCCTAAATCACTCATCAATTTGTTTAAATACATAAAGTCATTGAAAACAGTTGTAAACATTCACTATTGGTAGGTTCAGGTATTTAAAAATTCCTTTAAAATTATTTTGGAATTGAATAACTCTTTAAAATTGGAAAAATCAGCTTACTGTAATGGTTGCTCGTCGCTGTCGCTCAGGCAACCTGGTTGAGCGGCCATGCTTTTTAAAACAAAACTTTCGATCAATGGGCGCTCAGGGTGGGCGCCTATGTGATCCCCCTGGGTGACCTTCCAAAAACAAGTTTTTAACAATAGCTCAGGCGATTTGGTTGGGCGACCTATGTAACTTAATTCTAAAAATACACAGGTGAGGCGCTCGTCTAGATCGCTTAGGCGATCGTGCTGAACGCTCGACAAACAATGGCTAATCTGACTTCCAAAAACTAGTTTTTATACATCAAAACGAAAATCTACGTATTTAGATCAACTTTAACAACTTCAAAACAACTATATCATCCTTCCAAATCATGTAGAAACATATATACGATCATGTAGAATAATCAAACATAAGAAAACTAAGGAACAACTAAACGGCATGCTACCTACCTCTGTTCGATTGAGTTTCCTTCTTCTTCCTCAACTGTAGATGACGATCTCTCTCTACAGCAACACAGAACTCCTTCTAGTGAGGTATTGTCCGCTTTGGGCCTAAGTCCGCATGGTTTTGCCCCCAAAAAAGCGTCTCGCTAGTTAGAGTGGTAATCTTGACTCTTATACCTTACCGGGCATTCATCCGTTTCCAATGTGGGATTGGGTTGTCACAATCATGTGAGGATATGGTCAAACAAAATTATTAAATATAATAGAACCTTGACCATGACCTAGGGTCTTAATTATCTTGGGTTTTCATTGGTTGGTGTACGATTGCGTGGTGCTTGCACACACATCGTATCACTCTTATTATCAATGAGATCTAACCTAATCTAATAGTTGGGATTGTTTCGTCGAGTGAAGGGATTTAAGTTAAGAGAAGGATTAGACTCCAAAAAAAAAAACCTGATTTTCGTTGGCTAAAAGGGGGGCGGCTGCTTGTGGAGAGCTTGAGAAGAATACCATAAAGATTTTCTGTTCTCTTTTTGTGAATCAAATATTTGAGGTAAGTTGAGTTAATGCATTCTTTATGATTCCGTGCATTGTTCTTAATAATATAACGAATCCTATCAGAACCTGTGAATGTAAAGAATCGCATAAGTCCAGAATCTTACAAATCAAATTTTGTAGACTTTTATTTTCTCTCTTTTGATCTAATACGGCAGATTATTTGATTATAAAATTCTTGTAGTTGTACGAGCTGAGCAACATGAAATCTTCTCAACAATTTTTAATATTTGTTTGTTCAAAAGCATCATCATTGCAAAGTTGCTTTAACCTTTATTCAATATTTTATTATTATTTGATCTTTTGTACCTGTTAGTGAAACTTGGTCTCAAATTTCTTTAATATTAATTGATTGTCGACAATGATCGAATACAACATCTCATTAAAGAGGTTGTATAATATTTATCTTTTGGTCACTTGGTTTTAATTTTTAGGACTTGATATATATTTAATTTTTTGGTCATGAGAAAGTGACGTTTTGAGGTTTAAAGGGACTTTGTTTTCTCGCTTTTGCTATTTGTCCTTTGTGCCATTAAGACCATGATTACAATGATTGGTTGTAGGATAAAGAGAGAAAGTAAAAGGGTTGGTTTGGTTTGCTGGATAGAAAAAGAAATGGACTACAGAATAGAAGAGAGAGAAAGAATTATAATAATAATGAAATGAAAATAAAGGGCTTGCTTAATGTATTAAGCAGGGTTTGAATTAAATCTAAGAAAACTAATTAGTTTCCTGAAAGTATGGAAGATATGAAATGATTGTACTGCTAGTACAAAGTTACTAGTCCAGTACCCAGCATGTGTTATTGCAGGGATATGTTTTGAGTTACTACTGCTAGTACAAAGTTACTAGTCCAGTACCCAGCATGTGTTATTGCAGGGATATGTTTTGAGTTACTACTGCTAGTACATCGTTGCTAGTTCAGTACCCAGCATGTGTTTTGCTGGAGATTGATGATGAGATTGTATTGTTAGTTCTACTAATTCAGTACCCAATGTGAGATTATCTATTGGGAAGTTGATTACACCATATTACTGCTGGTGGCCAGGGTCCACTAGTCCAGTACCCAATATGAGAATTGTCAAACACCTTGATGGTAGTACTTCTAGTTGTGAAGCGAGTCGGGCGACACACAATTTATGTAGTCTGACAGGGATGCTCTATTGGAATGAGATTACTGCTAGTCCTTCCTAGTTCAATACCTAGTATGTGACGCCTACTGGAAGAGGATATGATGAAATTACTCCTAGCAAACACAGTTGCTAGTAAGAGTACCCAGAGTGACCTTGAGATCTACTGGAAGATTTGATATTAGCATGGCTGAATTGAATTATGTTAGATTTTATTCTAGTAAATTTTTTGATTATAATATTGTTCATTGTTTAATTTCATTACATAATTTTTATTATGTGCATGTCAGTTAGTTTATTTCATGTTTCTTCTTAAATTTTCACTTGTTTAGTTAAATGAATAGCATGATAGAGAATCATGATCACTTAAATTCAAGTTATATACATATATATATATATATATATATATATATATATATATATATATATATATATATACATATGTTGATCACATGGAACCTAGGAAACATTTGAATGCTTATTACCATGGCTAAGGAAATTATTATTTATTTTGTGTAATTATATTATTGTAAAGGAAATTAGGTTCATATAATCATGTGGAGTATATTAGCTCCACTTACTGAGTTGTGAAACTCACCCATACAAATTTTGTAGGAAATAATCAAAATCGTGGAAACGAAAGGAAGCAATGAATAATTTTTTATGATTTGCTTTGTTTTATTTATAGGACATGTAATTATTTAATGTTGAAGTTTTGGGTTTGATTCATGTAATAATTTAGCTGTTTAGACTTGGTTGGATTTTTTTTATTATTCAAATTTTATCACTGATTCCGTTGTAACTCTGAGAGTTGAAGTAATTAATGGAGTTAAGCATTTCAAGATGTATTAATTAGGTGATTTGGGTTTCGCTTACGAGCAAGGTTACGTCTGGTCCTACACGTGTATCGTTATACGCAATGTATGGATTCAAGGCGTGACAAAGTGGTATCGAAGTTGGATCTGGGTCCAGTAGTCCGTGGTTGGTGTGGGTCTTGGCATTGCCCCGTAGGAGGTGGTTGGACCATCAAGGGCAGGCCCATGAGGGGCTGACATGCTTCTAGGTGGCCACTGTACGGGGATGTGCAGCCCTGAAGGGGGGAGATTGTGACCTTCCGATCCCACATTAGAAACGGATGAATGCCCGGTAAGGTATAACAGTCAGGAATAACACTCTTAACTTGTGAGGCACCTTTTGGGGGCAAAACCATGCGGGCTTAGGCCCAAAGCGGATAATATCTCGCTGGGTTGGGTCATTACACTGGATTTTTCATAGTAACCACAATGTGCAGTGTAGTACCATGTGACACCATCAAATAAAAAGAATAAGAGAATAGTCAAGAGAGAGGGGGAAGACAGAGAGAGAGAGAGAGGAGAGAGAGGATGGAGAAAGAGAGACAGAAGTGAGAGAGAGGGGAAGGGGTGGTGTATCTGATCTTTAGTCATTCCTCTCTTACACTCCTAGTTGCCCTTTTGTAAGAGGAAAGCTCTTGTCAACAAGAGCCTTATATCATATTAGACTATTAGCCTTTAGGGTTTAGGTATATATTAAACATTAATATTATATATCTATAACTATCTATTATATATTACCATTATATATATAATGGTAATATGTAATAATAGTATCTATTTATACATATATATCTATGTTATATAAATGTTATTATTATATACTTATATACACAGATATGTATATATATATTAGAAAAATTGGTGAATTAAAAAATTGTAAAAAAATGATTACTAAAAATATGTTTGTATATATATGTAAAAAAATATAATAATATTATTATATTCCTAGTAATATAATTGTTATATATATATACACACATATACACACACACACAAATATACATATATATACACATATTATTAATTTAGAGTTTTATTATTATCAATAATAATGTCTCATTAATATTACTTTAATATTTGGTTTTTATTTTTATAATGTTTTTTTTTCTACAATTTGTTTTATTTTAAAAATTTTTAACAGTTTTTCAGCATGGTGGCACAAAAATTCAGCAGAGCAAGCGCTAATGACATTTTGGCAAAATGGCATGCGAGGCCCTCACCAAAATAGCATTGAAACTGAGGGGGCGAACATTTTATATAATAGTAAAAGTAATGCATAATAGTTATGATTATCATTATGTTGTGGTATATTATATTATTAAATGTTATAATATTATTTTAATTTAATATTTTCTAACATTACTATTGTAATATTGTTATAGTATGTAAAACTAGAATATAATAATAATAAAATATTCAGAAAAATATTATATTTATTTTGTTTATTATTATTTATATTCTTATTGTATTTATGATATAATATTTTTATGTTGTGGTTATGATAATAAATGTTATGGTTATGATTATTGCCATTATATTATAATATAAAATTAATATTATATGACTTTTAGTACTATATGATTTAAAACTTATAATATTGTAAAAAATATTATATTTTTAAGAGTTGAAATATTAAATATAATAAATAAACAATAATTTTACATTATACATAATATTACAGTATCCAAATCTATATTATTGATTGTTATATTACATACTGTAATTTACATTATTCTAATATATATTATGCAATAATAGTAATATAATGTAATATGATAATAAAAGTAGAATGTAATAATAAATAATATGATAATATAAATCATAATAAAATATTTAAAATAATATTGCAGTAAATATAATATTATAATAACTATAATAATACTATTGTATTCTAATTTTATCTATTATAATAAAATTATAGTGATAATATTACACTATAATAACATCTTAATGATAAAAGATTTATATTATTCTATAATATATTATACAGTATATAGTAGAATTAATATATTACCTAGAATTGTAGAATCCTAATTTTTAGAGATTCTAATCTAAGGCGCGCAGAATCTGCATAGGAATCCTACAATCCAAGTCTGAAATGTATTCTAATTATAAGTTAGATTACGGTGTCAGATTCTTTAATCTCTATGATAATCTGAACCAAACACCTCACCTGGATTCTAGAATTCGATTCTGGCCAGATTCCAGAATGCCCACCAAATGCCCGCTAAGTATATGATTCAAATTGCTGACTTTTGATGAATCATATGGGAAATGAAAGAAATCAGTATATGTTTATTTTCTCTGCTCTTTCTTTGTTGTACAATTTTGCTCTGTGTATTATCTGTGATCACATTTTTTATTGCTGTATCGTTGTTTGTAGATAGCATTGTATAATTTCATGGTAGACAAAGAGGGCACAGAAGGTGAAGAAGATGCTAAAAAGGCATATAAAGCTGCCAGGGATGACAGTGACTCTGCTGCTGAAATGGCTGTTGATGACAAAGTCTCTTCAGCATTAATAGACAGGGTAAAGATTTACAAGATAGATACTCTCACTTGCATGCTTCTGTCCCTGCGGTTCATGTTTGCATATTCAACATTTTGGCTGTTTGCCTCATGGAAAATGATGCATACTGTCTTCTTTTTGTATGTTCCTAAATATATTGCATCGCTTTATTGGACTTTAGGTTGATGCCATGCTCCAAAAACTTGAAAAAGAAATTGACGATGTGGATGCAAAAATTGGTGATCGTTGGAGGCTACTTGACAGGTATGTAATTGCTTTGGCATTTTCTCTTTGATTCTGTTATAAAATTGTAAAGACCTAGCACCCCTTTCCGGTTCCCCGCACATAAGAGAATGGCTCACATGGGTCTTAAATATATTTCTGAGGGTGTGGTGATACTCTATTATTTTCCATTAACTAGGTCGCTGTGCTTTCATTGAGATCATCCAGCTAATTTAACACTTCTATGATAGACCATTAATAACACACGATCCCAATGATTCAAATGTCAATGTTGCAAGCAATGCTCACATGGGGGAATTGCCCTTAGGTTGGGGCGAAATGGAGAGATCTTCCCAAATGTCAAAACTTGACATTTGAAGTGGTTTTCTGCTTTTATAACATATAAAATAATGGTAATAATAATATAATCAGAAAAATCTATTTCACAATAGGGATATCTTATTAAGAGACGCTTGAATGCAGGCATTTATTATCAACAGTCACCAAAAAACATGGAACAATTTCATAATTAAAATTCGAATGATTCTAATAATAAGAAAATGTAATGGAATGAAAGACTAAGCACAATAAATGTTATATCTCGTAAATACATAACCTTACATCCACAACAAATAGCGAGGAGGCTCAAAATGATCATCACCACCTTCAAGCTGGCCATTCACCCAAAAATGCATAGAAATTTTGTACACTTCCTCATAATTTTTATTCTTTCTATATTCTTCAAATATTTTTTGTTCATAATTTCCTACCTCAATAACTAATCAAGTTGTTGATTAGTAAACAATTTTTAGGATAAAAAGTTTATAATAAGTAAACTTTAATTCTAGTAATTTAGTCAATTGAATTCTATCTTAAAAACTCAAGATATAACATTTCTAAGTTCATTTTTTATTAAAATAATACTATTTTTCATAATAAACAAGGACACCCAATGATGTAGATCAGGTGTCCTTGTATAGAAACAATAGCATTTTTTTAATTTATTTTTTTCATAAAAAAATGGCATTGTTGGATTGAACGTTGTTGTACAACATATATTAAATTCAAAAATTTCCATCAATTTTTAAGAATTAAAACAGAGGAAATATGTTTTACCTTTGAAAATTGACCAAAATGCTTCATTTCAAACCTTCAATATCCAAGAAGTAGGCTTAGATTTGTTTGACTCAACCAAAGCAAACAGGAGGAGGAGGAGGAGTTTTGCTGTGGCGGGGGGGGGTGGTGTGGTGTGTGGTTTGTGTGTGTGGAAGGGAATGGAATGGGGAAGAAGAAGAAGTTTTTGAATTTTCTTTTTGGGAGGAAATAGGAAGTTTTGTGTAAAATGGTGTTCAAAATGGCATCATTTCAAGATAAATAAGTAGTTATAAGCTAATTTCGAACATGCTACTTGACATTTTTGAAAGTAGCCTGAAGGCATGTTGGAAAATCGACATTATTCTATTTATTCCAAGACTTTGTGTCACCCTATATGAAATTGGAAACATACCGGCAAAAATGTTGCCAACATTTTAAATTGATGCAAGGACTTCATAAATGTATGAAGAAACATCATCCCTCCCTGATGACATTGCACAGTTTGTTCTGCTGTTTTAAGTCCTTGAAACTCGAAAGCCTTGATGTTCTGAGATCCAAAAACCTGGGTGGATTTTGTTTTTGTCACTGCATTCTCTAGAAAAGGAAAAATTCTCCTCAAAGATCTTGCTGTTCCTCTCCTTCCTTAGCTCAAATAGGTTACTGCAGAAATTACCTTTTTGGCATAAGATGTTTCGTTTCTATTCGTGAAGAACCCCCACCATTGAATTCCAGAGATGTCTATGAAACTCTTCAGGCCACTTGTGAAACTGTAATTGATAAAACTACTTTTGGGTTCCATTTTGTCAAGTTTACGTGTGCAATGCAATTAAAAATCTTTAAATTATGAATATAAATTTTTTGGCTTATTTAAACTCTTTTTTTTTTTTTAACGAAGTTGGTAGTTCAACAGTCTTGGGACTACTGCAGTTGTAGATTAATTTCTGTATCTTTTAAACATTTTGGCTCCAAATATAACTATCCTTATTACTGATAGAAAAATGTGCAAAATTTCATTTTTCCCCTTACACGTTGCCTGCAATCACAATTCATCCCTTTATCTATAACTTTGGATATTGCCATCTATAAGGCTCATATTCTACTACAAAAGCTCCTTTGGGTAATTTTATGATAAATTTAGCCTCAGAAAGCATAAAATTTATCTAACAATGAGTTTGGTCAAAGAGTTTGAATGTGCATTGGTTTTGAAAATTCTCAGGTATATTTCAATATTCTCCTTCAAATATATGAGTATCATTGTTTCTTCCCCCAATTGTCCTTGCAATTCGTTGTTACAGATACCATTTTAATGAGGCTTCAACAAAGATAATGAAAAATCAATGGGTACATTCATTTATGAACTAGATGATCTTGAAAAAGGAAGCTTGAACAAAAAGAAAATAATGTGTACTAACCAATTCCTAGCCCGAGATATGGTGCCAAAACACCGAGAGTATCAGTAAACATGAAGGTCGAAGAGTGCCACCTTCTTGCTTTTCAAGGTGGCATGCAATAGAACTGACACAAATATCTTTATAGTAGGCTGGTAAAATGGAAAAACGTTTAAGGAACCATATTTAGCAGCATATCATATGGATAACAAACTACATAAGAAAAGCTGGTAAAATTTCTAAAGATCGTTAGGAAATTTTATATCTTTTGAAAATGAAAATTTCAATAATTTCTGTGCAATTTAAAAACCTAGGGCAATCCCCAGCTGTCCTTTTGTTCTGAGAAGAAATTCTAAATTTGTCCCTCGCCCTATGTACACTTTTTAAAAGGGAATGGGTCAAAGAGTTCGTTCAGAGTGAGCTTATGCTATAAACATACCATATCCTTGGACTACAAACATTTTTTTTAACGAATCATAACAATTACAAATTCAAAACAATTAGGGCATAGATTTTGTCAAGATGTTTTTAAATTCATATATTGAATGCCTTTTTTTGGCACATTTGAGGCTGGATATGGTAATTTTATCTTTTTTTATTCTTATTATATTTTCATGCGATAGAATATATGACCCAATATTTGACTGAATTTTCTCAAATTCTCTATAAAAAAGAATGGATTTAAATAGGTTGGATTGGAAATGTAACATAGTTTGATATCCCATGCTCAACCTAACCCTACTATCCGTTGTCATTTTTTATTGGTATGAGAATTTTCTAGTCATTGCAAATTATCTTGGTTCAGTCAAATCTGAATTTTTATACAATATCATAATTTTTCAATATGCTAATTTTATGTAATTTTACCTACCATTAGTTCTTATGCGTTTCCAAAGTAGATCCCTAGATCATCTATGAAAACGACAACAAACTCTTAAAGTTTATTGGCGAAACCTTTGTTATTATAATTTTACAATCTATTTTACGAATCTTATGATTCAACCCCTAGTTTGATCCAGACTGATAGAAAATTTTATTAGTTTTTTTGGTCATATGATGCACACGTTGAATCTTACAATATAAGATTTAATCATGTGATTGGAAATGTTTCAAGTGATTTGCCTATATGGCACTATAAAAAAGAATGTATTTGCTTTTTATAGTGAAAAATACCCTTTTTTGTATTTTGTTCGTTCCTTTGTATGGATTGTATTAGAGGTTATTATGATACTTAGGGAAACTTATGATAGATCTATCTATGCCCTAGGTAATTAGGCTGTAGACTAAGTGATTTGCTTAGGAGTAATCCACTCTAGACAATTCCTACCTACTCTACAACTAGTTGAATAATAGCATATGCAATATTGATCTCACATGTTTCCTAATAACATAGTCTTGTACAATGATCAACAAGTTATTGAATGTGGGGGACTTAGAATGAAATTGATTTTAACTGAAAATGAAGTGTGGGAATTATGAATTTTTATTTGATGAATGATTGATGTAGAAGCTAGGAATGAAAATTTTGCTTACAAATAAAAGGATATGTTAATTAACCAAAACGCATCATATTGAAAAAAGTGAATAGAACTAATGAAACTAGAAGATAGTTGTTATAGAAACAGAAACAGCCAAAGATGTTTGAATTATGGAAAGAAAGATAGGAAACTCAAGTACTTCTAAAAAAGATTGA
This sequence comes from Buxus sempervirens, assembly GCA_947561395.2. Taxonomy (NCBI): domain Eukaryota; kingdom Viridiplantae; phylum Streptophyta; class Magnoliopsida; order Buxales; family Buxaceae; genus Buxus; species Buxus sempervirens. The sequence continues at coordinate 4,869,675 of OX387195.1, forward strand.
AAAAAATAAAATCAATAGTAGATTATGGAGTATGGATGATTAGAGAGAGAGAGAGAGGGAGAGGGAGGATGAGCAGGTTGGTAAGTACTTGTAAAAGAAAAAAAAAGGGAAAAAGGAAAAGGGTCAATTGGAATGGTTAGTTATGGAGGGAGATGGGGAGAGTAGAGGTAGATTTTTATGTAAATAAAAATCCTTCTCAAAATAATCCCCTTGCGAGTCAAATACCGCAAGTCCTCTCCTGGAGTATCTAAAAACAAAAACGATAAAATGATGTGAGATATAAAATATCAGCAAGTAGTCGTGCAGAAAATAGATCTTATACAATTCTAAATATGCAACGAGTAAACCGGTAAAGCAAAACAAACCATACACACTAAAAGTACCAAACACATCAGTAAACAGAAAGACATACTGTCAAAAACAATGCAAGAATTCCTACTCTGTATAAGACATGAACCAAGCAATGTAATCAAATAACCCAATTACCTTCTTGTCGAGTACATGTGCTAGGAAGAACAACCAATTACCAATCTAACATTCCCACCGAGTACACGGATTTAGAATGTAAGCAAGTCCTGCCAAGTACACGAATAGGGAAATAGTAAAAAAATTACCAATACCACATTCTCACTGAGTACACGGATTTAGAATATAAGTAAGTCCCGCCAAGTACATAGATGGCAAACAATAAACAAATTACCTACACCACATTCCCACTGAGTACACGGATTTAGAATGTAAGTAAGTCCCACCGAGTACACTGATAGGGAACAACAAGGCATACGCCACATAACGCAATATTCCAACCAAATTACCAATACCACATTCCTACCGAGTACACAGATGGGGAACAATAAGGCATATGCAACATAACACAATATTCCAATCAAATTATCAATACCACATTCCTACCGAATACACAGATTTAGAATGTAAGTAAGTCCCACTGAGTATACGGATGGGGAACAATAAGGCATACGCCACATCCTAAGTACATGGGTAAATCAAAATATCAATACTAGAAATAAGGCATACGCCATGAAATAGCAGCATACGTGAGAATATAAGGCATATGCCAACTGCCAAGTTACATATATGATAGAACAAACCCACATACGTGGAGACATATACATGTCAGGAACTAGATAACTGTGAATTTCATCTCTTTAAACCATAGACCAAAACGTGGTCAAAATACACAAATTAGGTTCAAGTTTGATTTCAACTCTTTTGGAACTCAAAACATGCCCAGATAATTCTAGTAATAATGTTGGAAGCAATAAATATTTCTCAAGTTAAAAGAATTCCACATGTTTTCCCAAAACCCCAAAATATGAGTCATTTTAGTAGAATGTACCCAAAATCCTTATAAAAATCTAAATAATTATTTGGCCAGTGTGCACACTCTCAAAATGCCCTAATCTAGTTGGTATATGAGTTAGAATTACTCAAAAACAAGTTTAGAATCGGAAACTAAGTCAAAAACCTCAAATTATGAAAACTTGTGTATGGGCACTCAATATAGCGTTCGAGCGACCTATTGGGCATTGGTTTTCTGGGTTTCATTTCATTGGTTGCCTAAATTAACATTTGGGCGTCCTATCGGGCGCTCGCACATTCCCTAAAATCAGCTCTTAGGTTCCCTGTTTTAAAAAAAAAAAAAACACAGGCATGGCACCTGCTTGGGCGTTCAAATGATGAATTGGGCATCCTAAACTGAAACATACAAAACAAAAGGCACCTTAAAACGGCGTTCAAACCACGATTTGGGCACTAGTGTAAAATCGCAGAGTTCTAGATTTTTCTAAAATTTCCAAAATTTCAAACTAAAATTATTGATCATGTTTTTATCACTTCAAATAAATTCTAACATGTCAAATAACATCTCCTAAACATGTTCAATCAATCCAAAACAAATAAATCATAACATACAAGGATTTGATCATCAAAACTCCAATAAAACATGCGTATAAACATGGATCCGGAGAAATACGAAAATCTGATTTTAATGCATGTTTGAAGGGACTACTTGCCTTGATTCTTAAATCAAATCCTCTCCAATAAATCTAGATATAACCTTCTTAAAATCGCCACAAAATACAGCAACCTCTCTTCTCGTCTAAGATCACAAGAAAGCATGAATTTAATAAACTAAACCATACATATGGGATATAAATCATGGTTTTCTATTTAGTTTTACTTATCTTGAATCCGACAAATCTCCTTCTTCCTTCTCTCTCTCTCTAGCCGTATGAAACCACCAAGAATAATAAGAAACCCTAATTCTCTTTATCCTCTTCCTTTTATACACACCCAACTAGGAGTTCTAATTGTATTTGGAAACCTTCCTATTATCCAACTTTCCTGTTTTGCCCCAACTCTCTTTCTAAAATCCTTCTTCATGAATCCCATACAAAAGAAACTTCTATTTTAGTAATTTTCGTGCTATTTAATTTACCTATTTTTAAATATTACTAAAACTCCCCAAAACCTTAATTATTCTTCAAATTAAGGCTCCTAATTAAGTATAATTACTAATAGGTCCTTTTTTCCATTAATTAAGCCATAAATCAAGCTATATAAATCCAAATTCAACCTAACTTAGATCTAATTAATTGTTTTAGATCTAATATTATTTAATTAATCAATTTATTAATTGGCTTATTAGAAAAAGACTAAAATACCCTTTTCTTTACTTTGATCATATTTAACCCTTGACTTTCTTCCAAAATTTCCAGATTTAATCTCCTCATTATTTTTATCTAATATTGCATCCCGGATTAATGAAAAATACCAAAATTATTATACTATAATAAATCTCCCAATTATTTCAAATAAACTCATTAATACTCCAAATATTCATATTTAATTCTTTTTATTTGTTTTTCTGAAAATTTTGGGATTTCACAAAGGGACCTCATCTTGAATATGATTCATCAACTCATGTGTAACTAAAGTGAATAAATAAGGGTTGATAGCTGCATAATGCAAATCAATCTTAATCAAAAACTTTGTTGTCTTACTGCCAACAATTTTTACTTTAGCTAACGCTCCCTCGTCAATATCCTAAATTGCATCAATATATTTCATTGATACACCTACATCCTTTTTATACAAAGTCCACCAAATTAATTCCTTTGAAATCCTATTACATGCTTTTTCCAAGTCAATAAAACCAATTTGAGGATCTTTTTTATTTTCTCTAAACTTCTTTATTAGTTGCTTAGTAAAAATATAGCTTCCATAATGGACCTTCCAAGCATAAATCCAAATTGGATTTCTGTCACTTTGGTTATTTGTCTTAATCCAAAATTTTAACATTTTATTTAAATAAGACGACTCATGCTTAATTAAATAACTACTAGCTTCAAATTCACTTTGTTTCATCAGAATTTCAATAGGATTTACCAAACATTACACTTATGGTTCTAAATTCTTATACTACATCATTTCGACTAGCATATACAATATATCTACATTTCTGATATAATACCAGGATCTTGCACTGGAAACCAGAAGTCTGATAAAATAAAATTTCATATAGAATTAGCAACAGAAAGAATGTCTATAATCTAAATATTAAAATCATTACCTGTCAAATTCCAAATACAAATATCCTTATATAATCCAACATAATAATCTAATCATCCAACTACCAAATAAGTCAGCATCCTATCTACTCTCATACTCTTGAGTTGACCAATTCAACATCAAGTCATGCCAAAGAAAATAAAAGTTTACTCCTATGCCACATTTGGTTCCTTATCCTTATATATTTCAGTACCTGCAAAATATATTAAGAGTGAGTAATGTTCATTAAGCTTCATTCTATAGTCTCAATTCCAATGTGAAACCTCAATTTGTTGAATATAAACCCACACATAAACAAACAGCATCTATATATGTGGCATGAACAATAAACCGAGTGTATGTGCAACAAAGATAATGTCCCTAATGCAACTACGTGATCCTAGAGTACATGATGCCTTAAGCATGATATGTATATGAAGACACACCAAAATCCACAAATTCATGCACATTCAGTATGAATGCATGTATCCCCACTAGTTTCCACTCACCATAGCCACGTGAACAACTATAGGGTTGCAATACTGTAAGTCCATCCTCACTCCCACTTATAACATGCCGAGTATCATTGTGAATTTTCATGTGTATTTGTTCTACAGGCTTTTAACTAATCAGAGGACAATGCCAAGCCACTATTTTTGAAAAGGGGAATACATCCGCATATGTCCCTAACATCCCTATGACAATTTGACTATAAAACAAACCACGGCATCATCTAAATCATATACTTAACTGAATCTTAAGTCAAGGTTCTCTAGTAATCCACATCCTACAAGCTAGGTCTTAGACCCTGTGGATGTCCTCACAACTACATGCAAGGATAGCAATACTAAATATTAAGTTATTTTTTATTTTTAACTTCCAAAAAAAAAAAGTTATTGTTGACTTTTGAGATCACCCTTCACATCTCACCAAATCCATAAAGTTATTGATGATTGTTAGGCACTATCCTTCATACATTACTTTCCCATAGGTATAATGCAATATAAGTGATGATAGTGCAAAGGGCTTGTCGTGCTGGCAAAATTTTGCCTGTGTCGGTGAAATTTCGTCAATACCAACCAGAAGTGGCATCAAAACCACTAGGTTTCTGTGTACCGCTAAAAGTCTGCCTGTGTCAACTAGCACAAACAAGCAAAATTACACCTGTGCCAGATGAAATTCAAACGATTTCAACAAAATGGTTTGTTTGCAGTCGAAATAGTTAGATTCCGTACAGCACACATCGCTTGCCATGAAAAACCTGTAAAATTGGCATAAAAGAGAGTGGAGAAGAGATGACGTGGAGGAGGGGATGTAATGTTGCCCTCCTAGAGAGAGACAGACGGAGTAAAAAAGAGGGGAAGGAGGTGGAGGGGGGCGGCAACACGTACCTGGTAATTCGTAGTCCTCATTTTCTTCTCAAGCTTCTCTTGACAACAAACAAATGTCCTCTTCTTCACTTTTTTCGAGAATGAAAGGCATAAACCCTTCATTTATAAAAGAAGGGCTTATCTATATATATAAAAAAAATTTGATTTGAAAAATATATCGCGTGTAAAAATTTTACTGTATTGAAAAAAAATTGTAAAACATTATTGTTATGATCACACCTCCTTTCAGTCATCTCCCTATCCAAAATTGTGATCACATGATTCCTTTATCTAAGTGCGATCAACGATATGATGACTCATAAAAACAATCCAACAGTTCATAAAATAAGCCAATACCTAAGAATATATTATATCATCGTATATATTTCACACATCAATTTTTCTAACGTATAATTATGGAAATCATAATTAATCATGCAACTTTTACAACCTGAAGTCTCTGACAGGAAAAAAACTATAGATCCACCTACCTGTGATCACAAAAATATCCTATAGATTGCTCTTCGAGTGCAGTTTCTGAACTTCTGCTAAACCTCTTCTCCTCCAATAGTTCAAGTCATAACACATCCAAAACTCTCCAACAATCCCACACGTCTAGATCTTCAGTAATAAAATGTAATGATTTGAAATATGCTTAGGGAATACTTATATTAGGGTTATTATAAGCCTTTAGCTTACTAATGGGTTATTAATGGTTAAGTCCTAAGGCCCTTTAGCCTTCTTAAGATATAATTCACATTATGTATTGGGTTTTAAGCTGGCAGGATTATTATTTAATAGAGTTTATTATAATAGTTTTTGAAATACCAGTTCTGCCCCTAATGAACTTCTAGATCATTAAATTCATATGCCTTTGTAATTATAACTTTGCATTCACTTGTTTGGTCCACCAAAACCACATAATTTGCAAGTAACAAAATGCACTTTTGTGTCTAAGCTGTCAATTCATTCATAATTAAGCAAAAAAAAAAAATCATAGATGACTCTTTGTAAATTGACTATTATTGGAACCTATTTGTCTCACTGCCCACTTCCATCTCCTTAGTGCCTCATACTCGTTAATAACTTTAATGAATTTCATTAGCACTTATTTCCAGTCCAAACTTTCCAGATTACCTTAGGTATTCTTATCATATTCTTTCTCTAGCTCAACTCGCATCCTCTGCAGTGTAAGCTGCATACACCCCCTCACATTGGGTGGGGGGTCCCACCATTCACTTTGGGGGCCCACCCCATTCAATATGAGGGGCTATCTACAGCTTATGCTTTAGACGATGCCCATTCAGAGTACTGTCATTCTTCTTGTCCAAAATTCGACTTTTCCTTGTCCTATAATTTCCGTCAAATAATATTGTAAGCCACAAACAACAATCTCTCCACATGCATTTTTTCCAAATTTCAATTGGAACAACATCTGGTCCATAGACCTTTCTTATTTTTATCTTGGCCAAGGCTCTCTTCACTCTAGTAACGCTAATTGTAGAAATATAGTAGTTTTGTTTGACTTCAATAATCTTCTAGTCCCTAAGCCATAATTCAATGGTGTTTAGGTGGTTTTCCACACAATCTCTTGTCTTCCTTCTATTTTTTCTTTAGGTTAACTAGCTCATAGAGACCTTCACCCTTCATATCTATTATATTGACAAATTATGAAGCTTGTGGCTTCCATCCTATAGTAACCAAATTCTCTATAAAGCTCTTAAGTTGGCACTTAAAGTTGCACTTCAATGACTTGAATGTGGAATCTCGCTAAAAATTAATTCATGGGAACATGTGTTCAGGTTGAATTTTTTAATGCATTGCAACTTTGCTCATTTTAAAATGGTTATTTGCTATTATATTAAAATTTTAGACACACCCTTTTCACCTCTCTCCTAGTTGTTAGACAAACACTCTCAACCATAGGGCCATGAAATAATTTTTATTTATCTTTTTTTTTGGTAGAGCAAGATATTTTATATTTTTAATACAAGAGCCATAGCTATCTACATTTTATTTAAAGAGGAAACAAATATAAAGATTTACATAATAAATTAACAATAAAAACTTGTTATTGATTATAAAAAAGAAGCATTAAAGTAAAGTATTATACATTGCACATATAGACGTATGCATGCATGAACTTTGAATCAGCTCAAGCAAGTTGCTTTATAGTTGGTTTTCATGAAAAGATAAACAACTCAAAATAGGGCTTTGCATTGTTATATAATGTAAAATGAGCATATATATAGTGCGGCATCAGTAAGTGTTATGATGTGTTATAAAAAAAATGACGATAAATATCGTTTTTTGACTGGTCGATGTCACATTTAGAGGGATCTTATGGAATTTTCTTATAACCAATTTCTATAATTTCAGTGCACGCTGGCAGAATTTCACCAATTTTCCCTTGGCACACAAATTTGGAGAGGAAATGACTATATCATGAAAATTGTCTCATGCAACATGGGAAAATGTCACCTCATTTCAGTCACCTCATTTCAACGAAATTTTCCTGATTCATCTTCTAAAGCATTTCATGAACTAAAAATTGGGGGGGGGGGGGGGGGGGGGGGGGGGGGGGCGGGGGGGGGCGCGGCGCGGCGGTGGGAAACATCTTCCCATGATAGCCTAAATGTATGATATACGTATCTATGTTGTCATATTTTGGTATAATTTGTTGTAATTGTCTTATTTAGACCTTTATTAAATTTCACAGGCATTTAGGTCTATTTTACTCTTTTAAACCCATTACCCACTTTGAAAATTCAAAGAATAAACACAAATTTCCCAAAATTTCTACATGTTTGTAATTTTGGTGAAATTTTCAATCATGCTGATGAAAGTTCTAGGTGAAATTTCACTGGGTCTGCCCAGTGAAATTTTAGCCAAGATTTAAATGCAATATCTTGCTTATAACATGGCACAGACTACTTTGCTTTATCAAGTTTAGTTCTGAATGACGTTCTGCACTCTAAAACACTTTAGATTGAAGGAACACGTGAGAGGGGCCAAGTGTGAGTTGCACAATTCCGAAATGCTTTGAGGCTGTGGATGATTCCTACTTATTTATTACTTAAGTGAATGAAGTTTGTGCTAGCAGTTGCAAAATTCGTAAATATTATGAAGCTTGAAGATTTAATCTACCTTTTAATTTCATTACTAATTTTATGCAAGAAGTGTGTCTTTGTCCTTCCAGTTTTGACAATGTGCTCATACTCACTTGGACTCGCCTCTTTCATAAAAAGCCAAAAGTTGCTCCAATTCTGCCATCAATATTTATCTTGGCATCATAACAATATCCATGTAACACGTCATCATCCCATCTCTTTTCAGGGATTACGACGGGAAAGTGACTTCAGAGGAGGTGGCATCTGCTGCTGCATACCTCAAGGACACCATAGACAAGGAGGGTATTCAAGAACTCATCAGTAGCCTTTCCAAAGACAGAGGTCAGTGACTTGATGTTTGTTTTATTTTTCTTCTCATTTCCGTTTCTTTGTTTGATGAATTTGAAACTTTTTTTTAAACATATCAAGCATAATATTAGATAATTATATGACACTATTTATACAAGCTACAGATTATTCTCTGCATTGTTAAAATATTAGAAGTCGAAGAGGTGTTTTAGAGCAGTGTTAAAATATTAGAAGTCGAAGAGGTGTTTTAGAGCAGATAGGAAGTTCAGTATGCTTTTGAAACTGAGTGGTTAGTTACAGGCCTTGGTTCATTTTGGCAGGCAATTTATATCAGTGCTTGTAGCTTTGCCCATCAATCCAATGTCCCATAGTTTTTTCTTTTAAAGAATTGACAATTTATAATTTTTATTTTTGTCCTTGGAATAGTGACTTTATTTACAATTTCCCTGCAACAGATGGAAAGATTCTCGTCCAGGACATTGTTAAATTGGGCAGTCGAATTGAAGATGGAAATATAGAGGAAGCCAGGTGAATTTAGTAGTTAATATATCTAAATTACTAATTGTTATGTTTGACATTTCTGTTGGTGCCCTTTTCGCTTAACAGGTTTGCATGTCATATGTGACATCTATTACATGTTATACATACAGAATAAGTCTTGACCAATGTCTTTGTGATTCTTTGTAGGAGATGAGGATTGATCTGATTCTGCTGTAAAAATTATGTTATGTAAGAGAGAACAGGAGAGAGAGAGAGAGAGAGAAGAGGAGAAATATGTATAGATGGCACAAGGCTTGAGCCTTCTATTTTGGCTTTCCACTATGGTTCTGCAAAGTTTGTAGCCATTTAAAGGAATATTAACTTCGATATATAGAGAAAAATACAAATTGGGTTCCTCTGCCTGTTTACTAACAAACTGATGCTTTTTTCGCACTCACCCTCACACACATAAATTCGGATTCAACTTGTAGTAGGTATCCTTGTAGGAAAACTTTCATCAGTTGAGATCCTGGAGAAAAATGAGATTATGTGGTTTGTTAAAGAGAGCATTGCAGTTTCAGAGAAAATCTTATTAGAGATGGAGAAAAGAAACAGCTTCATCTTCAGAGTAAGATTCGGCACTCTGTTGCGAGGAGACTGCATTTGGAGGAAATAGAGCAAGATGGAGAGATTATAAGATGAACATGGCATTTCAGTCTCAGGTCGCCGGGAAGATTGCTAGTTGATGATTTAATGATTTAGTATACTGTAATCAGCAGGGTATGGCATCCCTTCATGGTTGCACTAATTACATTCAAGTATATTATACCCTAATGAACTGTTTGACACAGAGAATTAGAATATGGTTAAAGAATTATAATCTTATGTTTTGCTATTCATTGAAATACAATTGATTAGTGTCAACTTGAAGGATTGAAATCGTCTGTCGCACTGCCTAGGTTTGTGTTTTCCCAGGAAAATTACCGGGAACATTTTTTTTCCTTTAAAAATATCATATGGTTAAAATAATTTAAAATAGGGTGTAAACCTGCCAGTAATTCATTTATTAGCCAAGATTTTAATGGTGATAGTGCCTTATGCCTCAAGTCTTTTAACGGATTTATCAACGGAATTCACTTTTTCAACCATGATTTTTTGCGGTGAACGTACCTCATTTCGTAGTGAAAATTATAATACAAATTGTCATGGTAATGGAAATTTACAAACATGAAATGCACTCATATTAAGGATGGCAATGGGGTAGGTTGGGGGTGGGCTTTGGTAAACACAAACTTGCCCCTAAAAGTTTGCCAATACCAAACTCCAACCCACCCCTACCGGCTTGGTAATAGGGTAGATCGAAGTTGACCCGATTGTATAAAAAAAATGCAAAAGATTTGTTATTAAATAAAATATATTAATTAATAATATATTTTTCATTAAATATGTATTTTTTATATATGATATGTTTTAAACATACGAGTGGCACGTGGTAAAAGAATTAAATTAAAGGACATCGTGGGAAATAGAAGTAGTTATATGTGTAAGGATATAAAAGCATGGTTGTAAATACCGGGATCGGAGACCAAACAGGCCTAGGCCGGTCCCGATACAAACTAGAGCAAACAAATAGGATTGGGCGGTCCCAGCCTGTAGCACCTCGAAACCAGGTCCACCCGGTTAGGGTTTATACTTGCACCCGAGCGCTAACTTAGGGCCCAAAGCATGATAAGTCACCTTATAGAAACAGCCTAGACAATTATAAACCTAAATTAGTATAAAAACAGTTATATAACGGCTGTAATAGCAAAGTTGTGTGAAGATTCTAAGACCTAATTAATCACAGTTATATATCAACATCAACTCATCCAACAAAATCAATGATCAAAAGGGGTTTCTCTATCTCTCACTCTCTATCACAGTAATCATATATAGACATCCAAAATATATATGTACAATGACACCAAAATACATCCATGATATCAAAAGAAATAACAAATTGAACTATAGACCCTCAGGGACGATAATAGTCTTCTGGTTTATACGCTTGGTCTCCCTCACGTATATCCCCAGGTTGCTCTCCTGGTGCTAAAAACAAAACACTGAATAAACAGGGAAAAACACACATGAGAAAACTCATATTAACCTAATTACTAGTGGTTTAATTACAAAAATCCTAGAAAAATCATTAAATATTGATTTCCTAAGTTTTTGTGAAATTTTACAAAGGCACGCTCGAGCCTAAGTCGAGCGCTATATCGAGCGTCCAGTTATTTATATGAGTATGCACGTAGCGCTCGAGCTTGGGTCTTTTTGGGCTTGCATGCTCGATATATCGCTCAAGCGTCTATCAATCGTTCGTAAAGAGCTCTCGGGTTCTGTTTTAATTCTAAGACGCTTGAAGTAACATTCGAGCGTCAGTCGTGCATTCATAATTTACTCTTAGTGCTCGAATTAGTGCTTGAGCGCTCATTGTGCGCCAAGGCTAATGTAACGCCTCGAACCTAGGTCAATGCAAAACAGGCACCAAACCCGAATCTGAAGTGCTACTGGGCCCAAAACATCTAATTACCAAAAAATTAAATATAATTCATTCAACAATTAATATCAGAGTGCGGAAGTTTATCATTTATAAAAACCAATAAATGTGGATAAAAGTATCATCAAAACCTTCAAATCAAAATAAATCCAAGTTTGGTAAGTGGGTTCTGTCACTCTTACTCTCATAAACATCAAATCCATAAAATAACAAATAAATAATCAATGTCTCAATCAACTGTATTAACCTCAAATCTAACTACTCAAGATAGTAATAATCCTCTGGGAGAAAATCTGCAATCTCGCCCTGAGTATCAAACCCCAAGTCTCTCTCTCACGTATTAGCTGAAAAACAAAACAAAACACAAATGAGATACAAATATCCCAGTAGGTAAAACTATGCATGAATAAACAGTTTATACATAAAAATAGTCATGTTTTCATGCTCAATAAAGTAAACAAATAAATAGGATATAATCTCAATAAATTAAACAGTAATCAATAGAACATTTTAGCAGATATAATCCTTCCCATTAATATGATTTTCAACACAAAAGTGTAATAGGCAAAACCAAAACCAAACCATCATATGTCTTTGTAGGACTCATGAAGACAAGAAGGTCTTTAACAAGAAACTCTCCATTCACTCTGCCACCATGCCATTTATGAGCGAAGCTAGTAAATATCCTCAAACCCAAATCTAAATCTGACGATAAGAGGCTTATACATCGACTTATTGCGCACGAAACTGGAGTTCAGCACGTACCACCCAAGCATGCAGCCCTTGAATCAATACATGGGGATGGTTGCTGATCCGCAAATACAGGGTACTCACCAGCAACTCAAAAACTGAAATGAGACCCTACAGACATGAAGAACCCCCCCAATGCAAACTAACTTGCAAAGGAAGTGTGAACGCAAACTAGGAGTATCAAACCAAAGAAAAACCTCTTCACTTTTTAGCTTAACCCTATGGATCCATATGCAGCTATGCCCACTAGACATCATCAACAACAACTCACTCAAACCAATATAGTTTAGTAATAGTGCCTAGTGGCATATAGGGTTTTCCAAAGCTTAAACTCTTGCCAAAGATAACTCTACAAAATATTTCTGGTATGAAGTTCTTCTAAAGTTCAGAAATCAAGATACTTTAAAATATATTTTACTGAGTAAAAATTTTTCAATCAACTCCAATCAGATTGTGAAATAGTCCAAAAATCCTTTTATTTCCAAAATAAAACAACCTTTTTGCAAACAAACCTAAATCACTCATCAAATTGTGTTTTAATGCAAAAGATCATTGAAAACAGTTGTAAACACTTAATATTTGTTGATTCAGATATTTAATATCATTTAAAATTCATTTTGTATTGAAATTTCTCTTCAAATTCAAAAAAATCAGAATTCTGTATTTGTCGCTCGACCCAGTCGCTTAGGCGATCTGGTTGGGCAATCTTATATAAAATAAATCCGAAAATCAACACGACCATTCGACGTAGGTGCTCAGGCGATCTCATAGGCAACCTAACTAAAAATCAAGTTTTTCAATTGTCGCTCAACCCTAGTCGCTTAGGCGATCGGTTGGGTGACTAAGTTTCTAAAATACACAGGCGAACCACTCGACTAGATCACTCAAGCGATCGTGTCAAGCGCTCGACAAACAACGGCTAATTCCAATCTCTGAAACAAGTTTTTATGCAACAAGGTACATTCTATTCATCGAAATCATCACTAATATGTACATAAACATATATTCAACACTTCTAGAACATGCAGAACAATCAAACTACAATAAACGTAATGTCGACTAAACGAGTGTGCTACCTACCTCTGTTTGTTCAAGAACTCCTTCCTTTGCTTTCCTCTTAGTGTAGGTTCTGATCCCTTCCTTTTTAACAACCCAACACCTTCTGGACGTGGATCTCCTCAAGAACAACAAACCTCCACAGTCCTCCTTCTCCTCTCTCTCGGTTCTTCCCTTCTTCTTTAGCCATCAAAGAATACGAAAATAATAGGTATACGATTAGTTGTATACCCTCTTAATAAAAACCCTATTTTAATCCTTATGATTCTTTGTATCTCCCCCTATCAAATCCTATACTTCTAACCAATCAGATTAAAAGATAGCCTTAATTTAATACTTACCCCATTATTTCATGATCCAACAGTCGGATTTGCATCAAACTCTTGATCTCCTTCACCAATATAATCACCTATATATTCCATTACAAACAATCAATAAAATCCACAATAAAATACTGATTTTTATTTAATTAAAATTTTTGAAAATTTTCGGGGTCTTACAGCTAATTCTGCAAATCTGAGTTTTTCTGTTTATACAATATTTGATTTATTTTCTCCAGTTTCATTTCAATCTAACCAATTGTTTTCCATCCCATAATACCTCTAAAACCCTTCTAATCAAATTTTATTAAATAAATTATTAATCTAATATCAACCTAAGTTTAATTCCTCAATTTCACGTACTTTTTTTTGGGAATGTAAGTAGTTTCCATTAAATATAATCAAAAAAGATATTTACAGTATAGTGACCTTTTCCATGTCACACAGTGAGATACTATAGACTCCAACTGAAGACATTCCCTTAAGGATACCAATACCAAAAGCTATACTTTCCACAGTATGCAAACACCATATGCACAAAATCTAAACAAAAATAGGATTGATGTCCCAGAAAACTTCTCAATTTCATGTACTTTCTTATTCTTTCCAAAAACTCTATGATACGACAAAATTCTAGAAAACTTCTCAATATCAATTCATGATTACCAAAGCAATCATATACATTCTAAATCATCAAAACCATAAAGGATGACACAAATTCCTCTAGTTTTCAAAGTGTTTGCTACTTACCTCTTTACGCAATTCTTTCTTTTTTAATGAACCCAATTGTACAGTCATGTTCTCCTCAAAATGGGGCTATACTACAGGGCTCCAATCACAATCTCAACCATTCAAATTTAAGAACTATCAATCATGAACCTTTCCTCCAAATTTCAGCTCGATCTAATGGTGGATCATCTCCAGATCGCATTTTGATGAAAGCTAGTTAGGGAATTTCTGCACGGCTTTCTTCTCTCTTAAAGTCTCTTATTCTCTCTCTCTCTCTCTAGGATATGATTTCTCCTTCTTTTCCTTCGTCTTCTCCACGACCAGAACTCTCTCTTATGGCTTCCACACATTCATATCTCCATCAATAGGATTTCAAAAGTCTAATAATGAGGTAGGGTTCACTATTTATAATATAGTCCTAGAGTTTTCTACTCCAAGTAGGCTAATAGGTTTCCTTCTCCAAATCGATTAATTGTTTTCCTACTTGAATTATAATTTTTACTAGACTTCTATAATCTAATCATAATTACAATTTATTGGGTTATTGTAATCAAATTAGAATTTTTACTAAGACTTCTAATCTAACTAGGATTTCCTATTTTCTAAAAATCCTACTTTAACTAGGACTAAAATTTAAATTTATTCTACAACTTCTAAGTTAATTAATTTTCGCCCTATTTGTATTCCATATTTTTAAATATTACCTAAACACCTCATAACCTTATTTATTTCCCAAATTAAGGCCCCTAATTAAATATAATAACTAGTAAGCTATGTTCTCACTTATTAGGCCATAAATAAAGCTATTTAAATTCAAATTAAACTAAACTTGAGTCTAATTAAGTTCTCATGTTTAATAATTATTTATTTAATCATTTTATTAATTTGGCTAATTACGAAATGACTAAAATACCCATTATTTATTTAAATCTTACTTAACCATTGGATTTCTTCTAAAATTCATAGATTTAATCTCCTTAACACTTTTCTCCATATTATACATTTGAGTTATTGCTTACTTCCCTAAATCGCCTAGATGTATCTTATTAATCTTTCATCATTCATATTTTATCTTTATTCCTCAATATTTTTAGATTTATCTTTAAATTATTTCTCCCTATATTCTTATTTAATTGTATTATTATTTCTCCAAAATTCAGGATTTCATATATCCTGATTGTCAGTTCTAATAATTTCATTAGTTATATTGTTATTTGTATTACATGGCATTTCATATATTCAATTTTCGCACGGCTTATTTTAGAACCCTTTGACTCTAAGTTACCTCTCCACAATTCTAGCTTAATATTTATTTCTTCTCTAGTGTGGCCCACCAATACTATATCGCCTGCAAATAACATACACCGACACACCTCACCTTGAATATGACTCATTAACTCATCTATAACTATTGCAAAAAGATAAAGGCTGACAGCTGACTCTTGATGAAAAACTATCTTAACCGGAAAATCAGTTCTCTCATCGCCAACAAATTTTACTTAAGGGTCTCATACATCTCCTTTATTATATCAATATATTTCATTGGCACACTTTTTTTATATACAAATTCCACCAAATTAATTCTCTTAGAACCCTATCATATGCTTTTTCTAAATCAATGGAAACCTTATGCAAATTTTTTTTCTTTTCTCTAGACTTTTCTATTAATTGTCTCAATAAAAATATAGTTTCTATAGTGGATCTTCTAGGCATAAATCCAAATTGGTTTTTGTCACTCTAGTTATTAGTCTTGATCTATATTTAATTATTCTTTTCCACAATTTCTAATATGACTCATAAGTTTAATGCCATGTTAATTTACACACTCTTGTACATCTCCTTTATTCTTATATATAGATATTATTGTACTAATCCTCCAAGCATTTGGCTTTTTATTCGGTCCTTAAAATTTCATTAAATGATTTAGTCAACCAAATACACCAATATCTCCTATGCACTTCCACACCTCTATTGGGATACCATATGGGCCCAAGGCTTTCCCTATTCTCATTTTGGTTAGAGCATCTTTAACTTCTACAACTAGTTTGTTCTCTAGTTCCATTATTGATATCATCCATACAGAATACAGATTTCTGTGTACAGTCTCCCATTTAATAATTTCATAAAATATTCTTTCTAAACCTTTCTTTAATCTGCTCATATTTTACCAAAATTCTTGAATTTTCACTTTTAATACATCTAACTTGATCTAAGTTCCTCGTTTTCCCTTCTCTAAATCTTACTAATTTAATACATAGTTCTACTTTAGTTTAGTTTCGCATAATTCAATTCAAAGATCAGCTAAGTTACAAGCCTAACCAAATTGACATTTTTAGATTTGGTTAGTTCGGTTGTTGTATAGACCAAACCAATGGACAATCATACAATTTGTGACAGGAGTGAATCTCACTGAGAAAGTGAAACAGAAGGGTGGCTGTATAATTTTTCAAATGTCAAGGATATTGGTATCATTTCTTACGCCAAAAGAAAAAGAAAAAAAAAATATCACTTGCCAAAACTTTTTATTTCACATTTCTTTTTTGTTACTTTTTGTTTTTAAAAATCAGAGAGGGACGGGTTAGCTTTAAGCAACGGTCGGATAACATTACCAAAAAAAAAAAAGCAACGGTCGGATAAGATTCTTCACTAGCCGTTTGAGATATCGAAAATCTTCTTGAAGGTTTAATCCTCTGAGCAATCACGCTTGAAATTCAAAATTTTGGTTTTAAATATAGCTGTTGAGAAAGGAAACTGCAAATCTCGTTTTTCAATATCTCCAATTATCACTGCTCGTCCTTCAATTGAAGTTTTTCTCTTTGTTGGCGAAGATTCAACAATCTTTTATATCACTTTTCCATTTTTCTTTCTTTTGGGTGTATCAGAAGTCATGATTTCTAACGAAAGTTCTTCTCTTTAGGTATCTTTTCTTCCGATCTTTCTTTCTGATGTTGGCAGGCAAGAAGGGATCCATCTGAAGCCCCAGTTCGCCTTTATTATTTCGTGTATTCCCAATTCACCTTTCAGAACCCTGGTAACTTTTTTTTTTTGTTTTCTTTTATTATTTCAATTTGTTATTGATAGTTTCCATCATGAAATAATGACTAGTCTTGAGGAATCTTGGTTTGCTACTCTTCTTGGTTGATAATTAAATCGAGTGTTGAGCACATACTTGACTTGGGTGAATTTTCAGTTCTTATTAAAATAGATCACTCTTTGAGAATTTGACTGTCTTGAGTGAATCCTTCCCCATTTTAAGCATGTCCCAGATGGAAGATGAATCGGAGTTCAGACTTCCTTATTTTGATGGAACCAATTTTGCCCACTGGAAAGCTAGAATGGAATTTTTTCTAAGATCTCTAGATAATTCTGTTTGGGAAGTAGTTGTCAGAGGTTGGACACCCCCCACCATTGAGGTTGATCATGATGGGGTTAAGACTATTGAGCCATTGGATGTGATGTCGTGGTCTGATGCTCAAAGGAACTTAAGTGTGGCAAATGCCAAAGCACTCAATGCCATTTACTGTGCAATCTCTCAAGATTTATTCAAGAGAATTTGTAGATATGAGAGTGCCAAGGAGGCCTGGGACAACTTAGTAATGATCCATGAAGGGACCCCTGCTGTTAAGAGGTCAAAACTTCAACTCATAACAACTCAATTTGAAAATTTAAGAATGGGTGAAAATGAATGCTTTATGGATTTTTATACTAGATTAATGGACATTGTTAATTCCATGTGGGAGTTAGGAGAAAAGGTTTCGGAAGCTGAAATTTGTAAGAAAATTCTTAGATCACTTCCAGAGAGGTTCGCTGATAAAGTGATCATTATAGAAGAATGTAAAGACATTGGAACTATGAAAGTTGAAGAATTAGTTGTATCCCTACAAACTTATGAAGAGGTTCACTGTAATCCCTCTAAGAAGAAATCCATGGCAGAAAAAGCCTCTAACTCTGAAAACAAAAACATAGTTAAGTCTGATTCAAAGAGTATAGAAGATGAAGAAATGGAACTTCTTGTTATGCAATTCTTGAAACATATAAAATCAAAAACAAGAGGAAAAGTGGAGAACACTAAAATTTCTTTTGATACTCAGGTCAAATCAAAATCTATGAGAAAGTCAAAAGAAATCCATTTAGTTAAATCTGAATCTGGCACCTCTGTTAATGAAGCTGATCCTGAAGAGGAAGATCTCAAACAAGCCTATGTCTCACTATATGAAGAAGGTTTTAAATTAGCTAAGAAAGTGAGCCAATTTAAAAATGAAAATAAAAGGCTGAAAAATGAGCTAAAAACAGTTAAATTTGAAAAAGATTTGTTGGTCAATAAATATGAAGAGTTACAGTTAAATGTGAAAATGGCTAATGAACATCTTTTTAAGGCTTTGGAAGAAAATAAAGTCCTTGAAGTAGTTAAATCTGAAAACCAAGCCTTGAAAGAGCAAATAATGCAGTTAAATGACCTACTAAACTCTGAAGAAAAATTTGCTCAAAGTGAAAAGACAGTGAAACACTTAGAAATGGGTAAACCAATTGGGGCTAGGTTTGGTCCTGGGCTTGATAGATATACTGATCAAAAGGTCCAGACCTCAACTGTGTTTGTGAAAGGAGAATCCTCTCACACTCAATCCCCTAGGCAAATGACTTCTCATCCTACAAGTAAGTGTGATGCTAAAATCATGAAATCTAACAAGATGTTCTTACCAGTAAAATCTGAAGAACAAATGGCAAACAATAACAAAAGGGAGTATTCACCAAAAGCTAAACAAGTAAAAGTGAAAGAGCCTCCTAAGCAATAAAATGAAGAATCTGCATCAAATTGCCAGAATAAATGAAATATATAAAGGAAAAAAGGAGGTGGAGGAAAACAAAAGAAGTCATTCACCTAAGAATAGTCCTAAAAAAATTTGAGCAAGATAAAGGCAAATCAAAAATTTGTAATTGCGGACAATTAAAAATGATTTGTGTTTATAATTAAACCATTTGCATTTATGTGCTATAGCTAAATCAGAGGATCTAAGCCTCATTTTCATTTGTGCCCTATAGTAAAACATTTAATCTACCTCTCTTTCTTTTATGTGCTGTATAGTTATTTCCTGACAATAAGGGGAGAGAGATATATCCCTCCAGAATTGTGTAATGTGCTTTGTTGCAGGAAAACTTTACAGGTATGCAACTCAGGGGGAGCAGAAGATGTCTAGTTAGGGAGAATCCGCACGAGATGTATTGTTTTGCTTTTAATTAAGTCTGTAGTAAAATCTTTATTTTAGAAGGAATTTTTTTAGGTCTCATGTTGTAGTTTGTGTCTAGGAGATACCTATAAACAGTTTGTCTAGAAATTGACAAAGGGGTATATAGTTAGTGCCATGAGCACAGAGCACACTCTTTTGTCAATTCCATGAGTTTGGGAAGTGTTTCATACTTGACTTGGGTGCACTTTCAGTTGTTCTTTTTTGAACTTTCATCAAGTATCTCTGATTTTATATTGCATGTAAACTCACTCATGTTAATCTCCTAGTGAGCCATTGTTGCTTCTGTTGCTACATGAAATTGAACTGTCAATTCAGTGCAGTCCTTAGATATTTTCAAGTCCTCAGAGAAGGAATGAATGGTATTTCACTGGTATTTTAATTTTTATTTATTTTTAAATATATATATGTGTGTGTGTGTGTGTGTGTGTGTGTGTGTGTCAGAAGGCAGATTTTCGGAATTTATGCTTGCATGACTGGTTTTGGCTTTAGGGACATTTTTTCGAATTTTAGCTTCCTAAATTGGTTAAATATCCTATGCATGAGTTGTTGCTCTATGAGGAACCTCACTCTTCTTGAAAAATGTCATTGACTTCACATGACTGCTTGATTACCGTGGCTTCATATTTTTGGGTGTACTTGAGCAGTTACATTTTTTGTTCTTCATGAAGTGTCTATAATCTCCAATGTCAAGTTAAAACTTAAAAGCACTTATTCTCTTATATGGCTGATATGCCTGCTTCATGGTCTACTAAGTTTTATAGTCTTAATAGGATGAAAAGAAAGCCTTTCAGGTACCTCTATGATTGATTAAATGTTTTCCCTGTCCTTTTTAGGTGGTTATTACTAGACAGGGTAGAAAAAAAGGGTATTTTGTATCTTCATTCTTCCAGGTCTCTAAATCTCCATTGAAATTGATAGAGAAAGATGTAGGGATTGCGCATCCATTTCTGAGGTTAATTCATCTTTCCACAAAGTCATGAGTCACCAAAAATACCCCACACTAATCTCTCATAGGCATCTGCATTTCTAATTTATTCCCATCACTGAAGAATGGCGGCCTTTTCCCTTTTGAGGTTTGCATAATTTCAGTTGCAAAAAGAATATCAGCTAATTTCCTTCTGGGGACAAGAGGATGTACTGATGGATGAAGTAAGGTTCGTTGGTATCGACCTCTTTCTATTTACCATAATTCTAGTTATAATTGTGTAGTTCAGGTCTCATCTAACCATGTGACTTAATTCTTTTTCACTGTTCTCCCATTATGAAAGAAGGCCGAGATCCATACTGAAAACACTTCCCCACCTATATCCTTGAAAGTAAGGAAAAGAAATTTTTGATAAAACATAAAGTCCTGGAGCTTTAGGTGCACCATTTTCAGAAGTGCAATTATACTTAATCTCTTATGATACATCTAAGCAACAGATCATAGTCTCCTCTTCTATGGTGCTAGTATTTACTGTACACTATCAAGCAAGATCAGGTTTGAGGTTTCCTGTGTTTGAAAGCTATTTCTAAATCCTGTCTTATTGTGTTTGAAATGACCTCTTTGTTATCCGTCCACAACACATCATCATTTCTATTCTTGAAATCCTGTTATGAGCCCTTCAAAGAAAAGCTTGGTATGTGACGTATGTCTCCATATTTAAGTTTGATATTCCCATGTTTTTGCATTAAAATCTACTAATTTTTTCATCCATGTTAGTTATACTTGTCAATTCCATCCCTTTACAAAAACTTTCATACGCCTGAGGTTCTGAACAAGTTAGAACTGCCTTAGAGCCACGGAAGGACTGTGCTCTTCCGAATAGTGTCAACCAAAAGTGGTAAATCAAACATGGGGTCTATCCGGACCAGGTCCATAGATGGGTAAAATTGCGTACCACTGTGGGTTAGGCAGTCAATAGGGTGGGTTGGGCTGGGTTTTGACGAGTCCGGCCTCAGCCCAATTTATATCTAGCTAGTCTAAATTTAACTGGCCTACCATAAACCAAACTCTGTGTGTCGAAGCCCAACCCAAACATTTTTTAAAAGCCTAGATTTATTTAATAATTTAAATGTATAGTTTAAGGCGTCAATAAAAATCTATAATAAGGTGAGGTGCCTCTTTGGGAATCGTGCCAATAAAACTATGCAAGATTCCAAAACAACCCACCCTTACACATCATTGTGAAGATTAAAGGGCACGATAATCAATATAATCTACTATACGTAATCTCTAGAATCACCTTATAACATATTATATGTTTTATAAAATATGTTATACATAATCTCTAGAATCACAGATTTTGAAAATTTAAGCACCAATGTCCATAATCCCTATAATCACCAAAAAGGTAGATTCTGATTATGGGCTTGATTATACAATCGAATAGTAGAATCTGGCATTAAAATTCCAACCAAACACAATTTTTGGATTATGGAATCGAATTCTACTAGAATCTAGATTCTATAATGCCCACAAAATACCCCCTAAGATACTTAGCCAATTTCTTACCCATGCGAGAAACACAAGTTTAATGAAACATATGATTCCTTTTGAGTCAAACAAAGGTCTTTTTTTTTTTTTTTCCATTCAATCAGAACATAAAACCAAAAGCCTTCTTTCTCATATCCGCTGTATTTTAAGACTTGGGGATCTAACTGTACACACAAATTTCAAGTGATTTGATGTAGATAAATGCCAGGTGGCGTTCTTCAGTTTCAGAGTGATTGTAGGTGTTCTTCACTCCGGGATTTGTGTTTGCTTCGACTTTTCTGCTAACTTCAAAGAGGATTTTCTCTTTGTAGAGAAGTGTCCCTTTCTTTGGGAGGAGGTTTTTTCTTTAAGAAAAGTGCTCCTTTCTTCTTTGGGATGGAGGATTTGCTCTGGTTTTCTCTTCAAGAGAATTTCTCCAAAGCTTCAACATTTAACTCCTTGATTTGATTTGTATGTCTCCTCTTGTAACCAAGCCCCCTATTTATAGAGCTAAAATTACAGGGAATTGACAAATTTACCCTTTAAAGGATAAATAAAAAATTTGAATTAAAAATAACTCATATTTATCTTATGGAATATTTGATCACAATTGGGCTCAATGAGCTGTTCTTTTACAAGCCCATTTACAAACTTGGGTTTTGGGTCTTGTAAATTTTGATGCCTACAAATAGCCCCTCGATGCTTGTTTATTAAAATTTTTTTTAATGAACAAGCCTAGACCTGCTTTGCATGAGGTTGAATTTTGTTTACTACCACTACCACACCCCCCCCCCCCCCCCCCCCCCCCCCCCCCCCCCCCCCCCCACACCCCCACCCCACCCCGACCCTGGATTTTTAAGTAAGAATAAATAGAGGATTAAATTATTTAAGTCAATTAATTACATCAATTTAAAATAACCCTTTGGTTTGGTTCGGGTTGGTTTACTTTAAGTGAATGGGTTAGTTGAATTGAGTTTGGATCGATTGGATCAATTCAATTCAAGTGAATCGGTTGAAGTGATTGAGTTCGATTTAGTTGGTTTAGGTTTATTTTATTTGGGTTCGGTTTGGTTGGTTTAGTTGGGTTCGGTTTATTTAATTGATTTAGTGGTTTAATGGGTTAATTGTTTAATTGATTTAGGTTTGGTTGGTTGGGTTGGTTCAATTCATCAAATTGGTTTATTGGTTTAAGGAATTTATATGTGTGTGTGTGTGTGTGTGTGTGTGTGTGTGTGTGTGTGATTAAAGAACCCAAAGGTTCTTATTTTCGTTCGTCGAGGGTTAGAGAAAACCGCAGAGCAAAGAAGGAGAAGAAGAAGAAGAAAAGGGGAAGGCTTGTCTTTGGATTTTGAACTACCAAGTAAGTAGCACCTTTCCAACTATTTTTGTGTGAAGAAAATCGTAGTTTAAAACAAAATTCCAGGTTTATTTGGTTTCGTGCAAGGTTTTGGCGTTTCTGTCGTTTGATCTGGATTGTGGAAGTTATAGGGGTTTAAAACTTGTTTACCCAGTTTTGTTCCTAGAGTGTTTTAGGATGTTTATTGATGTTTTTGATATGAAGAAAAACGAGTTTGGTGGTTGGATTTGAAAGAAAATCAAAATTTGGAATGTTCGGTTTTGGACATGCAGATTTTATAAGGGGCGCCAAGGGGACCGCCTAGGCGGTTTGTAAGCGCCCATTGTAGAGAAAAATTTTGGTCGAGGGCCAGCTAGAGCGCCTAGGCGCCGATGCTAGGTGCCCATCGCAAAAAAAATGTCATTTTGACTGTTTTGAGCAGATTTTCAACGCAGAACTAGTTTTTGTTGATTTTAAACCATGTATAAATAATTTTAGGTGTTTAGAAACTTCTTCTACTTTGTTTACATTTGACAAAATTGGAATTTCTATACGTTTTTACTTAGATTGGTGTTGATTGGGTATTTCAAGAAAATGATGTCTTCAAAAGCAAATTTACTGGTTTCGAAAACCTAATGAGATTTGTGATTTGAATGATGAAGCTGAGGCTTCTTGTGGACTTGAAAAGGGACTGAGAGCCCATGGTAATCCAAAAGGGCAGTGAGGCCTAGGGATTTAAAGGAAAGTGAACAAGAGTTCACTCGATATCGTTTTGTGCTTTAGGCAAGCATTGCCTTTATGAGATTGGTTTTACATAAACTGTTTTATTGATTTAACATTAGTTTGTATTGAGTTTAGTGGGCATAGAGGTGGTTATGGATCTATGGTCAATCTAGTTAGTGTATTAGTGATGGCTTGTCGAGTTAACACCTTGAGCCAATTGGGTACCACTGTATGGGATCAGTGAGGCCTTCTTATGGGATAGGTTGAGCTGCAGCATGCCAGCCCCGACGTGGGTGCTTTACTCGTGTGATGACTATGCGCGGCTTCGACGTCAAGTAGTGAGGTGGCAAACCGGCTAAAGGTGGTTATCTCGATTTACAAACACGCTAATCCACGAGTCTGCATAGACACTTTATTAATGATATTGTATTGTTATATTTGAACGGCTTCTTTATATTTGAACTGTTTCTTAACATGATTTGATGGAGTTTGATCGTATGATATGTTAGCATGTTACTTCATTATCTTAAAGCTGCATAATTGTTTTGTATCATGCATTGTGTTGCTTATTAAGACATTAGTCTCACGCGTGTTTTATTTTTACCAGATTTGTTTTCAGATCCGTTTGGTGAGCCACGTACTGGGGCAGATATTGAGAATGAGCTTGAGTACAGGCCAGGGAACTACTACTACCCATAGTAGGATTCTTTTTATGATGCGGTATTTTCTTTTGGAAAATTGTAAATGGAATGTAAATATTCTTTTGGACTTAAAAACTTGAGAACTACCTTAAAGGATCATTTTTGTATATAAATTTTCTTGTGAAAGACAGTGAGGGTGAGATTTTTAGATGTCTTTTTGGATTCTCAGATATCATGTTTTGGAGACTATAATACAGGTGATTATTTTGTTTTATGGAAATGTTTATTCCATGTTTCTTTAGTCATGCACTCTGATTATTACATTGTAATTTCCCAGGATTTATTGTGTTAATCAGGTTCTATTGGGCCCATATGTAGGTCCAATTTTCTAATTTTCTTCTTTTTCTAATTTAATCCACATTCATTTCCTCCTCGTTGTTGCAAGCAATCCGGCTGGGTTGATCTAGTTGGGGGATATAGACGAGTTTCACTTGGAGAACGAGATTCCCAGCCTTCTGGTTGCATTAGAGTTCCTGTTAAACTAAAACACTTTCCCTTTATAATCACCAAACCGAGAGCCTAGCGTTATTATTTCCAGAAGAACCTTGCTTGTTGGCTCCCATTGAAGGACCTCTGCCTCTATCGGAGAACCGTCACAACACCTACAGGTATGCCTCTTCTTCTTTTTGTCTTATTGTGCAGCATTAACTGATCTAGTGTTCCTCCATGCCATTGTTTGATTTCAACTTGCCCAAAATACGATTGAAAGAGTGGTCTTTTTATAACCAAAACCGGATGATTTTATGGGGCGCTCAACATGTTTCTGGGGGTTAAAGTCAACAAGTTGAGAATAACATAGAAGGAGAGACGAGAATCAAATTTCTACCACTACCCGAAGAACAAATTTACTTAGGTATTCAATGTGAATAGTGTCTCATCGGTATTCAAAAAGCCTCTTCCCGAAACCAAGTCCTTGAAGTAAATGGCATAGTCAAGATTTTCATTCAGGGTGGGCAAAGTAAACCTTTGAACTAAAATGATCATGATCGAAATAAATGTAATTTTCCTCTAATTGATCAAAGTTTTTTAGTTGATACACAACAACAACAAAAACCTTAAGTGCACCCGATTATTCTTTGTAGTTGAAACTAGAGCTTTTCTCTATTTTCTAACTCTTTTCTCTGACTATTAAATAGATGTAGAGAAACTGAGAATGCTTTGGCTATATTCCGATAATAAACAACACCCCATCAAACTCTTATAAGCTTGTCATTTGATGAACAGACCACATTAAGAAATGGCTTAGATAGACCAATTGTGAGAATTGAGAAAGTGGATGGGCAATTTAACAATTTTAGAGGGGGCAAAATTTATTTATACAAGTACACTTGTGACTATGTAGCTCCGCCCCTGCTTGAAGTAGTGATTGTTGAAGATCAGAGGC
This sequence comes from Buxus sempervirens, assembly GCA_947561395.2. Classification (NCBI taxonomy): domain Eukaryota; kingdom Viridiplantae; phylum Streptophyta; class Magnoliopsida; order Buxales; family Buxaceae; genus Buxus; species Buxus sempervirens. Next base: position 4,895,753 of record OX387195.1, read on the forward strand.
GTCGCATCGAGGTCTCCAATGACGTTCCCATCCTCGCCGAGCAGACACAACCGGTCTAGCTTCTCTCTCAATATAGGCTCGATTATGGAGTCAGGCCTTTAGTGCCAGACTGGTTATAGAGGCGGAAAAAAATCGAGAAATAGTGTCCCTCACGGACAGGGGCGGCTTAAAGGGGTAGGCCACTAAGGCCCCCCAACTATGAAGGACCCCCAGTAAGGCAAAATTTTTCCAAATTTTTTTTGGGAAAATTATGAAAAAGGGTCACTTTTTAAAAATATTTATAAAAACAGTCCACTAAGATGCCGAATTGCAGAAAAGGGCCACTTTTCATTGATAATATAAAAAAAGACCATCGAAATTAAATTACAAGATCACTTTTCAAAAATAATTAAATTTGAGGATCACTTTACTTGTACATGAGATGGGACGCAAACTTCTTACATGGGATACAAATTCATTTTACATGGGACACAAGTGCATTTTATGTGAGATATGAGCGCATCATATGTGGACACAAGCACATTTGGCTATAATAACATGGCGTTATTTTTAATTATTTTTAAAAAGCGACCCTTCAGGTAATTATTTTTTAGAAGTGGCCCTTTTCTGCAATTCGGCATCTTAGCGGACTATTTTTATAAATATTTTAAAAAGTAACCCTTTTTCATAATTTTCCCTTTTTTGTGGACCCCACCCCTCACTAAGGCTAAGAAGTAAGGCCCCCCATTGCTTTCTCTCTCTCATTTTTTTTATAGAAATTGATTATTTTCTTGCTAAATCTTTTTTTAAAAATGGAAAAGGGGGCATAGGGTTTCTATCTTTTGTGAAAAACGAAAGATCCATCTTCTCACACCTATCATCTCTTCTTATTTGCTTTTGAAATCAAAGAATGACATTGCTATTGAGTTTGCCTTTAGACCAATATTCGAGTGCACGTTACTGATTTACCGGAAGAAGTCTCCGACCGTGTAAGATCCCGGAATTTTGAGAAATTGTAATTAAGAGTAAATATATTAAATAAGAACAATTAGAGGAAAAAAAATTCAATTAAACCAGTTGGTTTAAAGGGCTTGGTTAGTGTAGACACCCCAAAATTGCACGATTTTTGATAAATCTTGAAGGAGAGAAATATTTTATTGGAATTTTCAATTCTTTGCATTGGGTTTGAGATACTTAACCTATTTGAATCCAAAACCGTAAAGGAAAAGGCCCGAATTCAATCTTTTGTGCAAAGTCAAACTTTTTCCGGTTGAATTTTGTTGACTTTTGACCTCAGAAAATGAAATATTTTTTTAAAGCCAGATTTCAAGATAATTTTTCCCGGTAATCAGGTTTTTAGCCATGTTATTGCATAAAAGAATTTTTTGAGATTTTAAATCTTGACGAATACCTTGGTTTTAACATATTGAACCTTTTTTCCAGACCTGAAAAATCGGAATTTTGCCTAGAACTGGAAAGTTGACTTTTTATTCACTTGGAATTTGGGTCTGGAACTATTTTTCATGGATTCAAATGGGGGGGTGTTTGCTTATTTACATGTAATATCTTAAGTAAATGGAGATTAAAAAATACGAGGACATTTACTTAAACGATATTACATGTAAATAAGTATTGCCTGTGTTAAAATTTGAAAAAAAGGCTTTTTTCCTTGTATCCGGCAACTCAGGCCGGATACAAGTGTCCTTCTTTGTATCCGGTGGATAATGCCGGATACAAGTAGACCTCAGTGTATCCGGCATCATAGTCCGGATACATTAAGGTACTTGTGTATCCGGCCTGATATACCGGATACGCTAGTTTTGCTCAAAATTAGGGTTTTTCGAGAGCTTTTCACTTTTACCATCATATCCCTCATTAAATGAGGGGAAATCTCGGAAACAGCCTTAGGGTTAAGGTTGGTGGGCTATAGACCTTATGTTGTGTCTACCATTCTCACCAACCCTAACCCTAACCTTTGCCTATAAATAGGAGGCTCCTCCTTAAGCAAATGGCACACAACTCTTGTTTTGAATTCTCGCAAAGAAGAACTCCAAGAGAAGAAGAAAACCGCTGTGGAATCGCCTCCAGCACTCAGGTAAGCCTCAACTTTTCTTTTTATTTTCTGTCTTTACATTCCTAGATCTAGATCTCTTCTTCTACCTTTCTGTAGTGTAAAGCCTTGTTTGTATGTGTAGAAATCCTTCCCCGGCTCAAAGTATCTCAAGACTCCCCTAGCCGTAAAACGTGAAGGCGGATCTAGGAGAAACGAGACTGGGGATTGACCCTAGTGCTAGAACCTATGTAGCATAAGGCCTTTTTGATTGATTGTAAACCGTTCCATATTCAAAGTACCCTTGATTATCTTAAAGAGAACAGAGGGAAACGATAATGGAACGGAACCCTAGGCTATGCTAGAACCTATTTTATTGAATCTATATGCATGTGTATGGATCTTGCTAGGTTTTTTTCACTTTTGCACAAATATCACTATTTTGGCGGGATAGGCTCATATTTGGGGTTTATTGCATTTATTGTGATAAATCTCAAATAAATGGCCTCAATCAATTCTGGAATGCCTTTCGGATGATTTTGAAGTATTTGTGTTCATCTTACACGAATTTCATTTTTTATCAATTTTCGGATTTGGTTTTTACTCAAAAATGGCTTAGCTTGACAGCACCTGTACCCTTACTTCGGACGTCCGTAACTTCATCATCCGGATGAATTTTGGGGCGATTCTAGAACCATGGGAAAGGTGAGGCTGTCTAGTTTATGTCCACCAAATTTCATGAATTTCTATCTAACCGATTTTTGACACTTCTCTGTCGAAGTTAAGTGGACAGTTCAGGTCCAAGTACAGAACTTGTCACTTCGACGGACCGCCATGTGTTCGTTTTAAGTCCGATTCGAGTGGTTTTTATTTCTGAGTACTCCTTTTTGAGTCTATTTTCAAATCCAGTTGGTTTCATAATTTTTGGATTCCATTTGAATTATTGGTAGCCGATTTACTCAGAACTGCTCATTTGCATTTTTCTGGGTAAATCTGTGATCTTCGGGGCCTGTTCGGGAGACCACCCAAGGCACGTCCGAAGGGATTTTTGTATGAGGCTAGTTTCTCTGGAAAGATGGCCATACAGACTTCAATCACACCAAATTTCGTGGACTTTTGTGTAGTGGATTTTTCTAGACAATTTTCCAAAGTTGCCCACTTACCACTTTTAAAAATCCCCAACAGCAACTTCAAAGGAGCATAACTCCTAGATTTTTCATCGGAATGAAGTGAAATTTTGCACGAGACTCTTATTTACCCTAATCTTTCAAATGGATTTGGTTTGGGTCAATTTAGAATTGGATTTGAATGATTTCAAGGCAAATGGCATACTTTTTACCAAATTTTCCGGATTTGATTTAACTTGGTTTTGAGCAACTTGTGCTTTGATTTCCATCTTTTGAGATATTCCAGAAATGATATTGACATGAGAGAGGATCTAAAATCCATTTAGATCTTCATGTGAAAATATCATACATTAGTCTTTTTTCAAGATTTTCTATGATTTTAGCAAGCTTTCCATTTTTTTTTGCATGAACATACACTTGGCAACCACTTCGTGTGGATGAATTGGGGTGCCTAACACCTTCCCCCGTTCATAATCTAATCCCCTTACCCATCTCTGGATTTTATTTTCAAGTAGGGTTATTTTTACCCTAGAATTTGTCTTTTGGCTATTTTTGCTTATTTTTTGAATCTTTGGTGTCCATTCTCACCCCAAAATCATGAATGGTGGCGACTCTCCCATTATTGCGTTGAGCCCGTGTGTTGACGGAGGGACGATCACTCCGGTGATTTTTTCCCATGTCTCACAACTGGCGACTCTGCTGGGGACTTGTGGATTTAAGCCTTTTTTGTATGTTCATGCTTTTTCTTTACTTTTTGAATGCTTGCTATTTTGTTTACTTTATTTGTGTATATTCTTGTATTTCAAATCAGATTGGGATGCTTTTGAATTTTATATGGATCAAGTCATGTATGTTTTGATTGATGTTGCCTAGAGATTGATTTAGGAGAAGCCTATCCTGAAGCATGATTTTGATGCATTTGGTGATAACATGCTCTAATTTGGATTTTGAATACCATGGTTTGAACATGAGAATTAGAAGCATGAAATCTAGGAGTTCAGAATTTTTGGGGTATTCAAACATGATTCCCATAAAGCATGCTTTTTGTGCTTAAAAATTTTTGTTATGCTATGCCTTTGATTTGGGGTATAGGGGGATTTGATTTGAGCATGAAAACCAAGAGCATGAAATCTGGAATTTTAGTGCACATTGTAGATTTTTTTAGCATGTTCACCAATATAGCATGTCAAGTAGTTGCTAAACTTTTAGGCATTAATTTGGGGTATAAGGAATGCACTTTTGAGCATGAAAATTCTGGAAATTTCAGTGTATATTTGGGGGATTTCAAGCATGTTTTACCTCATTGAAACACTTTGGTATCATGTCAAGTAGTGCTAAAATTTTAGGCTCCAATTTGGGTAGAAATGGTACACTTTGAGCATGAAAAAGAGCATGAAATCTGGAATTCTAGGAATGCTTTTGGGTTTCAAGCATGCTTACATGAGTTGATTGTTGTTTGCACAAATAACATGTTTTGTATACCACTTTTTGGGCATGTAATATTTTTGTGCATATTTGGTGCTTGCTTGCTTGTATTTAGCTTCATTATTTTGACATATATGCCTTGGCTTGAAATTGAATGCATGGCTACGAAAAAGAGTGGCAAGGGGCTGGGACGTTATGAATGTTACCACAATTTTAAAATTGCACTTGAGCACTTGAAACAATTTGCACAGCCTACCCTTTACCTATTAGGAAGTTGAACCATGAATGTGTGTAGCTTGGCGCACCGAGGTCGTGACTTCGGAAAGTGAAAGTGAAAACATTTACCTTAGAATTTGGGACAATGATGTGATGACAATGGGATCTGTGATTCGATTCCGGGCATCATTAGACTTGAGTTCTAAGTTGCCAATTAAGCCAAAACCCAAAAACCATACGCTTGAAGGTGGAGAAACACGTTTTTGGCTAAAAGCACACAATTGCGTTTGGGGAAATTGGGTGTAAATGTGGGAAGGCCGTTTGCATGTTTTACAGGCCAAGGTATAATGTGAATACCATATTAAATGAATGTAATACAAGGTGGCAAGGTAAAACCATGTTCTTTTCATGAATTTGGGGATTTTGCAAATATAATATCCAAGCCCAATTTGGGGCAAGTTTTGAAGGTCAAATTAAGGTGAACATCAATTGGGAATGAAAATAAATCAAATCTGGTGAAAAAATGAGTCAAAAAGGGCTATTTCGGCAATAACCGGCAACTCAGGCCGGTTAATAATAACTGTGTTCATATCCGGTACATATATCCGGATACAAAGACATATGCGCATATCCGGATAGATTGACCGGATACAATAAGGCATATCTTATCCGGTATATTATACCGGATACATTCAAAAAAGGGCACAAATTGGCTGTTCAGCCCAAATTTTCAGAATAAAATGCCTAAAACACTGTGGATAATCCTTAGGCACCCCGAAAAGAACATAAGAAATTTTCCCAAAAATGCAGAATCAAAGAAAAAAAAAACAAGAAAAAGAATAAAATAAAATATTCTTTCAGGATTTAACCTAAGTTTGAAAATCAAAGAGGAAACCAAGGTGTCATATTTTTTGACACCAACTCAACTCAAACATATGTCAATCCAGCTTTAGAACTTGAAAATCTTCTAAAATGCATCAGATTTCAAATAAAAAAAAATGAAAACCTTGGTTGGTTATTTTTATCAATCAAATCAAAAAAAGTGGGACACTTGGAAGCCCTAGAATATTCCATGAAAACCTTGGTTGGTTATTTTTATCAATCAAATCAAAAAAAAATGAAAACCTTGGTTGGTTATTTTTATCAATCAAATCAAAAAAAGTGGGACACTTGGAAGCCCTAGAATATTCCATGAAAACCTTGGTTGGTTATTTTTATCAATCAAATCAAAAAAAGTGGGATACTTGGAAGCCCTAGAATATTCCAAGACACCTTGGTTGGTTATTTTTATCAATCAAATAAAAAAAAGTGGGATACTTGGAAGCCCTAGAATATTCCAAGACACCTTTGGTTGGTTATTTTTATCAATCAAATCAAAGCATTTGTGGGATACTTAGAAGCCCTAGAATATTCCAAGACACCTTTGGTTGGTTATTTTTATCAATCAAATCAAAACATTTGTGGGATACTTGGATAGAATATTCCAAGACACCTTTGGTTGGTTATTTTTATCAATCAAATCAAAACATTTGTGGGACACGTGGAAGCCCTAGAATATTCCATGAAAACCTTGGTTGGTTATTTTTATCAATCAAATCAAAAAAAATTGGGACCCTTGGAAGCCCTAGAATATTCCATGAAAACCTTGGTTGGTTATTTTTATCAATCAAATCAAAAAAAAAAAAAATGGGGACCCTTGGAAGCCCGAGAATATTCCATGAAAACCTTGGTTGGTTATTTTTATCAATCAAATCAAAAAAAATTGGGACCCTTGGAAGCCCTAGAATATTCCATGAAAACCTTGGTTGGTTATTTTTATCAATCAAATCAAAAAAAAAAATTTTTTTTGGGACCCTTGGAAGCCCTAGAATATTCCATGAAAACCTTGGTTGGTTATTTTTATCAATCAAATAAAAAAGATTGGGACCCTTGGAGCCCTAGAATATTCCATGAAAACCTTGGTTGGTTATTTTTATCAATCAAATCAAAAAAAAATTGGGACCCTTGGAAGCCCTAGAATATTCCATGAAAACCTTGGTTGGTTATTTTTATCAATCAAATCAAAACAAATTGGGACCCTTGGAAGCCCTAGAATATTCCATGAAAACCTTGGTTGGTTATTTTTATCAATCAAATCAAAAAAAAAAATTGGGACCCTTGGAAGCCCTAGAATATTCCATGAAAACCTTGGTTGGTTATTTTTATCAATCAAATCAAAAAAAAATTGGGACCCTTGGAAGCCCTAGAATATTCCATGAAAACCTTGGTTGGTTATTTTTATCAATCAAATCAAAAAAAATTGGGACCTCTGGAAGCCCTAAAATATTCCATGAACCCTTGGTTGGTCTTCTTTTTACCAATCAAATCAAAAAATTGTAGGCCATTTGAAAGCCTCTGAATTTCAAACATCAAACTTTTTTTGGGCCGTCTAAAAGCCTCTGAATTTTAGACACATTTTTTTGGGCCATTTGAAAGCCTCTGAATTTCAAACATCAACCTATTTTGGGCCATCTATAAGCCTCTGAATTATAGACACATATCCTTTGGGCCATCTAAAAGCCTCTGAATTTTAGAAACAACCTTTTTGGGCCATTTGAAAGCCTCTGAATTTCAAACATCAACCTGTTTTGGGCCGTCTATAAGCCTCTGAATTATAGACACATATCCTTTGGGCCATCTAAAAGCCTGTGAATTTTAGAAACAACCTTTTTGGGCCATTTGAAAGCCTCTGAATTTCAAACATCAACCTATTTTGGGCCATCTATAAGCCTCTGAATTATAGACACATATCCTTTGGGCCATCTAAAAGCCTCTGAATTTTAGACACATATCCTTTGGGCCGTCTATAAGCCTCTGAATTATAGACACATATCCTTTGGGCCGTCTATAAGCCTCTAAATTACAGACATACAACCTTTGGGCCATCTAAAAGCCTCTGAATTTTAGACACATATCCTTTGGGCCGTCTATAAGCCTCTGAATTATAGACACATATTCTCTGGGCCGTCTATAAGCCTCTGAATTATAGACATATATCCTTTGGGCCATTTAAAAGCCTCTGAATTTTAGACACATATCCTCTGGGCCGTCTATAAGCCTCTGAATTATAGACATATATCCTTTGGGCCATCTAAAGGCCTCTGAATTTTAGACACAACCTTTTTGGGCCGTCTATAAGCCTCTGAATTTTAGACACAACTTTTTTGGGCCGTCTATAAGCCTCTGAATTATAGACATGTATCCTTTGGGCCGTCTAAAAGCCTCTGAATTTTAGACATTGCTCATTCTTTGGGACCTTTGGAAGCCCTAAAATATTCCAACAATAAAAAAAAAAACAAAACAAAAAATGGAAAAATATAAAAAAAAAAACAAATAAATCCGGACTTGTGTTCACCTAACCCACTTATCTACATTTATAGGTGTGTGACTCAGATTAAATGGGAGCTGACATGTTTCTTTGCTTTTCCTTACTCAGGTACACTTATTTGCAATCATTGCTCCCGTGACCAGATCCAAAGCCAGAGCTATGAACACTGAAGAGAATCAAGCCCAAGCCACCGTACCCGCTCAAGACTTTGCTCAGCTGCAGGAGCAAGTGGCTGGTCTGGCCAAGATGCTTGGAGACCTACTGGTGGCTCAGGCCCAACAGGCCCAGGCCCAAAACCAAGCATCGACTTCCCATCAAGCACCACCACCTCAGGCCTACATTCCGCCTCCGGCTCAACCCATGCCTGAGCCCATTTCTGAACCAGTCCCTGAACCCATTCTGATCAGGGAAAATACAGCAGAATCCGAGAAAGAACTGGAGAAGGAAAAAGCCAGGGAAGAAACTGAAAGGAAAATGCTGCTCAGGATAGAAAGGATCCAGGAAGAACTGAAAGAGGTGAAAGGGGGAAATAGCTATGGAGGCACCACTTTCGAGGATCTGTGCATGTATCCTGACGTATGTCTACCGGCCAAGTTCAAGTACCCGGACTTTGACAAGTTCGACGGCACAGGCTGCCCTATGAGCCACTTAAAATTATACTGCGGGGCTTTGTGCCAGTTTGGCCGGGATGACGGCATATTGATCCAACTCTTTCAGAGGAGTTTGACAGGATCGGCTCTTAGGTGGTTCGCCACAGTTGATCATGGGAAGATTAGAGGATGGAAGGACTTGGCAGACACCTTCTTAGACCAATACAAATTTAACTCGGAGATCGTGCCAGACCGGTACGACATTATAAGGATGAGCAAGGGCAAAGATGAATCTGTGCGGCAATATGCCAAGAGGTGGAGAGAGGCTGCCTCTCAGGTCAGGCCACCTATGCAGGAATCGGAAATGATTTCAACATTCATGGGCACACTGGGGCAGCCCTTCTACAACCATTTGGTGGGTCAGATCACCACCAATTTTGCAGCCCTGGTGCAGGTGGCAGACCGGATTGAGGATGGGATCAAATCTGGCAAGATAATTGATTATTCCGCCTTGGTCAGTCAACAAGACTCCATTCATAACAAGGGAAATGGAAATGGAAAGAAAAAATCTGAGGAAAGGAGAGAAGCAGAAGTGAATATGGTGCAGCTTCCCAAGGGACCCGTTCAAATCAATGCCCATCCAGTTCCTTTGCTGCCTATCCAAATTAATGTCCCCTCTGCACAGCCTGTGAAGGAGGAAACAGAAGTAAGGAAGAGAAGGGAGTTTTCAAAACTGCCTATGAGACCATCTGAACTTTTGCCTACCCTACTTGAAAAGGGTTATGTGACTTTGAGGTTGCCAAATCCTCATGCAAGCAAGGGGAAGGGTTATGATCCATCTACAATCTGTGAGTATCATATGAGCACTCCAGGGCATACCACAGATCGTTGCTTGGCCCTAAAGCATGCAATTCAGGATTTGCTGGATAATAACTCTTTATCATTCAATTCAGTCACACCCACTCCTCCTCCCACCAGCAACAATGGGGCAAGCAGCTCAAATGCAATAGGGTCAATTTTTTCAGGAAAAAGAAGATTTGACCCTTCTCAACTTATTGCTCCGGTTGGTACCACAGTCCAGGTTTATTTTGAAAAAGAAGATGAAGGGGGCCATGTGGAGAAAGAGACTCAAACAGGGGCAGATTTTAAGTCGAAGGTGAAAGAAAATGAAATGACAGGTGAAAGGGCAAAGGAGGTGCAAACAATTCCATTTGAGCAGTTTGGGCAAACAAATGGCTTAGCACGGGATGTTGAACAAGAATTCAGTATGGATGATAATGATTGTCTGAAGGGTATGGAATCACTCTTCATACAAGAAGAAAATGAAGCAGAGGCAATTGAAACAGGAGAATCCCAGGAAAAGAAAGAAGAAGAATCAAAAGAAAAGATTGAGGTCAGGTTTAAGCTGCCATTGATTGATTGGGCTGCTATCCAGATTCCATATCAAGGAATGCCATTTCTTTCAGAGACTGAGCATAATGCCCCAGGGAAGGAGATCATCCCAAATCATGAAGGTTTGCCTCACTCAGTAGGAGAAAGATATTTTCTAAAAAAGAAAGAAGAGTCAACTTTTTTCTTGGAGAACGGGGGCAATTCTCGAATTCCCATGTTCTCTGAAAAGAAACCCCCATAAGGAGAATGCACATTTCCTGAGGACTCTAAGGAGCCTTGTTCTCAGGAAGTGATTTCAATAAAGGCTCTTTCAAAAGCAAATAAAAAAAAAAAGTTTTTTTCCCTTTAACATTTTTCTAAAAAAAAAAAAAGAAAAAAAAGTTTTCAATAAGGTCCTGTTTTACTTATGAGTCATATCTCCTATTGAATTTCATTAAGTTGAATATGACTTCGACATTGGGCTCAATTTTGAGACCAAAATCGAAGAAAAAGACATTTTATATGAAAATTCAAATCTTTTTCAGTGTCATGAGAAGAATATTCTGCAAAATTATGAAGTGACCAATTTTATGGCCTTTGGAACCAAAGATGACCCACAGTCTTCAACAGAAAGATAGAAGAAGATTTAAAGTTTCTTCATTAGAATACAGAAAGGATCGCATCACTTGCTGATTCGTTCAAAGGGAAGTTGATAATATTGTTTGAAGAAATTTTGGAGCTTTGCACTTGAAAATATGGGAGAAGATTTGACCTTTTCGTTGGAAATAGAATTGGGCATCATCTGATAGAAAGAATCCAAATTCATAAGATTGATCACAAGGTGAAGAACTTGTTCATAACAGAGGTTCTATTTGAAGAGGCTTTTATCTTGACAGAAGTTGAAAAAAAAAAAAAAAAAAAGAAAAAAAAAGAGGAAAGAAGGAAAAATCCTGAGCCAGTCATGTAGTGCAACTCTACCAAGTCTGAAAATTCAAACTTTTCTTAAAATGATTAGAGGCCTTTCTTTCTTATATCCCCAAAATTTTTTGAAAACCCTAGTTAGACCCTTTGAGCTTGATAAATTTTTCAAAGTAACCTAAATTGAGAATTGTAACCCCACACTGGGGCAAATTTATTAAGGCAAAAAAAAAAAAAAAAAAAGGAATGAAGGGACAAATTTTTTTTTTTAAAACAAAAGAAGGGGGCATTATTGAAGTTCAAAAGGGATTTTGAAGATGTTTTATGAAAAGGGAGCAAAGCAAAAAAAAAGAGGAAGAAAGAAGGAAAAGAGATCATCAAATGTTATGGGATAAATAAAAATTGTGAAGGGAAGAATGAGAAAAAAAGATCAATACTGGGGAATAAGTTTCAAATGAAGAAATCACCATGGAGGAAGAACTTCATTACTAGGGGGCAATTTTGTATTCATTCTAAGGGAAGAAATGCCTTAAAAATTGCAATTTCAGTTAACCCATTAGATCATATGGTATTTGAGCCTTTTATTCCTTTTCTTTCTAAACAAACACAAGCCTTCGTTTCGTCCCATCCATAAGTCCTCTTTGATTAAGAAATTTTGAATTAAGGCGGTTTCGACTACATAGTTGCTGGTGATGAAGGATTAAAAAAAAAAAAAAAAAGAAAGGAAGAAAAAATGGAGAAAATGTAGTGAAAACCCAGAAAGGCGCTACATGGCAAATAATCAGCTATCTATAAGAAGGAAATTGTCAGAGAGAAAAGTCCAGAATTGGCATAAATCCAGGTGAAATCCTCAGGCTAGTGGTTATTTTTCACTCTTCAAGTGATTGAGGAAAGTCTTCTTTTCAAGATTGAAGCAAACATAATTAGAGCTATGGTATAAAGCATTTGTGAACAAGTTGATGGCCATCAAAATTGCCATTAGGAAATTATTGCGGAAGTTGAAGTCATAAATTCTCATATCATGGATACAATGGAGAAACAATTGCTCTTCAATTGGATGAAGGAAAATGTCTTTCTAGACTGGGGCAAAATAGTCAGATTGAAAGAGTCGGCATATCTGGAGCATCAATTGACAAGCCGATGGTCATGGGAATGATTCTAAAGGTTCTGAAGGCTTATTTCGGTCTTTCTTCATTTTCTGAAATAATCTTCTCATTATTCAACTTGATTTTAATTCTTTTGGACTATATGCTAATAAATGATTGGATCATTTTTTAAAATAAAAAAAAGCACAAAAAAGCAAAAAATATATTTTTGGCCTATGATGAGCATCTATGTCTTTTTCATAAAAACATTGGTTTTGCAAGCATTGGAGAATTCTGAGGCCACTAGTATAAAACCTATTTTTGTATTTGCATTCCTTTATAAGGGTTTCTTTTTGCAAAGGTTAAAAAAAGAAGAAAGAGAAAAAGAGAAAAAAAGAAAAAAAAAAGGAAAAAAAAAGAGGATCATCTCTGCTGAGGGGCAAATACTACTTCAAGCAATCAAAACTGGGGCATGCTCAGCGCCTTTCCCTCTGGGTTTTCATTGGAATAAATTACAGCATCTGGAAGAAGCAGTCAGGCTTTAGTCTTTGGATTTGAAAAAAGAAGCTTCGAAGCAGTTGCATGTTTTCTTCTTTAAACAAAGGTTTCCAATTCTGAAGAAGGATTTTACTGGAGCAGTAAGAAGGCATGAATGAGAGGTCATGGGTTGTAAGGGCATGAGGTTAGATCAACATATCATAATTTTCAAATCCATCAATCAAGAAGAGGCATTCACTTGGGCAGTTGAAAAGAATGAAGGAAGGCTATGGGTAGCAATGGCTCATACATCCTTATTGAGAGAGCAAGAAGATGAAAAAGCAAAAGCAAGTTGCAGAATATTCAAGCACAGGTTTGGGCATCAAATGGCACCCAGGTAAATCAAATAAGAAAATCAATCAGGAAAATTCAATAAAATATTTCCTTCCTTATTGTTGAAAAACATCAAAAGCAATTGAGTTTGCAGTGGTCAAGTTTAAATCCACATTCTTTTCAAAATTTGCTTGTCTCAGATTTCTTTTCATAGCCACGAGAGCTCAAAGAAATCTGAGATAAGGAAGAGACGCCACCCCGTCAGACTATACACAGCAGGGGTTTCATTGGCTATCTTCAAATCCATGTTTTTTATCACTCATTTGTTTGACCAAAGGAAGTTCAATTAATGAGGTGTCTTTCAAACGTGCAATTTTGAGTTGTGTCTATTCTTTGCTGTTCATTGTACTACAACTCCAGCAAAGAGGGGCAGCTGTAGACACCCCAAAATTGCACGATTTTTGATAAATCTTGAAGGAGAGAAATATTTTATTGGAATTTTCAATTCTTTGCATTGGGTTTGAGATACTTAACCTATTTGAATCCAAAACCGTAAAGGAAAAGGCCCGAATTCAATCTTTTGTGCAAAGTCAAACTTTTTCCGGTTGAATTTTGTTGACTTTTGACCTCAGAAAATGAAATATTTTTTTAAAGCCAGATTTCAAGATAATTTTTCCCGGTAATCAGGTTTTTAGCCATGTTATTGCATAAAAGAATTTTTTGAGATTTTAAATCTTGACGAATACCTTGGTTTTAACATATTGAACCTTTTTTCCAGACCTGAAAAATCGGAATTTTGCCTAGAACTGGAAAGTTGACTTTTTATTCACTTGGAATTTGGGTCTGGAACTATTTTTCATGGATTCAAATGGGGGGGTGTTTGCTTATTTACATGTAATATCTTAAGTAAATGGAGATTAAAAAATACGAGGACATTTACTTAAACGATATTACATGTAAATAAGTATTGCCTGTGTTAAAATTTGAAAAAAAGGCTTTTTTCCTTGTATCCGGCAACTCAGGCCGGATACAAGTGTCCTTCTTTGTATCCGGTGGATAATGCCGGATACAAGTAGACCTCAGTGTATCCGGCATCATAGTCCGGATACATTAAGGTACTTGTGTATCCGGCCTGATATACCGGATACGCTAGTTTTGCTCAAAATTAGGGTTTTTCGAGAGCTTTTCACTTTTACCATCATATCCCTCATTAAATGAGGGGAAATCTCGGAAACAGCCTTAGGGTTAAGGTTGGTGGGCTATAGACCTTATGTTGTGTCTACCATTCTCACCAACCCTAACCCTAACCTTTGCCTATAAATAGGAGGCTCCTCCTTAAGCAAATGGCACACAACTCTTGTTTTGAATTCTCGCAAAGAAGAACTCCAAGAGAAGAAGAAAACCGCTGTGGAATCGCCTCCAGCACTCAGGTAAGCCTCAACTTTTCTTTTTATTTTCTGTCTTTACATTCCTAGATCTAGATCTCTTCTTCTACCTTTCTGTAGTGTAAAGCCTTGTTTGTATGTGTAGAAATCCTTCCCCGGCTCAAAGTATCTCAAGACTCCCCTAGCCGTAAAACGTGAAGGCGGATCTAGGAGAAACGAGACTGGGGATTGACCCTAGTGCTAGAACCTATGTAGCATAAGGCCTTTTTGATTGATTGTAAACCGTTCCATATTCAAAGTACCCTTGATTATCTTAAAGAGAACAGAGGGAAACGATAATGGAACGGAACCCTAGGCTATGCTAGAACCTATTTTATTGAATCTATATGCATGTGTATGGATCTTGCTAGGTTTTTTTCACTTTTGCACAAATATCACTATTTTGGCGGGATAGGCTCATATTTGGGGTTTATTGCATTTATTGTGATAAATCTCAAATAAATGGCCTCAATCAATTCTGGAATGCCTTTCGGATGATTTTGAAGTATTTGTGTTCATCTTACACGAATTTCATTTTTTATCAATTTTCGGATTTGGTTTTTACTCAAAAATGGCTTAGCTTGACAGCACCTGTACCCTTACTTCGGACGTCCGTAACTTCATCATCCGGATGAATTTTGGGGCGATTCCAGAACCATGGGAAAGGTGAGGCTGTCTAGTTTATGTCCACCAAATTTCATGAATTTCTATCTAGCCGATTTTTGACACTTCTCTGTCGAAGTTAAGTGGACAGTTCAGGTCCAAGTACAGAACTTGTCACTTCGATGGACCGCCATGTGTTCGTTTTAAGTCCGATTCGAGTGGTTTTTATTTCTGAGTACTCCTTTTTGAGTCTATTTTCAAATCCAGTTGGTTTCATAATTTTTGGATTCCATTTGAATTATTGGTAGCCGATTTACTCAGAACTGCTCATTTGCATTTTTCTGGGTAAATCTGTGATCTTCGGGGCCTGTTCGGGAGACCACCCAAGGCACGTCCGAAGGGATTTTTGTATGAGGCTAGTTTCTCTGGAAAGATGGCCATACAGACTTCAATCACACCAAATTTCGTGGACTTTTGTGTAGTGGATTTTTCTAGACAATTTTCCAAAGTTGCCCACTTACCACTTTTAAAAATCCCCAACAGCAACTTCAAAGGAGCATAACTCCTAGATTTTTCATCGGAATGAAGTGAAATTTTGCACGAGACTCTTATTTACCCTAATCTTTCAAATGGATTTGGTTTGGGTCAATTTAGAATTGGATTTGAATGATTTCAAGGCAAATGGCATACTTTTTACCAAATTTTCCGGATTTGATTTAACTTGGTTTTGAGCAACTTGTGCTTTGATTTCCATCTTTTGAGATATTCCAGAAATGATATTGACATGAGAGAGGATCTAAAATCCATTTAGATCTTCATGTGAAAATATCATACATTAGTCTTTTTTCAAGATTTTCTATGATTTTAGCAAGCTTTCCATTTTTTTTTTGCATGAACATACACTTGGCAACCACTTCGTGTGGATGAATTGGGGTGCCTAACACCTTCCCCCGTTCATAATCTAATCCCCTTACCCATCTCTGGATTTTATTTTCAAGTAGGGTTATTTTTACCCTAGAATTTGTCTTTTGGCTATTTTTGCTTATTTTTTGAATCTTTGGTGTCCATTCTCACCCCAAAATCATGAATGGTGGCGACTCTCCCATTATTGCGTTGAGCCCGTGTGTTGACGGAGGGACGATCACTCCGGTGATTTTTTCCCATGTCTCACAGTTAGTTTAGTGGTTTAATGAAGTTGGTTTAGTTTAAGTGAACCGGTTCATTTGTTCAATGGTTTAGAAAGAAAAAAAAAACCACAAAAGCAATTTTTGTTTTTAAATTGGGATTTGGGGGTTTATGTGTGGGCGTTAGGGTTTGAGAAGAAAGAAGGGGAATCGTGGAATAAAAGAAAGGGGGAAAACGAAAAAGAGGAAGAAGAAAGGAAATCGCAGGAAGAGAAGGGAAAAGAAGGGAAGCAAGGGGGCGTTCGTTGGGGGTTTGGCCGCAGAAGAGAAGGAGGAGAGAAAAGAGAAGAAATCGAGTGAAGGAGAGGAAGCAAATGAGTGGAGGAGAGGAAGAGAAGAAGAAGAAGAAAAGGGAAAAACGTGGAGGAGAAAGGAGAAGGAGAAAACGAGGGTTTGGGCGATTGGGCGTGGTTTTTGGCGAAATCAGGTAAGTAGCATGTTTTATTTTCTTTGTTTAATTGATTTCTTGCTGTTTGCATGATTTTAGGTTGTTCGATATGCTTGTGTGTGTTTCTTCCAACCTTGCATCATGCGTTAACTCTTCACTTCATTGCTGCAAATTAGTTTTGATTTCCTCCGATTGATGATAAATTAACTGTTAGGGTTGATTAGTAGTGGCTTTGGGTATGGGTTTGTGATAAAGTAACTGCTTGCTGCTTTCGTTCGATAAATGTTGTTTTTCGATAAGGGTTTGAGCATGAGCTAAGTTGATTTATTGCTGTTGGTTTCTATTTGGTCGATTGATGTTGTTTTTCGATAAGGATTTGAGCAGGAGTTATGTTGATTGATTACTGTTTGATAAATTCCTGTTGAACGATTCCTATTGATTAGTATTCTGATTTCTGTTTGTCATTTCTCTGTTGCAAATGAAAAGTTCTCCAATCGGAGGATTACCAACTCAGGCTTATTTTATCTTGGTGATAGTAGCTAATTAGATTTTACACATAAGGTAATCTGGCACCAGCTCCAAAGGAACACCACCAGCAAATTTTGATTGTTTTAAAGTATGAATGTAAACCTCTTAATTGGATTTGTGAAGTACCAGCAGATTTTTGATTGCTTTAAAACGTAGATTTAGATTTTATACAACTGTTGGAAATTACTGTTAGGAATTGCTGTTAGGAATTGGTAACTCCATTGCTATTAGGAATTGGTAACTCCGTTGGTGTAGGACTGTTGGTAATTGGTTAATTCACTGTTAGTAATTACTTTTAATAAATTATTGTTAGTAATTGTTAGTACTCGGTTGCAATATGATGCCTAGATTAATTATTGTTAGTAACTCGAAAATAAATTGCTGTTAATAACTATTAGTAATTGCTTGCAAGAAGATGTTTAGATTAATTGCTGTTAGTATTGGGTTAATTAATTGGTAAATCACTATTTCTGTTAGTATTGGGATAATTGTTAGTATTGGGTTAATTAATGTTAATTATTTTCTGTTAGTATTGGTAAATCACCATTGGTTAGTTGCTGTTAATTAATATTGGGTTAATTGTTAGTATTAGGTTAATTTCTGTTAGTATTGGTAAATCACCATTGGTTAATTGCAAGAAGACGTTTAGATTAATTGCTGTTAGTATTGGGTTAATTGCTGTTAGTAACCAATAATTACTATTAGTAATTAGAATTTACTGGTAGTAATTATTGTGAGTATTGGGTTAATTAATTGGTAAATCACTGTTGGTAAATTACTGTTAGGAATCACTGTTAGTAATTACTATTAGTAATTGGTTAATTATTGTTCGTAATTGCTGTTAGTGTTGGATTGTTAGTGTCGGACAGTTCGTAACTGCTGTTACTATTCACTATTGTTTTGGTGACCAATGGTTGGGTATTTGAAAGGAAATGTGTTGATGGCAGTAATGCCAAGAGTGAAAATGTGTGCTGTGAATTCTATAACATTAGTTTTGATTGATGGTGGTTTACGTAATTGAAAAATTGAAGCTGAGGCTTCCTGTTAGTTTGAAAAGGGCCGAGGACCTATGGTTAGATGTTCTGTGGACTGGGATTGCCGTTCACCTCGGCTGGGGATCGTGAATTGGTGTTCACCCCAGCGGGGGATCGTGAACCTGCATCCACCACAAACATGGGTATCTGTGGACTGGGATTGTTGTTCACCTCAGTTGGGGATCGTGAACAGGTGTTCACCCTAGCGGGGGATCGTGAATACGCATCCACCACAAATCTGGATATTTGTGGATCGTGGATTGTTGTTCACCCTAATAAGGGGATCGTGAACCATCCACCACAAATATGAGTTATGGGGATCGTGAACTAAGTTCACCACGTGCTTTGAGGCATTGTGGATCGTGAACCTAAATTCACCCCAGAAGCTCAGAACTGTGAAATTTGTTTATCAGTAATTGATTTGTATGAGTTTATTTTATTTGTATAGAATTGTTCTTCGTATGATTTGGGAAGTGGAAGGGAATTCCACTTGGTATAAATAGGCAGCGTTGGGGGGCACTCCGCTTAGCCTTGCTTCATCGGGCAGTGTTGAGAGGCACTCCATTAACCTGGATTCGTTAGGTCGCGTAGAGAGCACTCCGCTTATTTTGATTTTTCAAGAAGCATAGAGAAGCATTCCGTTAGACCTTGAATCTTGGTTAGAGGGTAGAGGGCGATTATCTCATAAATTGGATTGATCTGCTTTTTATTTGTTTATTAGTATGATCCTGAATAGTGAAATATTGGTTTAATTGAAAATGAACTGCTTCTTTGTATTTGAATTATTTCCAGCATGAAATTGAGGAGATTTGATCGTGTTATAATCAAGCATGTTATTTATATTTGAAATTGCATAAAACTGCTTCTAGCATGCATGATGCTACTTACTGAGACAATTGTCTCACGCGAGTTTTTGTTTTTATCGGTTTTGCTTTCAGATCCAGCGAGTGAGATGCGTAGCAGGGCCGAAGTAGAGGATTATCCCGAATATAGGCCGGAGGATTATTTCTACCCCGGCTAAACCCATAGAAGGCAATCCTTTTGATAGTTGTAGATTTTATTTTTGGGTATTGTATATGTTGTAAATGAGAGAGAGAGAGAGAGAGGGTGTGAAACTTAATAAACAATATTGGTGGATATGTATATTCGTTGGTTTAGTTTGTGAATGGATATATATATGGTTTATATACATGTCTGTGTTTATTAGGTGATTTTTGTGATTGAGGACTTAGCCCATTCTCGTATGTACAGGCGTTATATAGCCGTTTTTCTGAAAAATTTTAGGATGTTTTTTTGGGTCTGGTTTATTTCTTTAGATTATTTTCACCACTTTGGGCCCTAAGCTAGCGCTCGGGAGCCAATATAAACCCGATGCGGGTGGTCCTGGTTCCGGGGTGCTACAGACCATTGAATGCTGGAAGCGAAAGTGTCGTTACCCATGCATTGAGGCAAAGTACCAATAGAGGGCACTGATTGCTTTAACGGTTTAGCAATTTTATCTATTGAAAACGATTTATTTGCTAAACTTGAATACAAAAGTTTAATTAGAAATTTTGTATCTAAAAAGGCAAGACATAAATCTATAGTTTAATATTAAAAAAAATTTTAATTAAAAGGCCTCATTTTTATGACCTTGCCTAAGGCCTCCAAAAAGTTTGAGCCGCCCATGTGGCAAGGTTCGAAGGCTAAATGAGTTCATTTGGTGGTCGTGTTGGTTCTATGTGAAGATCCTTGAGATCTTTTACCCCATCCCCATTTTACCCAAAATGAATGGCGTCAAACAAAGACAACTTGCCTTAATGGTTTCTCCGTTTTTTGTTTTGCTTGTGGCTGAGATACAACCTTCAGATCAAATTAAGACTACATCCCTTATCTTTTTTGTGGAGGTTTTGCCCCTCAGGACTCACTCTGGTCTTTCCTGTGTGACCGTCTAAGAGGTCCCTAAGATTGTGTTAGATGTTGGTTTTTAGTTTCAAGTATTTTTGTTTAGATCAAAGGTTCAAGTTACCTTTAGTGTTGTAGTCCAGTCTTACTTGGAAAAATTTCTTGGACAGGGTTGTGCGGGATTCCAAGTCAAAACCCCATGTGCTAGCATGTGTTTACCACAGCCAACGGCCCCACTTACCGGGGGATTTTCAATCCACCTAGATGTGGACCCTTTTTTAGGCTTTTCTGATGGGCTTTCATTGGGAGGTATGGATTCGTCCATTCACCTAAAATTTTCTTTTAAGAAAGCTTCTGCAAGTATGCTTTGGGGTATGGCATTCATGGTGCTTTGCTTCTTTATCAAGTATGACAATGTTTTAGATGTTCTTCAACTTAACTAGGTTGTAATCGAACTAAATGTACCTATGTTTCTTATTAATAAAATTGATTAGCCTGGCATCATATAAAAAAAAAGCACATGGGACAAAAGTAGGAAGATTTAATGAAGAGAGAGAATATATGGGGACCGGGGAGAAGAAGGAATCATGGGAGAGAGAAAATTCTCTCCTGATCTTTTTGACATTTTTTTTAATTTTTTTTCACCCAAACTAAACCCCATGTCATGGTCCCTTTTTTTTCTTCTTCTTCCTTAATCAAGGAAATTTTTTTCTTTTCTTCCAATACCCTAACCCCCTTTTTTTTTCTTAAATACCCCAAAGCTTTTCTTCTCTCTTCTTTTCTTTTTTATTTTTTATTTTGAATACCTCCAAAGCTTCTTTTTTCTGCTTTTTGGTAGCTTTTATCCTCATTAAACAACTCATCATCTTTTTTTTTTTTTTTGATTACCTTTTTTTTTTTTTTTGTGGTAATGGCTTCATCATCATTGGTATAAAGTTGCTTCGGGATTGGTGGATGATGTACTTTTTCGCAAATGCACGAATTCGTAACAAGTAATAAAGTGATGAAATAGAGTGTCGAACCCACAGGGACTTGTAGCTACTAAATACTGAAATTACTATCCTAAATTCTATTTGGATAATCAAAAAGTGAGATGGGTTTTTAACTAGCAATTAAAATTATTAACTAAGAAAATGTAAGAGTAAGATTCAATAAGAGATTTAAAATACTAAGGCATTTGATTTCATCATAAACAAATCTGAATTAACTCTCGAATACACATGCTACTGAATGTTATAATCCAATTTGAAAGCGAAAATCCTTATTCTATCCAGTGGTCTCTCTCGAGCACCAACGAACTTACCTCCCCACGATAACTCACGATATCTCTATGTGAATTTAAAGGCAAAAAGGCACATTAAGATCTGTGGATTTTCATGTACAAAAACACAAAGCTACATAAACCATGCCAATATCTCTATCAACATGTAGAATATGGTATTTTATCACAGGAACTAAAATTGTATATCTCCTCTCGGTCTCAATACAATTATCAAATACAATTGAATGGTGATCAAATACTCAATTGGGTTAAGCACAATAATAAAATACTCAAAGAATGAATCATAAATCCTTTAGCAATAGTATTCAGAATTAAAACATCATGTTTAGATTACATCAAAGCCTTAGAAATAGAAATTAGTTCATGATTGAACTAAGAACAACCATCAAAAACAGAGTATATTGAAAGAAAGAGAACAAAAGAGAAGAAATAAACTAATGATGATCCAAGCTCTGATTTCTTGATGTTCCAGCTTCCTTCTCACGTTCCCAGCATCAACTCTTTCTTTTCACGTTCTAGCTCCTCCTTTATAGAAATCCCATAAGCTTGCCCAAAAATCCCTTGAAGAGAAAATAGGAACTTTCCTTCCAAAACTCCTAAGAAAGAGAGAACTTCCTTTCCTTGTATATCCACGACTTAGAAGTCCAAAAACGACCTAATATCCTTAATTAGAAACCCCTTAAAATCCTCCTAAAAACTAGAAGAAGATCCCCAAGAAAAAGGAAACAAATCCGCAAAGTTCGGAATTTTATAACAGGTTTTACTACTTGATCGTTCGAACAACTGTTGAACGCGGGTCGAACGCTCAAGTTAAACAGCTGTTTCCTTTTCTCTTGTTCGAACGTTCATCGAACGGCCAGCGAACGTTGCTCTCGGGTTTCTCTGCAGAACACCAACGTTCGAACGACAAGCGAACGGCCAGCAAACGCTGCTCTCGGGTTTCTCTGCAGAACACCAACGTTCGAACGACAAGCGAACGGCCAGCAAACGCTGCTCTCCGGGTTTCTCTGCAGAACACCAACGTTCGAACGACAAGCAAACGGCCAGCGAACGCTGCTCTCGGGTTTCTCTGCAGAACACCAACGTTCGAACGACAAGCGAACGGCCAGCGAACGCTGATCATAACTTCTGCAATTTGACTCCGATTGTTACGCCGTTTGAACTGTGACTTCAATAATCACCAAGAGTATCTCTACATCAACAAATTAGGCTCAATTTAGACAATGAAAATAAAATACAAAGATCAAAGACTTTGACAATTTCTAAGTAAAATTGGGAATTAAATATGAAATAAAACCAGATAAGTCATGAAATTAATGTGCTATAATGTGGTATTTTCATGACTTATCAGTGGATTGTTGAACATGATGATCCCACTTTAAAAGGAAAATATTTGTGCTTTCCTCAGGTCAAGGTGAGGTACCATTCAGACTTGGAGAAAGTTCCAACAAAGGACCTAAAACTTGTTACTCACGTTCCCATGATTGACTCTTTTAGCCATGTAAGTATGGATCGTGACAAAACTCTTGATGTCAACCCAATTAGTGAATATTCCCCCCCCCCCCCCCCCCCCCCCCCCAAGAAGAAGCATCCAGAGAAGACTTGATGAAAATGGATCACCAGCCTTCTTTATGCTCTCCTCCTCATCACAATTTTTTATGAAAATCCTCTTGTCCCCAAGCCGATGATTACATTGAAGATTGGAGACGGCCTTGCCAAATGGGATACGTCACTCGGTGTTCACGAAGAAATCCAATATCTTAGTGGATTTTGGGACTAGACTACTAAAGTTTATAATAAATTTCTTAGTGTTATCATACCAAGGAGCTTGCACTTGCAATCTATCAAGCACCTTTTGATTATCCTCGTCCTGCTAGCATATATCGTGCTCTCTATGAAGAGTGTGGTGTCCAGAGAAAAATACGTTTGTGACGAGCTATGGTGAAATAGGTATCTCTTTGTGGGATATTCACCAAATCACTAGACTTTCTGTCAGCGGCGAGTATTATGAAGAAGTCGTCCCTTGTTTGGATGAATTGAGATCATTACCAAAGTCTTGTTCATATCTATTCAAGGCGTTTGCTTTGATCACCCTTGAGAAGAATTCTAATCAAGTCAAGCATTCAGATTGGCTTAAATTTTGGTATCCAAAGGCTAAGAACATTCCTAATCCTCGTGTCTCTTTAGATTACAAGGATGCATCCCATGCTTTCTATTTTGATAAAAAAAACGGAGAAAGTCATCAGTCCAAGAAGATATACCGGACTTCTATTCGTATGGATGCTGTGGAATGCAAACGGAAAGACAGCATGAACCCAATCTTCCGCTTGAATTTTCCTGTTGATTTTTTTGCTGACGGAGAAGCAAGGATTGCTGCATACTTAGCTTTATGGCTTTACCAGTACGCTCTACCAATTGGAGAGGATTTCATCCGTCCCAAAACTTTTAGGATTGCTTCTCGAATGGCTTAGGGAGTCACTTACAGCTTGGTTCCTCCAAATTTAGCCAGCATATTGTAGACACCCCAAAATTGTATGATTTTTTTTTATTAATCTTGAAGAGAAATATCTTATAGAAATTTTCAATTCTTAGAATTGGCTTTGAGATCTTTAACCCATTTGAATCCAAAACCACAAAAGAAAAGACCCAAATTCAATCTTTTACGCAAAGTCAAACTTTTCCGGTTGAATTTTGTTGACTTTTGACCCAAAAAATGAAATATTTTTTAAGACAAAAGTTCAAGATAATTTTTCCCGGTAATCAGGTTTTTAGCAATGTTATTGCATAAATGAATTTTTTGAGCCTTTAAATCTTAACAAATACCTTAGTATTAACATGTTGAATTTTTTTACTAGACCTGAAAACCCGGAATTCAGTCTTGAACTGGAAAGTTGAATTTTTATTCATTTGGAATTTAGGTTTGGAACTATTTTTTAATGGATTCAAATTGGGGGTGTTTGCTTATTTACATGTAATATCTTAAGTAAATGAAGATTAAAAAATACGAGAACATTTATTTAAATAAGTATTGTCTGTGCAGGTAAGGGTCAAGGCTATGCACCGAAAACTTAGTTCGGTCAAACTAAATTTCATGTGTAACTAAAATTTAATTTCAATCATGAGTGTTATATATATGACCGAAATATAATTTCGGTTATAAAGGGTTTTGTGTGTAGCCAAAATGAGTTTTCGGTTATAAATGAAAAATGTAAATTTGAAAATTCTCGCGAGCTTTATCTTATTTGCCTTTAAACCTCTCTCTCAGAAGCCTGAATTCCCCAAATTCATGACTAAGGCTTGAATTGGAAGAATCTAGACACATTTTTGTATCTACCCTTAGGACATCCTTGCCTTTGCTCTTGCCTATAAATAGAGGGTCTCTCCTAGAGCAAAGGGCTGGAATTTTAAAGATTGAGAGCTCTTGAAGAAGAAGGGAACCTCTACCCAATTCTCCATTTAAGCCTCTCAAGCATCCAAGGTGCGCTTCTAGCCTATTCTTTTATTTTAATTTTAATTTAAGTACTCTCTCATCTTCTACCTTTTCTGTAGATAAGGCCTTGATTGTGATTAAAATCCCAAACCATGCTTAAAGTACCTTAAGCATCCTCTCTGGACGTAAAACGTGAAGAGAGAGCTAGGGAAAACAAGTATTGGAAAGGATCCTTTAGGCTTAAAACCATTTTGATGAGATAATTGCATGATTCATGTTTATTTGTGTGTGGATGCTGTTTGTGTATGTTTTGGTTTTAATTTTGGAGGAATTACATAGATCTATGATGTTTTATAGCATTGGATCTCAATTCTCTCCTCAAATGTGGTTTTCTATGCACTTCATGCACACAATCACTTGTTTTCTTTGATTTAGGCATATATCTTAGATATACTATGCTCAATATGGTAGATCTGATATCAGAAGCTTTAGAGCAATTTCTCAGGACTTTTTGAGTTGATTTTAATTGGTTTTAATATTCTAAAGAAGACCTCATGGTCTAATCTATCTTATTTTGAGCAACTCTTCATCAACATGGGTAGATTTGGCTCTTCCTCTCCAAACAATAAGAGATTTGAACCAAATCCATGCCCTAAATGTTTCTGGGTTATTTACAACTCATTTGAAGTCTTTTCAAATAAGATCTAATGAATCAAACACACACACACACACTTGGTTTTGTCTTGGTTTTCACTCATTTTTACAGATCTGGATAGAACTTATACCCTATCTTGAATCATTCATAACTTCATCATATGAATGAATTTTTGAATGATTCCAGAGGCTTGTGAAAAGTGAGGAAGTCTAATTTAATCCTATAAAATTAAAATTCAACCTAAACAAATAACCAACAATTATACAAAAATATTAATTCCACAAGCTACAAGGCATTATTCTAAACCAAAAGATATACCCTCAAGATCCCCAATGTTTGTTCTCTCTAAGCATATCTGAAAACAAAACATTAAAACACAGAATGAGATATAAAATCCTAGTAAGTAGCAACATGCATGAAAAAAACAATCCACATGTTGCTATCAAAATACTTTTCATGAGGTATAATAATTCAATGATAAATCCGGCTAACCACAATCCATAAGCAATAATCAATTAACGAATATTTTTCAAAACAAATCAAATCCAAACCATACAATTTCATCATGAGAATCAATCCAAGCCAAACAATTGTGACATCATAGGACTCGTAAAATATGACCACTTTGAAATTTCAAGACCTAGTCCCACCAAATCCGGTCTAAGAACAAATTGCAACATATTCGGCTGTATCATCACCCTCATGGTGGAAATATAGTATACCTCGCCCTCATGGTGGAAGTGGAATTGTTGCAGCTCATCCCTCATGGAAGGCCTCCCCATTATGGAGGAAATGCATAACCACAAAGGAAAAGGCCCAAATTCAATCTTTTGCACAAAGTCAAACTTTTCCGATTGAATTTTGTTGACTTTTGACCCCAAAAAATGAAATATTTTTTAAGGCAAGATTTAAAGATAATTTTTCCCAGTAATCAGGTTTTTAGCAATGTTATTGCATAAATGAATTTTTTGAGCCTTTAAATCTTGACAAATACCTTGGTATTAACATGTTGAATCTTTTTACCAAACCTGAAAAACCGGAATTTAGCCTTGAACTGGAAAGTTGACTTCTTATTCACTTGGAATTTGGGTCTGGAACTATTTTTAATGGATTCAAATGGGAGGGAGGGGGTGTTTGCTTATTTACATGTAATATCTTAAGTAAATGGAGATTAAAAAATACGATGACATTTACTTAAATGATATTACATGTAAATAAGTATTGCACTACAAGAGGAGAAAATATTTAATTGAGATTTGAAACAGGTCAAAAAAGGTGAAAAATTGGTCAAACCTGTGCTTTCCACATTTGGTATGCGAACGAGCCTTGACCGCATTTGATCTGGGGACATTACGTGACCGCATTGAAAATGCGGACATAGCGTGTCCACAATTCAAATGCGGTCATGCGTATTTTCCGGCATTTTCGTAAAAATTCATTTTTTAAACCTTATTTACTATTTTTACCTCTCTCTGGGAGGTGCGTCCTCCCCGTTTTGCCCTCTTTTGGTTCTCAATTTTACCCCAACCCAAGTTTTAAAACTTAGTTAGAACATTCTAGAACCTATTTTTGGTCTGCCCTTGGGACCCCATTTGCCCTAGCTCTTGCCTATAAATAGGGGGCCTCTCCTCAAGCAAATGACTAGAAATTGAAGACTAGAAGAGCTCCAAGTGAAGACGAGAACCCCTGCCTCTCTGCTTTCTCAAGTCCAGGCAAGCCTCTCTCCCCTTTTATTTTCTAGTTTTAATTTCTAGGATTATTCTAATCTTTTCCCTTTCTGTAGAATAAGGCCTGTGTGTGAGTGCTACCCCAAACCTAAATCGAAATACCTCAAGTATCTTCTTTAGCCGTAAAGCGTGAAGAGAGTTCTAGGAGAAAAGAGGATAGGAATGGATCCGTAGGGCAGACCCCGATATGTTGTAATCTTATAAATGTGTAGTTTTAATATTTTGTTTAGGTTGTGTGATTGATTATTGATGAAATATGGAGGAATACCGTGGATCTATGATGTTCATAGCATTATATCTCATTTTCCTCCTAGATTTTGATTTTTTACATTGTTTTCTCCTTTTTATGTTTTTTTTATCATTAGACTAGGATTTTGGATTTGCCATGATCTATATGGTAAATCTGAAATCAGAAGCCTTAAAGTAACTTCTAGGGTTTTATGAAGAGATTTTTGAGTTATTTTCAATTTTTGAGAGAAGATCCTATGGTCTAAACTCTCCCCTTTTGATGTTTTTCATCAATATGGGTGAATTTGGTTTAGATCTCTTAATTAATGAGAAACCTGGACCGGATCTGTACCCTAGATGGTTTTGATTCATTCTTCAATTTCACGAGGTGATTTTTGGTTGATTTTCAATTTTAAAAGAAGACCCTATGATCTAAACTCTCCCCTTTTGATGTTTTTTATCAACATGGGTGTATTTGGTTTAGATTTCTTAATTAATGAGAAATCTGGGCCAGATCTGTACCCTAGATTGTTCAGGTTCAATTCTTCAATATTTTGTAAAAATATTTTTTTTATTATTATGTAATTCCTAGATTTCAAGGATTTAACTTAGAATTAATTTTTGAAGTTTTTACTTTAGGTTTGTTTTCTTTTATCTTGATTTTATTCAATCATGAAGCCCAAAAAATGGTGTATTCATAGGAAGGATCTAGAATTAATTGGATCATTCATATGGAAAAAACCATACATCTTGTATTCTTTGATCTTTTACTTTTGATTTGATTTTTATTAGCAAGCCTTTTTCAAAACATGAATAATACTTGGCAACCACCTTGTGTGGATGAATAGGGGTGCCTAACACCTTCCCCTATTTATAACCTAATCTCCTTACCCATCTCTGGCTTATTTTTTAATTAGAGTTATTTTTACTTTAATTTTGTTTTTTTTATTATTTATTTTATTTGATTATTTTGTGTCCATTCACACCCTAAAATTGAATGGTGGCGACCCCATGATTTTTATTGAGCCCGTGTGATGATCAGGAAGTCATTGAATTGATTTTTTCCCATCTCACAATTTCACTACTAGCTAAACTATGGATCCATAATAGCCTATGCCCACTAAGCCACAAGTCAAACAAAACCAACACGTGTGGTCCTCATGACCAATATACAAGTATTAAATAGTATAGTGTAGTGCCCTCATGGCAAAGAAATCAATAATCATAGCCTTCATGGCAAGTTATCAATAGACATGACCCTCATGGCCAATTCAATATCAATAGTGCCCTCTTGGCAAAACCACTCACTCATGGGGATTATAGCATACACATTGCCTCATGGCAAAAATAACTCTCACATGGAGATTAACTTTAGTTGCTACCCTCATGGCCAAATATACTCTATCATATAGAACAATTAATAAGAAAATCCTCTCCCTCATGGAGGAAAACCAATATTACACAAAACTATCAAAATCCGAAAAAATAGACTCAATCTACCCAAATCTGTAGGAAAATACTTTCTTACTGTTCCAGAACTTAAAACATCCTCAAAACATACTTTCGCAAATGAAGAAATCAACAAATTACAAAACAAATCAAATTTAAGATCAAATTTCCTCTTGGAACCAAAACATGAGTTATTTCAGTAGAACGTACCCAAAATCTTGTAAAATTTTTATAAAATTATTCAGCCACTGAAAACAATTTCTAAACACCCAAATCTTATTTGTACATGTGTTGGATTTACCCAAAAATCATTTTATAGTCAAAATCTAGGTAAATTTCCCAAAATTCAGAAATCTTGGTTGGGCGCTCAACAAATCGCTCAACCCTTAGTGGCAAGCGGTCTCACAAATCAACCTGCCTAATGGGCGCTCAACAGATCGCTCAAGTGATCTAGCGGTATTTGAAACAAAACAGCGTTCGCGCGACATGCCTAGCGCTCATGTAATTACGCAAATTCTGGAAAATTTTCAGATTTCCAATTTTCTATTATATCTTTTAAAATTTATTTCTATTAATAAAAATCAATTCCAACTCATCTAAAATCAATGTAAATACATGATAAAACATTCCAACACAATCAATAAAAAATTCTTACAATCAAATCATGATTTCTCATCAAATATCAAAGTAAACAAAAAACCAAATGAGAAGAACAAGATGTATTTTTTCATGCTTTAAACCTCAACCAAATCTATCTAAAACCTCACCAACATGCATCGAAATCATCACAAAACCGAAGAACAATATATTTATCGCCTAAACATTAAATCATGTAAGTTTTGCCAAGAGAAGGATTGCTACTTACCTTTAAAACGCATAATTCCATCTTTTCTAGAATAACCCAGTGCAGTCATGTTTTGTTAATTTCGCACCACTCTAGAAATCTCCAAACCCCATCTCTACCGTTCAGATTGAAGAACTATTAGTTGGGAACATCTCTACCAAATTTAAGCTTGATCCAATGATTCATCGTCTCTAGATAGCGTTTTTATGGCAGCTGGTCAGAGGATTTCAGCAACAGTTTTCTTCTGCTCTTAATGTCTCGTGTTCTACATCTTTCTAAGATATGACTTCTTCTTCTTCTCCATCCTCTTCCCCACATCCAGAACTCTCTCCCATGGCTTTCATACGTTTAGGTCTCCCACAATAGGATTTAGAAAATCTAATAATGTGTTAAGGTTTTACTATTTATAATATAGTCTTGTTGTTTTCTATTTTAACTAGGAATCCTTAATTCTTAAAAATCCTACTTCAATTAGGAGTACTAATTAACTTTATTTAATTTCTTCTAATTTAATGCATTTTCGTGTTAATTTAAATCCATATTTTTAAATATCACTAAATCACCCCAACATCTCTCTTGTTCCTAAATTTAAGGCCCCCTAATTAATTATAATTACAAATAGGTCATTTTCTCACCTATTAGGCTATAAAGCTTACTATTTAAATTCAAATTAAACCCAAGTCATGTCGAATTATGTTTTTAAGTCTAATAATTATTTTATTACATAATTAATTATTTTGACTAATTAGAAAATTATCAAAAATACCATTTCTTTAGTTAAACCTTATTTAACCATTAGATTTCTTATAAATTCAAATTTAATCTTCTTATTATATCTCTTTATAATATGAATTTGGATTATTGCTTACTTTCCTAAATTCCAAAAGTATAGTTATTCTTCTAATTAAGTAAAGTTATTATTGTAATTTCCAATTATTCAAAATCACTATTATTCATTTATTTATTTATCTATATAATTTTAGACTATTAATATTATTCTTCTAAATATTTAGAATAAATCTTTATTTCAAAATATTTTCAGATTTATTTAATTATATTATTATATTCAAAAATTCAGGATATTACATCTACTACACTAACCGATCTTAAATTACAGATCACTTTCAATGATTTTAAAAACTATTAAGAAAATAATGCCTCGTCCTAAAAAAAACCTTTTTATTATAGATCACTTTCTTTTACAATGAGTTGCTCTTGATGCCAATACCGGAGCTTTCTTTCCTGCCTGGATCCCTTGAACTTTCTTTCCTTACTGTTCTTGAACTTTCTTTTTTGCTATCTCTTGTTCTTCTTTTTGCGTAAGTTGATGGCGATAGGAAAAAGTGAGCCCGTATTTGCAAAGGGAATGGAGTCAAAAACCATTAAAAGAGTTAAAGACAACTGCCACTTACAAAAGCACTAACCATGGGATACTCCACGTAGAAGCATTCCACATTAGAGAAGATGTCCTCCCAACGACAATGTAATTGGACAAAAAAAAACCCATTTTATTTTGTAATGTATTTACTACTAAGTTACGGTATTAACAAGATGTTGATGAATGAGAAAAACTTCTCTTTCATCAATACAATGAATCATCAAGTGAACAATCAGAAAACAAAAACCATGTTGAAACGGGCAACATTTAACCATGATTCGAAATAAATGCAAAAAGGGGCTATCTCCGCATAATAACTATTTTTCATTTTGCTTAGAGATCTTTATTGATAAAATCCTACTAAAACAACTAATAACTTTAATGAAGTCCTTCATGTATATTTCTCTTAATAATTATAAACCCATATTATCTAATTGATATTAATATGGGAAAATTTACTAAAACCACCGTCTTTTACAAAGTTATTCCATAAAAAGTCGTTGAAAAGTCTTTCCTCCAAAAACCACCTACTTTTTGAAACTATTTTAAAAGTGATTCAAAATCACTGTAGCCCTTGATGAAGTCCCCAAATTGCCCTTCGTTACATGTTCAATTGGAAGAGCTTTCTCTTATTATTTTGCAAAAACGACAACAGACACAGTGAAACCCCGAGCACGGCGAGGCTTGTTCTCGGTGTTGGGTGACGACCGTTGTCATCACCAACGCTTCCGATTGAGAGGGGTTGACCGATATTGTCATCTCTCTCGTCTCTCGTTTGTAGGAGGTCACCGGCGCTCGAGATCAGTTGGAAGCGTTATAGTGTGCCATTTGCTTTTGTCTGTCGAAGAAGGAAACAGCGGTAGAGAGTCTTGACGAAGCACATCAGCCGAAAATTTCCCTGGTTAGAGGTTGTGGACGAATCTCCTCAAGGTAAGAACCGATTGTCCCTAATCCATTTCGTTTTTGGATGAAAATTTTTTTGTCTACATTTTTGTTGGGTTTCCATTCACAATGTGGTACATTTGATTTAGTTATGGATAATCTGACCTTAGTCTCTGATATAATGTACTCCAAAAGCTTGAAGAAATTCCCCATGAATCGGAATATGAACACACCATGTAATTTTGAATATGATGTTCGTAATGCTCCCTTTTTTTTTATAAACAATTTCAAATTAGAATATGAAGACCCTGAAATAGATATACGCCATGCGTGAGGAGCTTTTGTGTGTTGTTTCTTCTACTAGGACTGTTTGTATTTGTGTGTATTGCCGTTGTATTAAAGGCGTTATGAACATAACGCTGTTGATTCTTGTTTCTTGTTTTGATTTTGTGCCATGCGATGATTTGATTCTGAGAAAATGTTTCCATTGAGACAATCCACCTAATGAAAGCCTTGATTATTTAAGTTTGGGCTAAACATGTAAGGTATGCTGCCAAAGCTACCTCCGTAGGGGAAAAGGATCATTTAAATCTTGGGTTATTCAATTGAAATAATTTAGAATGGGTAGACATAAGATTTTTTGTGGGTTTCCCAATTTATTTGTATCAAGTTATATTCGTTTCTATATTATTGTTATTTTTTTCTGTATCTAAAGTGCACAGAACAGTGCTTATTGACCATATATAAGACTCATGGTTATGATGTCCGTGATAACACGTAGACATTCCTCAACAGGGTAGTTCTTGAGGTCTGTGTTCACTTCCCCCCAATAAAGTATGTATTAGAAGTGGGGAATATTTTCATTCCATCTGTAAGTTTGAAATTTTGTTTCTTTGTTAGGATATTAGACTTAGGTGGCTGGCGACGGATCCCACCCACTTCTTATCTACACATACACTCCGTTAGTTATTATGTAGTCACGTCATTGCATTGTTTTGCGAAGATGCAATGAGGTTGATACCAACTTATTTATTTTTGTTATAATTTCCATTATTCAATGGTATCTGGAAGCTTAAAGTTGGTGTGAAATATTTATATAGATTTGATCCACTATTGTGTTCATAAATTAGAGCTTGACAGGTTATTCGATTTAAATGTAGAGTTTTTTATTAACGTATTTTCCTCTCTTTACTATTGGGTTTATATGTTTGATTTTGACCAAGTTGATTAAGGTGCTCATGATATAGGTTTGGGTGGGTAGATAATTGATAGCCCAAGTTGTTATTTCGAGTAGTTTATATTAATCATGCATTTGGTCACCTTGTTCACATGTTATGTGGAGTATGGTATGCCACAACCACCCCCGGAGAAGTTGTTGTTTTGCTACTTTCATAAAGGTGGAGAGATAGTTATAGAGCAAGATAAATCTGTATCATACCTGGGGGTCGTTTAGATGGATTCAATATAAGTGGTAATACAGAGTACGATCAATTTGTACGTGATGTCTGTAGTTTATTTGAGATATCTCCAGTGGGTTTGTCTATGAAGTACTCCCTTGTGTACAATAGGAGGTGGCTGGTCGGCTGGAGCACATGCGGAAAGGGTTACAGATAATGAGTGATGCATATCGGAGATCTATCACTGCTATAAGAGATGCATATGGAGGCTGCAATACTAGAGCTGATAAAGGTATAGGTGACTCAGATGTTATTATGTGGTTGAAATTTTTTTTGGATTGACTATGTACGCTTGTTAGTGACCAAGATGAATTCATTTGAGTTGCAGGTACGTAAAGAGTCACGATGGAATATATCGTATTTGGAGTAGAGCTTTGTGATTACGACTTTCGACTACATGTTTCCTTCTATTCATTTATGTAATTAATGGAGCATATGTATTTGGGATTTTTGTATGGTGATTACCCCAAATGCGGTGGATTGTCAGTTTTTTGTATGACAGTTGTGGGTTTTTCACAAATTGTAGATGTTCTTTGAACATAAATAAAATTGTTCGTAACAATTGAAATGCCGTAAGCGATTACTCAGTTGTCCAATTTGTCTAAAATCGATTGTATGCAATTTATCCATAATGGTTATTTATCATGTTTCGATTAATGATGTGCCAATAGTGCATAGAACCCAGAATTTTGAATCGTGAATTAATAGATTAATCGTAAAAATATTGGTTAATCGAGGCGTTGTTACGATTATCCGATTGTAATTTTATGCAATGGCCGAAGTGGTTAATTGGCACATTTCAATTAGTCGAGTATTAATTCTTCAATGAACCTCAGAAAAACAATCAACTATAACTCTAATCGACAAATTATCGATGCATCTTGAAAATAGTGATTAATCGGGAAATAGATACGATTAATCGATACTAATTGAATGCAATGCGTCCAATTGTTCATCGGCAAGATCCGATTAATCAACGGTTAATCCTGCAATTAGACTCAGAAAAACAATACTCTGTAATTCTAATCGAGACTTTCTCGATTAATCTAAAAAATAGTGGTTAATCGAGAATTAGATACGATTAATAGGTAATCATTGAATGCAATGCGCCTAGTAGTTCATCGACAAGGTTCGATTTGATGTTCGTATGGCCAACCTGAACAATGAGATGGTATCCTACGATGAGAAGTTGGTTAACTGTCATTTGATCGGCTATATATTGATTAATCATGTAGTTGCCGATAACCTACATAAGGTTATTTGAAATTTCAATGATCGGCAACATATCGATTAATTGTATATCTAGGGATTATCAAAGTTAGGTTGTTTAACTATTCGTTGATCGGAAGTAACTCAATTAATTGTAAAATTAGAGATTTTCTTGTCAATCGTCAATTGAACGCTAAAGTTCGATTAATCGAACCTTGTCGATGAACTACTAGGCGCATTGCATTTAATGATTACCGATTAATCGTATCTAATTCTTGATTAACCACAATTTTTTAGATTAATCAAGAAAGTCTCGATTAGAATTACAAAGTGTTGTTTTTCTGAGTCTAATTTTAGGATTAACCGTTGATTAATTGGATCTTGCCAATGAACAACTGGACGCATTACATTCAATTAGTATCGATTAATCGTATCTATTTCCCGATTAATCACTATTTTCAAGATGCATCGATAATTTGTCGATTAGAGTTACACTTGGTTGTTTTTCTGAGGTTCATTGCAAAATTAATACTCGACTAATAGAAATGTGCCAATTAACCACTTCAACCATTGCATAAAATTACAATCGGATAATCGTAACAACGCCTCGATTAACTAATATTTTTACGTTTAATCTATTAATTCACGATTCAAAATTCTGGGTTTATATTGTCGGAGGTCTATGCACTATTGACACGTCATTAATCGAAACATGATAAATAACCATTATGGATAAATTGCATACAATCGATTTTAGACAAATTGGACAACTGAGTAATCGCTTACGGAATTTCAATTGTTACGAACAATTTTATTTATGTTCAAAGAACATCTACAATTTGTGAAAAAACCACAACTGTCATACAAAAAACTGACAATCCACCGCATTTGGGGTAATCACCATACAAAAATCCCAAATACATATGCTCCATTAATTACATAAATGAATACAAGAAAACATGTAGCCGAAAGTCGTAATCACAAAGCTCTGTTCCACATCTGATATATTCCATCGCGACTCTTTACGTACCCGCAACCAAGGTTGCAGGTTTACAATTTCGGCGGCACGCCGCGGTTTTTGGACCCCCGGCAATGCGTTTCACCAGGGGAAATCGCTTGGAGCGCATCATTGAGGACTCACCGGAATTTCGACGATTTGTCACCGGCATGGAGCGGCGTGCCGAGCGAAATGAAACAGGCGAAACAAAAAAAAATTATTTTTTATTGACGAAACGGGGCAACGTGCCGCAGAAACGGAGCGGCGTGCCGCCTCCCCAAAATCCAAAAAAATCAATTTTTTGCCCATTTTTTGCCTTTTTATTTTTTCCATCGGCGGCGTGCCGCCCACTGGCATCGAAACTATAAACCTTGCCTGCAACTCAAATGAATTCATCTTGGTCACTAACAAGCGTACATAGTCGATCCAAAAAAAATTTCAACCACGTAATAACATCTGAGTCACCTATACCTTTATTAGCTCTAGTATTGCAGCCTCCATATGCATCTCTTATAGCAGTGATAGATCTCCGATATGCATCACTCATTATCTATAACCCTTTCCGCATGTGATCTAGCCGACCAGCCACCTCCTATTGTACACAAGGGAGTACTTCATAGACAAACCCACTGGAGATATCTCAAATAAACTACAGACATCACGTACAAAGTGATCGTACTCTGTATTACCACTTATATTGAATCCATCTAAATGACCCCCCCAGG
Organism: Buxus sempervirens; assembly: GCA_947561395.2. Classification (NCBI taxonomy): domain Eukaryota; kingdom Viridiplantae; phylum Streptophyta; class Magnoliopsida; order Buxales; family Buxaceae; genus Buxus; species Buxus sempervirens. The sequence continues at coordinate 4,931,999 of OX387195.1, forward strand.
TATGATACAGATTTATCTTTCTCTATAACTATCTCTCCACCTATATGAAAGTAGCAAAACAACAACTTCTCCGAGGGTGGTTGTGGCATACCATACTCCACATAACATGTTAACAAGGTGAGCAAATACATGATTAATATAAACTACTCGAAATAACAATTTAAGCTATCAATTATCTACCCACCCAAACCTATATCAAGAGCACCTTAATCAACTTGGTCAAAATCAAACATATAAACCCAATAGTAAAGAGAGGAAAATACGTTAATAAAAAACTCTACATTTAAATCAAATAACCTATCAAGCTCTAATTTATGAACACAATAGTGGATCAAATCTATATAAATATGTCACACCAACTTTAAGCTTCCAGATACCATTGAATAATGGAAATTATAACAAAAATAAATAAATTGGTATCAACCTCATTGCATCTTCACAAAACAATGCAATAACGTGACTACATAATAACTAACGGAGTGTATGTGTAGATAAGAAGTGGGTGGGATCCGTCGCCAGCCACCTAAGTCTAAATATCCTAACAAAGAAACAAAATTTCAAACTTACAGATGGAACGAAAATATTCCCCACTTCTAATACATACTTTATTGGGGGGAAGTGAACACATACCTCAAGAACTACCCTGTTGAGGAATGTCTTCGAGTTATCACGGACATCATAACCATGAGTCTTATATATGGTCGATAAGCACTGTTCTGTGCACTTCAGATACAGAAAAAAAATAAAATAACAGTAATATAGAAACGAATATAACTTAATATAAATAAATTGGGAAACCCACAAAAAATCTTATGTCTACCCATTCTAAATTATTTCAATTGAATAACCCAAGATTTAAATGATCATTTTCCCCTACGGAGGTAGCTTTGGCAGCATACCTTACATGTTTAGCCCAAACTTAAATAATCAAGGCTTTCATTAAGTGGAGTGTCTCAATGGAAACATTTTCCGAGAATCAAATCATCGCATGGCACAGAATCAAAACAAGAAACAAGAATCAACAGCGTTATGTTCATAACGCCCTTAATACAACGGCAATACACACAAATACAAACAGTTCTAGTAGAAGAAACAACACACAAAAGCTTCTCGCGCATGGCGTATCTATTTCAGGGTCTTCATATTCCGATTTGAAATTTTTTATAAAAAAAAAGGAGCATTACGAACATCATATTCAAAATTACATGGTGTGTTCATATTCCGATTCATGGGAAATTTCTTCAAGCATTTGGAGTGCATCACATCAGAGACTAAGGTCAGATTATCCATAACTAAATCAAATGTACCACATCGTGAATGGAAACCTAACAAAAATGTAGACCAAAAAATTTTCATCCAAAAACGAAACGGATTAGGGACAATCGGTTCTTACCTTGAGGAGATTCGTCCGGAGATTCATCCACAACCTCTAACCAGGAAAATTTTCGGCTGATGTGCTTCGTCAAGACTCTCTACCACTGTTTCCTTCTCCGACAAACAGAAGCAAATGGTACACTATAACGCTTCCAACTGATCACGAGCGCCGGTGACCTCGTACAAACGAGAGACGAGAGAGATGACAATATCGATCAACCCCTTTCAATCGGAAGCATTGGTGATGACAATGGTTGTCACCCAACGCCGACAACAAGCCTCGCCGTGCTCGAGGTTTCACTGTGCCTCTCATCGTTTTTGCAAAATGATAAGAGAAAGCTCTTCCAATCGAACATGTAACGAATGGCAATTTGGGGACTTCATCAAGGGCTACAGTGATTTTGAACCACTTTGAAAATATTTTCAAAAAGTAGGTGGTTTTTGGAGGAAAGACTTTTCAACGACTTTTTATGGAATAACTTTGTAAAAGAAGGTGGTTTTAGTAATTTTCCCTATTAATATTTTAAATTCTATAAAAAATAACTATTTAGGAAGAAAATAATAATAACAAAATATTTTACAATATTTTTTAGGAACTTTTATTAATAAAGTTAAATAAATAATTAATAGGAGGTTATTTAAATATAAATAATATCATAAACGATTATTTTTATTAATTAATGAATTAACAGAATATTAGCAAAAAAATTCTAATAAATAAGAGACTATTTAGAAAGGCAATAAAAAAAATTCTCATATATATATATATATATAATTTTAACATCAATTCATTAAGCCAATGTATATTTGTATATTTTTAATTTTGCTTAGAGATTTTTACTAATAAAATTGAATATCTAATTAATAAGAAAATTTTTAAATATTTAGTTAATTCAAATATTAACAACGAAGAAATATCTAATAAAGTAGAGATATTGAAATTATTAATTAATAAGGAAAGGAAAAATATTTTATTAAGTATTTATACTTATTTTATTGAAGTATAGGTAATCTCAACAAAAAAATCTAATTTAGTAAATTACAGATTATTTGAATTATTAGTTAGTAAACTATAGGAAATCTAATTGATAGAGATTATTTTAATTATTAATTAATAATGTAGATGAAATTTTTTAAATACGATCTTAATAATTAATAATAAGTAAAGTTTCCGAAGCCAATGAATGTATATGAAAAATAATTCAGAGAAAATACACTAGCATTCAAATTCAAGGACACCAAACTCCCAAACCCCTGAATTTGAGTGATGAAACGCAATTCCGTCAACCATCACCCAAATCAGCCTTTACCGTTTCTATTGATGATCTAGAAACTGTGTGACAAATCTCAACTTGTGATGCAAATTAGCCTCACATGATTGAAAAGGCACTTTACCATCCTACCCTTCCAACCATTAAGACATTAATGCACTTTATAAACAAGCACTTTCCAAGCACTATGAAGCAATTCTTAAAAAGTCCTACATCAGAATCAATTCTAATCCTTTCAAAAGGCAACGCCAAACAATATGCAAACAAAACAAAGGAGCACTATTCCAAAAGGCTAGTTGCTGACAACTAAATGATTGATGGCACATTTCTTAAGATGGCATCAGAACTAATCCAAAGTTATGAGTAAGTTCCAAAGCAAGAAGGCAAGAAAACATCCTAACCATAACATTAACAAGAAGATAAAAATTACAAACTTATATCTTTAATATTGTTGTCCCATTTGTGAGTTTTAGTTATTACCCACTTACCACAACTAACATTTTTTTTTTTTTTGGTAACACTTACCACAACAACATGAGATGTCTTGTGATTCATTTACTTTAATTATAACCAAACAACCACGACTAATAGGTAGACCTGGTTCATTTGATTGATTGGGTAAAGTACGAAGGTCACTCACGGGGGATGACATCGTCTGCTGCACGGTAGCCATCAGCCCACATGTTTTCACATAGGCTGTTGCACGTGACACATGCTGCAAGGTCTGTGCCCGCAAACGATTTCAAACCCACTTTTCGTCAGTATTTACAAAAACACTACACCAAAAAATTTATTTTCTAGAAAAAGATCACTTTAAAAAAGAGAAAAAAAATTTGAACTGTAAGGTTACTTCACTATAGGCGCTTGGAGAATAAGCGTATCCTACTTAGGACACAAGCGCATTATACATTATATAAGAGCTTCCCTACGTGGGATACAAGCACATTCTAGTGGGACACAACAGCTTCCTAACATGAGCACATCATACGTGGATACAAACTTTTTTTAGCTAGAGTAAAGTGACTGCAGTGACATTTTTTAAAAATGACACCTTTTAAATTTCTTTATTTTTTTAAAAAATTGACCCTGCAGTGACATTTTTTTTTAAGTGACCCTTTTCTGAAAAGAAAATTTTTGATAGACTATTTTTATAAATATACTAATAGTGTGGCACATGTGTTGCACGGGCAAATAGGTTTATGTTACTAACATAAACGATAATCAGTTGCAAATTTAAATATTAAAAATAAGAATTTTCAAACAAATAACAACTAAAATTTCATAGTGTATGGTCAAACCTAACAACACCTTCAAATGGTTTAAAAAAAATGGAGAACAGATGAATCCAAAGCTTCAGATGCTACTGAGAAGCAAAAAATTAAAAAACTCAAAGTGGAGTTGATACAAAAGAAAGTCCATCCAGAAGCTTTTTCTGAATCCTCTGATCGATTATAATATATAATTCCTGGGTATCTGATGTAAATGAGGAATCAGATGCCTAAATTCCCAAAGTGGGGCAATTTATACTCACAGTTTCCATTCAATGCAACTATAGCTAATGAATCATTTCAGTACATAAATATATTAAGGGGAAAAAATGTCAATATACCATTATCTATCCCCAAATATCAGCATGAGAAGGAATATATTGAGTAAGGCATTACATCTGCACATTAAAGAAGAAACCAGAATTTTAATTATGCAATTTAGGTATAGACAAAAGATGCAAGCAGATATGGGTAACTTTGTTACATTACTAACATGTGTCAGAACGTGTTGTAAATGCAAGAGTATGGCTAAAAGCTCTTGCTGGACGTCTATGCAAAGAATATAGAGCATGAATTATTTTCTATACTGAGAGATAGCTGGAAATCGAAACTGATTTAAAGATCAATATACAAAAGAAGAATCCAAACCAAGTTATAATGGACGTCCCCCAAATTTTATCAACAACCTTGCAGATCAGATCTGCAGTTACTCCATGATAAATCACAAATTGGAAGATGAAGCAAATAACTTCAATAAGAATTGAAAACAATACAAATGATTTATCTAATGGATGGAACAAAGTTGACATACAGACACCAGCCACAAAAATTGTTTGCATTTACTCCATTAAGAACTGCAATAAGAACTCCTCCAAGAATGCAAGGAAGTAACTCTCCCTATCAAAAATTTAAAGATACAGGAATGCTTGCCTCATAGAGGACAATTAGGAAAGAGTAAACATGGTTTCTTGTAGCCTCATAATTTTTATAGGATAAAAATAACTCACACAAGACAAAACAGAAAATTAAATACACTTACTTATGCTGGAGGAGAGTAACCATGGCCAAATCTCTGAAGCTGGCATTCAGATCTGGTTGAGACATCATTTCCTGAAATTAATAGGCAAAGACAGAAAAGAAGTGGAAATAGTGCTGCAGTCACAGATTCTAAAGATTAAAGGAGTGCAAATAATGCTGCAATCACAGACTCTACAAATTATACCTTATCACAGTAACCGATCAGAGAGGAGCTGGAGCTAGTTCTATGAAGTTGGCGTTTCAGATCTGATTGAGAAATTGCTTCACGAAGTTTCAAATTTCTCGGCTTAATGCATCGACAATCATACATGAAGAGTAATTAATAAATAAAAAATTTTATTTTATCTCAAAGTACTTCATGGTCTTCAAAAGTCTCCCCATGTCAGATTTTGGTCACAGATCCATCCTCTCCAACATAGAGAAGTATACCTTGATGAAATTATTCTTTTAAAGATAATAACTTCAAAAGAAAAAGCATTTATATATATCTTGAATCTTTTTCCCTGCCAGGAAGCATTAAGTTTATCATAGAGAATTATAGAGGGAGATTGAGGAACAGCAACTCACATCTCCAAAAGTAAATCGCTATATATAAATAAGCTAAATCCAGGAAGTTAAATAAATTTTAAGATAAAAAGCTTTATCAGCACATAGTTCCACAAGCACATCGGCCAAGCAAATGGCACCCAAAAGGATCTCAGTATTGACACCAGCATATCCACATTTATCACAAGGTCATGAGTGCTCCAAGGTTTCAAAGACCCAATTTTTATCTTCCTTCGCTGCAAGCAATCATATTACTCCAATCTCCATCACAAATATAATGGCCCTTAAAGGCCTTAAAAAATTCAAACCACAAATAAGAGGAAGGGCCTTTGAATACTGAAGATGAATAAAGCAAGAGATTTACTTAAATATGGCCCTGTCAGACAACCCAGACCCGCCATGTGATGTGTAGGAAAATTCCCCCTCTCTAAGAGTCTACGTTTGACGCTTGTATTGACCCAAATTCACACCAATTTCAAAATTTTAGGAGTGTGCACATTTATATATCTAAAACAGTGTGCATAATTGTTGGTGTGTCTACATTTATTTGGTCATGAAATGAAATACTTTTCACATATTTATGTACATGCATATATGTATACATATACATTCTCAAGCTATTTACGTCTGCTGGCAAGCACTCCCAACCACAAAGAATCTAAGACAATTTTGATGTGTTGAGATTTTATTTAAAAACCAAAAAGAAAGCAAAATTGCAGCCTAAGAATCCACTTTTCATTGTTATATTCAAGGCATTGTCCAGCTTGGACACCAAAAAGATTAATTTTCATGCTTGGTTGTGATATTTGCCAGCAAAAAGTGAAACATTTTTACAATCCAATAAACCACAATATAAGTTCATTTCTTAATGTGAGATATTTTTTGCTACCTAAACACAACTTCAATAATCCATCCACAAATCTGATAACAGTCATCAATTGATTAAAGATCCCACTTCTAAAAAAGTGTTATATGACCACAAAATGATTCCAAAAAAGTTAATTCTGTTCATGGTGCAATCAAGTAAGAAGAATTTCAAGCATAAAAGCTATAACTGCTCCTTTAAAAGCAAAATAGCTGAGGTCAACCAATTTCAATACAATAGTCCTATAAAAGCAGTAAGCCCCAGAAACCATATAAACCAGCACTCAGGTGGTTGCATCTTGAGATTATAAGTTGATGCCATGCTCTTTTGATATGCTACAGCGTCATGAATCACTAAGCCAGCTCCCTAAAAATTTAAATAGTTATATTAATGACAACAATATAGTAATTGAAAGAAACTGCAAGATTACTCCCCAACTCTATATGCTGTACAAAAACCAACCAGGTAAAGTATCTTGATTAAATGTGATCTAGTAAATCTTAGAAAATCAGTTTGAAGCAAGCCACATACAGCAAGAGCACATGCCATTCCAAGGCGGGACGAACAAATCCAGCTGAAGCCTGTATTTGTATTGTAGGTGCTATACAAAATGATTCCTCATTTAAATTTCCAGAACAACGGAAATGCTCAGTAACAGATTTGAGGAAAAATAACAGAGGAATTTTGTCAAACAGATAACATGTATTAGTAAATCCAAGTTTAAAATATCAAATCGGCAACAAACCATGCCAAACTGAAGAAATGGAGGGAAAGCTCGAACATAGACCTGTTAAATGAGCATTGGCACAGTAACTTAAATATGGCCAAGCAATATTTTCTGAACAATTCCTGAGTTACAACTAAACATAAGTCTGCTAGAAATGGCGAAGCATGTATCTTGCGGAAAAAATTTTCAACGTTACTCAAGCACAACGAAGTAAAAGAAATAGAAAAATGACGAAAATGTCTTCTTAATTTACTTCGTATATCAAAGGTTAGATCAGAACTTGACTTTGTGAGAAAAATACGTATATAAAAGGTTAGATCTGAACTTACCTGGTAAATAGACTTTGTGAGAAAAATACAGAAATGGAAGGTTGGATCTGAACCTACATGATAAATGGACTTTGTGGTAAATGGGATTGGCGTATAATTGAAGGATAGCAATCTTCTATAGAACATATTAGACATCCGAATGACGAAATAAATGGACAACTAAAGGATTTTCAGATTGCAGGAAACTTTCCTGACTTTACTAAATGTGTGTAGCAGATTGGAAGAAGGGGAAATGTGTTACCTGTTTGGAGCTAAATCTTTCGTCTAGCTTTAGTTCCGAAGAAGGGATAGACAGGTTGCTAAAGGAACTTATTGCACAGGAAAGAAAGTTTTGCCACACAAAAGGGTAGCAGAACGCCAGGGGGGTTAAGAGGACTTCTCTGTGCACATTCATGTAGTTGTGTACATGAGTAAAGAAATTAAATAGCAAATTATACCTTATTTCTAGCATTGGCCATGAGAGAACATTTCCTCGTCAAAATCCGAGAAGCCACAACAAAGGGAAAAAAAAGAAGATAAAAACTAATTTAATTTCAGTAAAATAAAAAATTTCATTCATAAATTGAAGAGTGAAAGCTAAATTAATGGTATTAAGAAGGGAAGAGATACCAACCTTGTCTTCTTCTTCTTCTTCTCTTCACGGGGATTGTATAAGCCTCCCTCATCAGATAACACTTACTCGTGTATTTATCTTTAAAAAATAATTTTTAACTCAATAAAACAGTGGAGAAATATGGTAGGCTAATAATATCATCAGAAAGAGTCATTCTTTTACCTAAATATGCTTCTTGGAAATTGCCTTGTTGCAAAACTTTTACATCATCCGATGGATGCTTTTGCAAAACTTTCACATGCCTTCCAATGTCAGTTTCCTAAAAATGACATTGGAAACCAAAAGAAACAGCTGGGAAAGAATCCAGATTTGAGAACAAAACTGTATTACATCAAAATAAAACCTGATTGGGATCTTCAAGATGCTCCTTAATGGTGAGAATTTTCATCTGTTCATCGTCGATTGAAGTTCCAAAGTTCTGGTCCCCATCATCTACGTTGATTGACTGTGGAGTTGAAGGAGAGCCTCCTTTTTATTCATGACTTCGGCAATCCTCATAATTAAACATAAAGAAACTAAACAAAATAGAAAGGGAGGTGGAAATAGGGTTCCTAGTGCGGTTGAGATAAGGGATGGCTCGAAAGGGTTTTCAGTGGTGAGATGATTGAAGAAGGAAGGGGATTGAATGGGAGATGGAGGAAGGAAAAAAAGAAAAGAGAGAGAGATTGAAAAGTAAGGAGGGTGGGTGCTGGAAAGGAAAAAGAATATTGGGGAGGATTCGGTGGTCTTGGGAGGAAAAAAAAGGCTTGAGCACAAGGAAGAGGGGAAGCACAAGAGAGACAGATCAGAGTGAAGGTTCTCCAGTGCAGTTGAGAGAAGGGATGACCCTCTCGTTTTCCTCAAATTCCAATAAGCAAACGGCGCATTCAGAAACCTCGTCATGGGACTTGGAGAAGTAGACAAAGACGGGATCGCTCCTATAGTTCGGAAGAAGCTGTAAAGAGAGTGCTAATGCTAATGGAAACCTATTGGGCAGGAAAGAAGTTCTGCTACACAAAAGGATAGCAGAGATTCCAAAGCTTTGGAGGAAGACGGTACAGTTGCCATAGATCCGGATGAAGATGAAGAGTAGTAGATAGAAAAGTAATAGCCAGAGTGAAAGAGTAGCCAGAAGAGAGAGAAAAGCCATGTGGAAATAGACAGAATTACTAAAACGACAAAAATCCACGTAGGATAGAGACTCTGGCGCCAGAGTCCTCTGTTATTATATATATATATTAGAAGCCAAAAAATGGCCCTTATTCATAATTTTCCTTTTGATTATCACCCCCAACCACAACCAACATGTGAGTGCCCTTCAAATGAATATGTACCTTCATTTCATTATCACCCATCAACCACAATTAATAGGAGCTCCACAATATTCATTTCATTCTAGTGATTCTTGGTTCTGAATTGGTGTTCGGATATCGAAATAAATCCAAGGTGATTTTTAATAGAAGAACCATCCCATCTGGGATATGGCTAGTGGATCTAGAAAGCACAAGTTCGGAAGACGTACCACAATCAAAATGGGAGGATGGCAGATTCGATTTTTATAAATATTAAATACCACAGCCAACATTAGATGGCCCTTCAATTGACGATCTACATTTGGTTTATTCGTATATACTACCAGTTGAAAAAAATTTTGTTTTTTTCCATTGATTCTTATTTCTGAACTGGTGATCTGGGAAAGAAACAAGGAAATCTAAAAATGGAGACAGGCTAGTGAAATCTCTGAGAACTTTGAAGCTGTGGATATGAATTTTAATTCAGCAAAAAAGGACTGGATTGGATAAAAATGTAAAGAGATTCTTGCGAAGGCAAAGAGACAACTGTAGTTAGCAAGACTAAAAATTGCAGGTAGCTTCTTACCATGGTTTAAAAGCATGACACATCATCAGCCCTCATTGAGACTATACACTTCACTGCTATTTTCTTTTGTTTGGACTCATGTAACTTGAACAAACTCAGTACCAACTTGGGTTACCAAGTTCATACAGTTTACTCGGGCAATACCAGAAAACCCAAAAATCTGGTCTTAGAAAAACTAGATTTCTGGTTTCAGGATAAGAAGAAAGAACCAGGAAAAAAATGGCATAACAGCTACTCGCACCAAGATTTTCAACGTTGCTTCTCTCAGACCAAGTGACAATTGATCTCTACCGTGTTTTTTGGACATCTTGGAGAGCTACCCCTGTCTAGAGCCTCCATGGGTCCTTTAATGGGTTCACGCGTTTCAGCTTAATGGCAAGCAAGATAACCAATTCTTTAATTTTTTTTTACCATTGCCACTTTTAGCACTTCTCATACAAGTTCAAGATTTGGTGTTTTATTTTAGAGGATTGAAAATCAAATTTTGTAAGGGAAATACTAATACACTCAACTAATTTGCAATTGTTCCAGTTAGATTTCATCCAACCACAAGAATATAAGAAAAATAACAAAAGATAGAACACAAATGGACATTAGAAGAGAACTTATTGCATCAATCCCTCCATTTTTTTAGTAAAGACATGAGAAGCAGTGAAGCACCAGATACAGACCACAGATCTATTGACCCCATAATAAAGTGAATTCTGCAACCAGTAAGCCTATAGTAACTGGATCAATTATGAAATTTTAGGTTGAACCCCAAAAAGTTCAGCACTCTCCCAAGGTCTATGCCCTTCAGGTATCTTCCAGATTCGAAGTACTTGGATTGACTATTATTCACTTGCTTGAAAATATACAATAAACTACTTTAGGGCAATATGATCACAAAATTAAATTGGACAGGATTATTCTCAAAAAAGTTGATAGCAACAGCTATATAACAATTCATCTCAATACAAACCCATTACTACTGAAAAATAGGAAGAAGAAGAAGAGGAAATAACCTATTCAACAAAAACAAAGAAATAACCCAATCAGTTAATCAAATAGTAACTAGTTTCCCTTCAATACTAACATGTCAATTAAGCAGGAATAAAGTGAAGTTATCAATGAAAATTATTTCAGAATTTAAAGAAAGGTAACATCCAATGTCAAACACAGAGGCTGAAAGCTAAGCCAATCTAACACAACATAGCAGAGTAGAATTCAGTCTACCACACAATCTCTAACACAACTCTGCCAAACTAGTCTGTTTATCTTTCCCTATGTCCATAACTCCATATCATCCAAAGAGCACTTCAGATATGTCAAAAGAGAATTAAGAAAAAGCTTTTGGATGACTCATAGCATTGTCGGCAGAAGATTGGTGTCTTCATTAATTTGGGGAGCTTAACACATTGTGGGCATTCCCTTATAGCTACTACATATAAATTATGTGACATCACTTATTCTTCAGTGATGTCACAGACAGTCTATGACGTTCCAGAGACAGTCTATGACGTTCCCTTAATGCCAGAGACAGTCTATGATGCATTCCCTTAATGCCAGAGACAGTCTATGACGTTCCAGAGAACATAGAATCATGACGTTGGCTATCTATATTAGAAATGAAACCATTTTATGTTGAGGAAAGGTTTCGTAGCAAGTGGTCTCTCTCTGGTAATTATCATAAATTTTAACCCTCACTTGTATCAAGGAATCAAGTTGATACTAAAGTAACTTTGAGTAGATGATTTAACTCTGAATTGTTATCAATGAGAAAAGTCTTTGAGAAATTAACTCCGCAAGGAAAAAATAAAAAAAATAAGACATCAATTTTATAACAGGAAAACGGAATGACTAATAGAGATAAATATGTCACACATGCTGATGGATCAGAAGATGAGAGGTTAAAGAGTTAAAAATGTTAGTTGTTTCATCTGCAGCACACATATTACTAAAAAGACAACTACATTTTAAGCCAACTCAACTTAGAACTTTCTTAAGATGTTACTGAAGTGCTTGATTTCTTATTTCTCATCTGCTAGAATAAATTCCCAACCCCAGTCAGCAAAGTAAATACCTCTCTCATTTTTTAAACCAATCAGAAAAGGACACTCCTATAAACCACAAGCTATTACCACCAAATTTTGAATTTGACTTGCACTCCAAGAATGACTTGTATCACTCAAAATTTCTGTAAATACACCTTCAACTTGATCACTGATTCAGGTGCATACTAACTCACCTTTTTCCACAAAAATTCATCATAAAAATAAGCGATAAAATTGTTCAGATATTCAAACTTCTTGATGATATAATCAAAATCTGACGGTGAAACTGCTGGTCCCAGCACCCTGATGGGGTAGGTTGGTTTAGACTACAGCAAGTAAGACACTTTGCCTGACCTTTTTATCATGATCATGATCCATTTTAGACTTTGACGGTCTGGTATTGTGAACCAGGCTATGTGTAAACACTTTATTTACTTGAAGACATGGTTTTTGATAGATCCAGATTGTGAAACAGGATTGTTGTTGTCATTATAATGTTGATCTTTTTCCTTTTATTGGATGGTTAATGAGGATATGTATCAAATATCAAAGAGGATTGAAAAATACAAGGTACCCACGAGAAGCAGGCAAAAAGAACAGTAGAAAATAACAGCAGCAGTAGTAAATAAATAAACACTGGAATACACTAGAAACACAAAAGAACTTCTTAGTTAATTCATGAACACCAGAACTGACCAATTACGAAGCACCTCAACTTGAGATACGAGTCTGAACTCCTCCCTAGGGCATACCCAAGACAAGATTAGAACAAAGATGTCCTCTAGGATTCTGTGCTTGCTAATTGATTTTCCTTAAACAATGCATCAATTGAGAACCAACCAGATTGTCCACATGGTAGTGAGGAATACTGTGGTAGACTATCTTGCCTTTTCTTCAAAAGAATAGAAAGTGCCATTAGTGTGCCAGATCAACTAAGCTCCTAAAAACGGCCCAACTGAGCCTAATAAGAAATATCGCAAGAAACTAACTACCTCATAATGAAGCAAAATGTGAGCCTTAGTTCCTCATCTTTAAGACAGAACACACACTTTAAGGTGAAACAGCTAGAAACTTCCTTCACTTGAGGAGAATCCCAAGTGTATTGATTTCATTATAAAAAGCAGTCCAAAGAAAGGCTTTGACTTTGGGAGGAGCAGAGGATTTCTAAAGAATATGGAGAGGAAAAGAAGGAAGCGCATGTCAAGGGGTGGGATGGAACAAAAGAACTCAAAAGAGAAACTGGACCCACGTGGGGAGAAGGTCTAAATGCTACAAACTGGAATCTCAGGCTCAAGAGTCACAATGCTAAGCTCCTCCAAAAGCTAGAATATGAATATCACTGTATAGGATCCAATGGAGTTCCAAGAAAGGATATCCGAAACCATAGGATCCAATCACATTATTACATGAAAAAGTCTCACTGTTCCTTGCTAAAATATAAAAAAAGTTGCATAATTTTGGTGAAAGAAACCCATTATTAATGGCATTATGTGTCTGGCAACCGTATGCAGAGTTATATAACAATTCCCTTTCTGGTTTCAATATTAAAGTGACTTAAACAAGATTTTCATCTAAGTCAGATGTGCAAGAGATATATTTTCAGCAGTTTTTTTATATTTCCAGCAAGAATGATAACTTTTTGACTGAACGAAGTTAAAGGAGTATATATGATGACTAAAAACTAAAAATAAGTTATAAATAAAGCCTCAGAGCTACCTCTATAAACATAGTTCCATAACCAGATTTTTTTTTTGTTATCAGTAATAAGGGTTGTATTATAAATAAGAATAGAAATAAAGAGTTACAAGTACACAAACAGTGTACCAAGAAATCTCATCCAACTCTTAAAAACCCTTTTACAATTTAGCAAAACGAGTGCAATTCAAAAAATCCTCTAACAGAATGTCTTTCATTGATGCTTGTTTCCCAATGAAGCTGTGGGTCAGTTTCAAGACCCTCCTTTCCAGATAATACCAACTTCTCTCTGAGTCCTTAAAAATCCTGCGGTTTCTCTCCCCCCAAATGACCCAATCTATAGCTGCCGGAATTGAATTCCAAATCAGTTCGCAGCATGACTTACCTTTCAACCAACCCCATGCCTCCAAAGCCTGCCTAAATGTTTCAGGTTGGGTCCATACAATCTCCAATCTTGTTAGAAGCATGTTCAAAGTTTTGATACTCCTGTACAATGTATTAACAGATGTTCCACTGATCCTCTTGCTGTTTACACATGATGCACCTGTTAGGAAGCTGTCATCCTCTATTCTTTAAGTGTTTTAACATAAGAATTTTATCTAGTGAAAGCTACCCACAAAAAGAAACCCACTTTGCTAAGACAACCATGTGCCCAGATTAATTTAGCAGCTTGAAATTTCATACCTATAGATACCATTTCTTTGAAAGCAGATCTAACTGAGAAGGAGCCCGATTTCGTTTTAGTCCAGATTCTATTATCCTCTCCATGCCCCACCAGCATGCTATATAGCAAGACCATCATCTCTTCATAATCTTTTACCTCCCAATCTAATAGAATTCTCCTTAGATCCACATTCCAAACAATAACAGCCTCATCAATGGACATGATTTCGCTGACTAGAGCATTCTGATTTCTACTTATATTGTAGATCGAGGAGAAGCTCACACGAAGGCTCTCCTCTCCACACCATATATCGTCCCAAAATCTAGTCTTCATTCCATTGCCAACTAAAACCTGAATTCTTTTCCCTCCAATCCACGCCATTTTGCAATTGGTCTCCACATGCTTACTCCATAGGGAGAATTAGAGCTGTTTGGTAACCAATCCCCTTGTGAAGATCCATATTTCTGGTGAATGACCCTTCTCCACAAATTGTTTTGCTCACTTCCGTATTTCCATGCCCATTTCTGAAGGAAAGCTTCGTTAGTTAAAATCAAGGCCACTCTCTTCTTTCAGTCTACAAACACTCTTCCACCTTACCAAGTGAAAGTCTGCTACTCCTCCAAGACACTCCCAAAGGAACTTTCTCTGAATCATCTCTAACTTCTTAGCAATAGAAGTAGGAACTTCAAGATCGCTATGAGAAAGGTTGGTAAGCTCGCAAGAACACTTTTCACCATAATCAATTTACCACCCTTTGATAGTATACAACTCTTCCACGTTGCCAGTTTCTTTCTCCATTCTTTCTACAATGGGGTTCCAAACATGGGTGCTCTTACAACCAGCACCAAATGTAATACCCCAAAAAATTTCAGAATTTTAAATTAAATAATAACCAGTATTTTATTGTGGATTTTATTAATGGATTGTAATTAAATATATAAGTGATCACATTGATAAAGGAGATCAGGAATTTGATGCAAATCCAATCGTTGGATCATGAAATAAAGGGGTAAGTATTAATTTAAGGCTATCTTTTAATTTGATTGTTTAGAAGTATAGAAGTTGATGGAGGGACAATACGTGGAATCATGAGATTAAAAATAAGGTTTTATTAGAAGGTATAAGACTAATCTTATATCTAACATAATTGTATTCATAGTCTTGCGGCTGAAAGAAGAAGAGAAGAACCGAGAGAGGAGAAGGAAGAAACCGTGGAGCTTTGTTGTTTTTGATCTGCATTCCAAGAAGAGTCTTGTGTTGCTTAAGAGGGAGAGATCAACACCTACACTAAGAGGAAAGAGGAAGGAGTTCTTGAATGAACAGAGGTAGGTAGCACACCCATTTAGTCGATATTGAGTTTTACTGTTGTTTGATCTTTTTACATGATCTAGAAGTATTGTATATATGTTTTTGAAAATATTAGAGATTATTTCAATGTATAGAATGTTGTTTGTTGCATAAAAACTTGTTTCAGAAGTTAGATGTAGCCACTGTTTGTTGAGCGCCTAGTACAATTGCCTGAGCGATCTGGTCGAGCGACTCGCTTGTGTATTTTAGAAAGTTAGTCGCCCAACCAATCACCTGAGCGACCAGGGTTGAGCGACAATTAATGTGTATTTTAGAAAGTTAGTCGTCTAACCGATCGCCTGAGCGACCAGGGTTGAGCAACCGTTGAAAAGAGTTATTTTTAGATAGGATGCCCATTTGATTGCCTAAGCGCCTTCGACAAGCGACCGTATTAATTTTTCGAACTTATTTAATATACGATCGCCCAACCAGGTCGCCTAAGCGACAGGGTCGAGCGACCTATACAAAAACCTGATTTCTCAAATTTTGAAGAGTTATTTCAATACAAAATGATTTTAAATGATGTTAAATACCTGAACCAACAGATATTGAGTGTTTACAACTGTTTTCAATGATCTTGTGTATTAAAAAACAATTTATGAGTGATTTAGGGTTGTTTGCAAAAAGGGTTGTCTTACTTTGGAAATAAAAGGATTTTTGGGCTATTTAAAAATCTGATCTGAGTTGATTGGAAAATTCTTACTCAGTAAAATATATTTTAAAGTATCTTAATTTCTAAACTTTAGAAGAATTTCACACCTGAAACTATTTTGTAAAGTTATCTTTGGAAAGAGTTTAAGCTTTGAAAAACCCTATATGCCACTAGGCACTATTACTAACTATATTGTTTTGAATTAGTCGTTATTGTTGGTGTCTAGTAGGCATAGCTGTATATAGATCCATAGGGTTAAGTTAAAAAGTGAAGAGGTTTTTCTTTGGTTGGATACTCCTAGCTTGCGTTCGCATTTCCTTTGAAAGTTAGTTTTCATTAGGAGGTCTTCATATCTGTAGGGTCTCATTTCATATTGTAGGTTTTCTTGAGAAGAAGAATAATCATTCTTGTTCTCTTCTTAGAGAGATGATTACAAAATAAATAGAAGAGGAAAGGCCACCAAATCAGGAAGGCCACAAAATCAGCAAATCTCTAGGCTAGAAAACAGGAAACTGACTACTAAAAAACTGAAATAGTAATTTCCTAATTTACTCCCTTGAAATCCGACACCCCACCACCCCCCCCCCCCCCCCCCCTCCTCCTTCAAGTTGGAGCATAAATATCTATCATGCCCAACTTGCTTACAAAGAGCTCAAAACTAGGTCTGAAAAGTCCTTTGGTGAAGATATCGGCTATTTGTTGAGTAGTAGGAACAAAAGGCATGCAAACAGCTCCACTATCAATCTTCTCTTTTATGAAGTGTCTGTTAATCTCTACATGTTTCGTGCGATCATGTTGTACTGGATTTTGAGCAATACTAATGGCAGCTTTATTGTCACAATACAACTTCATTGACATGTTCACCGACATCCGCAGTTCTTCAAGAATTCTCTT